>JBBMOE010000001.1:16222293-16483123 GCA_037975065.1 Chaetodon trifasciatus
TGTGTGTGTGTGTGTGTGTGTGTGTGTGTGTGTGTGATTGAGCACATGTGTGTTTATCATGATGCCTCACCTCAGCTCTCCCACAGCTTCCCGGCAGCTTCCCGAGGATGAAAGCGAGTGAAACCCCAGACTAGTGGGGCTCCACAGCCAATTAGGATTGTTTATTTAGCCAGCCACGGCCGCCTAGCAGAACAGGAGCACACAGCCAGCCACACAGCAACGCACTGGAAACCTCTCTCGCTCTCTCTCTCCCTCTTTTTCCACTCCTTTAAACTCCTTTGGCTCCATCTCCTCTCTTGCTTCTCTCCACCTTTTGCCCTCTCTCTCCAACTTTTATTCCCCTCCAGTGAGATGCAACTTTTCAAGATGTTCCAGAAGTTCTAAGCCTGATAATAGTAATCAATAAGTCAGAGATTCTTTGTTTTGTTTCCTCAGTGGTTTCTTTATTTGTTTAGGGATGCAATTGCTTCTAATAGCATTAGTGCCCATAATCAGCCCCTCACACGGCAATTAAAGCACAAACATACATGCATACGTAGACTGGATAATAAGTTATTTTCTCCGTCCAACTCTCTGATATTCATCCACTGGTAACATAATAGTCTAGTTGTGGTTAGGTCTGTCATACTTTGTTGCATTTCCAAGCAGTCCAGCGTCTGCATTTATCCAATCTTCCATTGTTGGACTCAGATCATGACAGTACTGTGGTTTCTCCCTGTCTGAGTTTTACTGATTTCTGACCAGTATAAATCATTCAGCCTTTTGTCTGATGTTTTCACTGCAGAAAACTGACATGGTGAGTTATCGCTGTGCAGGGGTTCTCACGCATATAGGTACTAACCAAGACAGGACTTATTCATAGGAGAAAAAAATGAAAAAATCCAACATGCAACAAATTCCATACATCCCCCATGTGCACTCACACCTCTTCCTCTTACTTCTCTCTCTTTCTAATGTCCCTTCACACCAGCCATCCCATGAGTATGTTTTTCCTGCTTGACTTCACATTCACGTGGGATCCAAAGTGGAGAGTAGCTATCAACCAGCATCCTCTCCCTCATCCTTCACAGTGATCAGCGCTCTACTCTTTCTCCCCTTCCCCTCTTCTCCCTTTCGAACCCCATGTCTTTCCCTCTCGTTCTCCAACCTACTGCGCTTTTTTCCAATTCTTCTCATCAGCACAAACTTCTCAAGATGGATTGGCTCACTGGCTGATGCGGTGGGGGCTAATGTTATGTGGGCATTGGGGGTAATGAACACAGGAGAGAGACAGGGTGGGCAGGCAACACGATATCCTACCAAGATACATTTAGTTTGCATGGGATAATTTTGCGGGGGAAAGCTAAGTCTTTATTGAATTAGTCACTCCAGTCACACCTCATATGTTCTTAAACACACACATGCTCAAACAGTGTGATTAGGTTTGAGGCTGAGAGGTGTTTGTTCTGGAAAAAGTCAGCTGGATGCTCTGAGTACAGAGTCCTGTTCCCCTCCAACACCCAAGATTTCCAAGTGTTTTTGTACATACACCAACGTGCACACAGTAACACACACGTATGCATGCATACGTGAGCACACACAGGGCGCCTCCAGGAGAGTGGAAAATGTAAAAGGATCTTTGTGCACCTCTGCACGCGCCTGCTCTTCCAGGGCTCTTGGATAGATGGGGAAGTACCTGTTTACTCTCCGACACACACACTCAGTAACCCAATCAGTGTGTCGGACAGGTACTGAAGGGCCAAATGAGCTGTGTGTCCCTCACTGGGCAGCAGGCCAACTTGGGAGAGTTCACTCCGGGGTCACAGAGCAGACAAACAAAACCCTCTAGGTTACAGGGTCAGCATGCGAACAGGACAAAAGCAACTTAATGAGACACATTCAGTATATGGAATGGCTCTCAGTAGTCACAGAACTGCAACACACGTAATGAAATGTGCAAGTAGAGAGAATTGACACACAAAGTTTGAGTGAGATTACTCATAGAGCAGCTCAGTGCAGGAATAAAGGTCTGTTCACTGACTCGTTCCACATGGGTGCCTGTGGTTTGGGCCTGTCGTGACCACACTGCGTGTGTGTTGTGTTTGTGTGACTATGTGTGCATGGCACATGTATTACTAACATTGAGGGGACACAGAACTGTTTACATAGTCACATTGCGGGGACTTACCTTTCTTATGGGGACAAAATACAAGTCCCTACTACATAAATCATTAAATTCGAAGGTGAAGAGACAGGTAAAGCAAGTACTGATTATGTTTAGGGTTAAGGCAAATCTCCAGGAAATTGTGTGTGTGCGTGTGTGTGTGTGTGTGTGCGTGTGTGTGTGTGCGTGCGTGTGCGTGTGCGTGCGTGCGTGCGTGCGTGTGTGTGTGTGTGTGTGTGTGTTCACTAACCCTTCCTCCACCATCACTCAACAATGTGGGCATGACTGTTGAGAGCCAAAGCTCATGGAAACCAAAAGCTGAATGACATCACTTCATAAGACCGGACAGCACTTTGATGAGTAAACCTGGGCGGCGGAGAATTAGCAAGACAGTGTAATTTCTCCTCATGTGGGCAAACTGTGACCGCCTGAACATGTCATCAGACATAAACTTTGAACAAGTAAATAAACATTTGAAATGCTTTAGGAGTGCTTAATTTTTGGATAATAACTGACCTCTTTTGTTTTTTCACGGTTATTATTGTTGGTTTTGGTACAGAAAATATACAATTTGTTTTAAAAAGAGTCCCATCATCTGGAGCTGGAATGCCTTTCTTAACTTAAAGACTACTCTTTGTTACAGAAACACATTAAAGTTATTGTTCATGTAATGGAGAAGAAATTCCAGCCAGAATTTGTCTGTAAGGCAGATTTCAACCGGAATTTAGATCAGAAGATTCTCGTATGTTTAGGGACGTTGTGCCCATTGAACTGAGCTCAACACTGTATTTGAACTGTCATAATAGCAGATTTCAGTGGTCTGGATTTAATATATAAACTTTCCCAAGACATTCGATAGACCTTGGACAATTTGAGCAAAAGTAATGTAAAATAAAGGACTTAAAGATCTTGAAATATTTAATTTGCAAATAAAGTATACATTGAGTACAGTTCAGTTACTGTTGTACTGTTACTGTAATGCATTTACCATTTACAAACTAAATAACAGGATCTTTTGGGGAAAAAAAGGTTTCGATTTGGTGTGCATGAAATCACAGCACCAGTTCTCAGATCTTTTTTGGAGATCAGCATATAGCATTTCTCTTTGTGTCAGAGTGGTCACAGGTCAGAGTGAGCCAGAAAGAAATATGTATTGTAGACTGGAAAACTACACAGAAATAGCCCAGCTAATGGAAATTTAATCGTTTCCACTGAGTTTTGTGACCTCTGTGGTGAAGTAGGCTCACATAAAAAGCCCTCTCACGTAAAAGATAAAAGTTGGTTTCCATCAGCAGCACATCCAGTATGTTCGACACCTATAAGGCCTCGTCTCTCTGTTCTTGGGCTTGGCTGGACAGATAATAGATGGTCATGCACAATCAATCACCCCAAGTCACCCCCGCCTCCCCTCTGTGGAAAGACCTTTATAAAAAACACTGTCTGGACTGTATTTGGGACATCGCAGGCTTTCTCTCAGAGTCTCTGTCTCTCTGACTTACTGTCAGGTTGGCAGAGCTGTTGCTGGTCAGCAGACTGGCAGGGCTATTGTTTTCATTTCCCTTCCATTAAACATAGCCTTGGGAGAAGAGAGAGGGAAAGTAGGGGAGGAGAATGGAGAGGAGGGGTGGGGAACCATCTTGGGAGGATCTGTTGCTACTAGACAGCGTGTTTATCATAACAGCTGCTGTCCACAGGGGAAACTTGGCAGGCTACATCAAAGGCTCATTCACAGCCCACCTCTACCATCCGACACACATACACAACAGGCATGCACACACTCACAGAAGGACATGCTGTCCTCCCATTCAATGGGCAAAAGATAGAGAAATAAAGACCCTATAAAAGGCTAATTCTCAGGTTAAAGGAAGTTATGTTCCAGCCTTTATTACCTAAGCTGTTAGCTCTCGGCAGTGAGGTCTGTTTTTACGATTGTTCTGGTTTTTGTGTAAATGAATTAAAGTTCCATTTGAGTGGCGCCCCTTGTATATGCCAACACATTCTTCAGATTGAGAGCTGAGCTGGCCTCGCTTCAACACATCTCTCACACAGACTCTTGCTAATAGGGAGCAGTCCTTACAATCCCTCCCCTCAAGACAGACAGAGGGAGAGAGAGAGAGAGAGAGGGGGTAAGGGAAGCCAATCTGAGTGTTTTTATACAGCAATTTTACCAGACTCCTCAAAGGCTCAGAGGATGAGGTTACAATTTATTTCCTTGTTAAGTCTCCCCGTGCTCTGTGAGGAGATCCCAGCAATGTCACTCTGCTGCCATCATGAGGCTGAAATAATCAGCTGTTCTCTCACACACACTAGGTTGGCCTTTCTTGCGTCTCTGAATGCAGTTTGAACTGTCAGATTTCTGTCAGTTAATAACACTATTGCAAAGAAAAATAAAGCTTGATTTATGTCACCACGGTGTACATGTGTGCAGCACTTTTGCACTTAAATTGTTTTATCACTGATGTATTTGTTACAGTTTTGGAGTCTTGCAACATTTCAGCCAAAAGACAACCATGAAGTGAATGATTGAGGTGCACGAAAGGCATGAGTTTGTCTGACTGGATAAAATAAAGGTAATGTGATTATTCATAATCCACGGAGCTGCGCAGCAGGTAGTGCGTGTGCCTCACAGCAAGAAGGTCACCGGTTCGATCCCCGGGTCGGGCGGAGGCCTTTCTGTGTAAAGTTTGCATGTTCTTCCTGTGCATGCGTGGGTTCTCTCCGGGCACTCCGGCTTCCTCCCACAGACCAAAAACATGCTCATTAGGTTAATTGGTGACTCTAAATTGTCCCTAGGTGTGAATGTGAGAGTGAATGGTTGTGTGTGTGTTGCCCTGCAGTTGGCTGGCGACCGGCTCAGGGTGTACCCTGCCTCTCGCCCGTTGACAGTTGATTTGATTTGATTTGATTTTCTCCAAAAACTAAGCTACATTTCTGCATGATACGGGTAAGATCTTGAAGGAGCATTAACAATTTCTTTGTCTTCTCCATGAAATCTTCACTGCAGTTCAGAAAAAAAGGTATTGTTTCTAAAAAATCATTGGTATTACTAGTAACATTAACAATGTGACAGTGAGGCAGCATGCACAATACAAGGACCCTGAAAATGAAGCAACTACACGGAATTCAAAGAAGCAAATCTACTTTACTTCCACTGATTTTCACACAGTAGTTTCAGGCCATCCACAGTTCTTTTTCTGAAGAAAGACATGTCAAAACAAACAGACCTATCCTGTCATTTAGCCTCCACAGATCTACAAGATCCACAGATTTATCTACAAGTAACAGAACACACACACACACACACACACACACACACACACACACACACACACTACAGCTGCTCTAATCTAAAGGGTAATAGTATGCAGTCACCCACTGCAAATATGTATTACATAGTTTCCACTTTCATTACCCAAATTACACAACATCAATTTGTCTGATGTGTGAAGAAAAGAGAGGTAATCCTCATAAAAGTTTGTTATATGGTCCAAAGAAACAATGGCAATATTTTGTTCTGTCGAAATGACTAAATAAGCTCGACTGTAATGGAAACTGGAAACATACCATTTCAGCTGGAGAGCCTCCAAATGTAAAATTGCCTGAATGCAAACTCTCATCATCATTTTGTTTCCATTGAATGAATCCATCAATCATAAGCAGCCCAGTCGTGGCTGCTGAATACGAACAATAACAACCTGCTGCTGCTGTATGACCTGCAAAGGGAGCTGCTGTTACATGCTGAGGCCCCAACTACACATATGCATTGAGCTACATGTGAAGGACATCAATACAAAGACTGAGCACACTGAGGTCAGAGCGCTGTAGTGCCTCAGAAACTTGCTGCCATATTTCAGCCTTTTTTCACTCGAATTTGAATACAACCATTGTTTTCACCACTTTATAAGTGTCTGATGATAATTGTAATGAATGAGGGATATATCTATTAAAAACATGCAGTACTTCATGATTTAATACCTACACTGTTGGATTTTCTTACAAAGGGTCTGCATCAGAAGGGATGGAGCTTTGTCCATCATTTTGTCAGTCTGTTGTGTGTGTTGTTGAAATCCTTCCCTCTAGATCCCTCCCTGCTGTCCCTGAGGCTGTCCAGCTGAAACAACATTGAGTGGAGGACACTTAAGAGCCACGTTCTATCCTCTCTCACACACTCACACAGCGTCGCCAAAATCGTAAGCCCTTCACTCATCCCGTGCCAAAACGTCTTCCTCGTGGCACGGAAATGTCAGCTGTGTTTGACAGCTGCTGCGATGAATTAGCCCAGTTTTTCCAACTTCATTGTTCATGTTAACCTCTTAGCTGCTTTTAGCTGAAATTGGAAGAAGGGAGGTCCATCAGTGCAGCCAGTCTGCAGGTGCCACCATATATATTCACCTGACACAAGATTGAAAAGACTGGGGTCTCACCTCCGGTGAAGTAGGGGGTCACCATGGCAACAGTCAAGATGAAAGGAAATTAGAGAGAGGGAGAGCAGGAGAGATATTAAAACATCTTGTGCTTATGTGTCAATGCCTTGTGTCCATATGTGCGTATGTAGTTTGATATATAGGAACATGCAAATGAAGAAGAAATGTATTCATTTAGAAATATATGCAATAGCAAAATTCTGACACTATGGGTGTGGCTGCCCTGCACTTGATGGTGATAACGGTCATTGTAACACACAGAGTTGAGACAAGATGGAGTGTGAGGGTGAGGGCGAGAGGGGAGAGAGAGTGCCGTCCTCCAGACAGATGGCGGTGATGCTGTTTCTGATGACTGGGTCCCGGAGACAGGGGCGATCAGTCTGCTGGCAGCAGGCTCATATTCTGGGCTTTGTTCTCAGTAATCTGCTAACCTGTGGAGCCTCTGGACAGATGAGATGCATTTAGAGGGTTGTGTGCAAGAACACAAGCCTTCTGATGGGGTACCAACAAAACCTCCTTCATTAACCTGGCTTGCACTGAGGATTTACACCTTTTTAAAAGGATTTAGCTGTGTGTGTGTGTGTGTGTGTGTGTGTGTGTGTGTGTGTGTGTGTGTGTGTGTGTGTGTGTGTGTGTGTGTGAGACAGAGATGGGTGTATTGTGCAGAACAGCAAATATGGCTTTTGTAATAACAGTAGCAATGTAGGATTAAAAACAGTAGTTAACAATAAAGCTGTCAGTCGTCAATAAGGATTTACATGTGAGCAGATTACGAACTGTCCCCTGTAAAACAGGCCCACTGATGTGCTGATGAATTCTGAGCCTGAATTCTCCTCTGCAACACTTGAAATAATGCAGGTTGTAGACAGATATGACAATATTGTTTTAACATGTTTGCGCAAAAGAGGGCAGCAGAGAGTGAGCTCTGAATCTAGGAATAAAAGTCACCATATGGAGAGCCTCAGTGCACACATGCATGAAGTGCCTCAGTTTGGTTCATCACACAGATGTACTTTCTCCTACACGTGGTGCATGTGCTCCGATCTTAAGCAGTATTATATATATGTGTGTGTGCATATGTGTATATATAGTCCAATTATTCCTTCCCATAAGTATATACAGGAAATGCATTCATACAATCATTGAGTAAATAAATAGGTAAATTACATTTTAAAAAGTGTTTAGGCTGATGGTTTATTCATGACACATTAAATTTATTGCATTTTTTGTCAAATATGTGAAGTTATTAAAATGTTTTAGAATAGAAATGCATCTTTAGAAGTGATTTCATTTGATGTCATTGATGTAGTTAGTCTAAGCTAATGAAGCAGATAGAACTACCGTGATACTACAAACATACACCTACACAAAAACGACACCTAGGCACACTCATATGTGTATATGGGTGGATGGGTGGGTGTTCATGAGTACGGAATGTGCATCAGTAGCTGAGCTAAGGGTCACTGGCAAAGGAAGACTACAGCACATCCAGTCACACATTCGCTCCATGTGACCTGCCACTGTCTGAACAAGAGAGTCTGAGAGACATGAGAGAGTGCTTTGGGGCAAGAGCCAGACACACAGAGAGGTGTGTGAGAGTGCAGCAGCATAATTATTTCATGAGACCTGTTGTGAGTGCTCTGCACCTCAAGGCAACAGGCCTTATGGAGATGTAGCCATCAGGGTGAAAATGATACGATTCAGGTTCCCATAAGGCAGGCAGACAGAGAGAGGACAACCTAAATATACACACAGTGTTCTCACCCACAAGCAGATGGGTATGCATACACACGCTTGCTGTGTTTTCACGTTCATGCACGACTGCTGCTTCATGCCTGATGCATCAAATCTCCAGCACCCATCTGCAGGAAGAGACGTCCCCTATCAAGCAAATAAAAATTTGTTCTGACAGCAGTCACGTTTTGCTGAATCACTCATGCGCCCGGTCCTGCTCCTTCACACCAAACAGAGTTTTTGTTTGGAAATGAGGGTGGAGTTGGGAGTTAATGGCATCACTTCTGTGACAAAGTGTCAATGACGCCCAAGCAGGGGTGACAATGGTGAGGAGGAAGAGAGGGGTGATAAGTCACCCCACTGTGCATTTACAGGGACACACACTAACAAACAAGCTTTGGCTTTGGCTCCTGTTACAGATACTGTGCTGATACATCCTTTGTTAGTGCTGTTGACTATCATTAAGGGTGACCTTCTTTTGCTGCTTCCCTCTTTCTCTCTCTCTAGCACACCCTTATTCACTTAAAAAGACACACAGAGACACATGCTCCCCTTGTATGCTTTATGTGAACCAGAACCTTAATCTAATTGAATGGTTTTACCCACAGGTCCCAGGGGACTACAGTCACTCCCAGTATGCATTCGGTGCCACTACCACTACCTTAAAAATGTCACGCACAACAAATGCACACAGCTCAACTAACTCGGACATTTCAGGACTTTTTCATTCACTCTTTCCTTTTTCTTCATTCATGACACAGCCTCAGCCCCACCTCTTGGCTCCTGTCCATTTATGTACTTTCCTGCTTCTTAAAATCTAAAAAGCATCTTGTTTGTGGGTCACATTATCCAATCAAGTGAGTGCAATGCTACAGCCCCTCTCTCACTTAAATCCAACATCCAGCCACCACCTGACACCCCTTTCTACATGCTTATGTGCACCACTGGTTTGAGGCTGTTTTTCATGTTTTTGAACCCTTAGATCCAGCTGAGAAAGATCTTAATGCTACAGTACACAATATTCTTCTTCTTCTTCTTCTTCTTCTTCTTCTTCTTCTTCTTCTTCTTCTTCTTCTTCTTCTTATGTTCATTCAACATCAGTGCCCCACATCACGAATACTCTTCTGTGAATAGGAACAAATTCCTGCAAACAGATTCTAGTGGAGACCTTCAGGAAGTTCTTATGGCAGCATATTTACGTGGTTTAGGACCATATAATATTTTGGTAGCCATCTACTTTATTCCAATGTCTGCACACGTTGGCCCTGTAATACATACTTTTATCACTGACACATCACTGAGGTAAGCTGATCATTCTCCAGACTCAGTTTTCTTTTCCACTCTCTGTATATTTGGCTTAATACACTTCAACCACCATGGTGCCTGTTATAGGCACTGTGTCAAAAGTGTTGCTACCTGCACTGGCTGAAAACAAAATCCCCCTCAATAAGTTACCCAGCTTGGTGTGTCAGACAGGCCATTTTTAGAGTGGCAGACCTGTCAGCTGGGAACTGATTATGCTTAATGTGCCACTGATTATCTCCTCTCACCACATGGTCTTCAGTTCATGTGTGCATGCACTCTGATGTGTGCTTTTATATATAAGCACCTACCAAGTTGGTCTATCCACCTGTTTGTCAGCACGATGCTTTCTGTTTATCCATCTTAGGTCAGACAGACATGATGCAGAGCTGATGAAAGGATGGAAACAGTCTGGATCAGCAGATTATTTATTACTGTGCCTCAAGCCCAGAATTCTTCCCCGGTGCCAGTGCAAGAAATTTACTGTGTCTGCAGTGGCCTGAATGCTCATTGCATTATTAGAATACGAGATACAGTCCAGAAGGACAGTGAGAGCATAGAGAGTGAGGGAGGGAAGTGAAGAAAGTGTGGGGAGAGAGAAGGAGAGAAATGAACAGAATGTACAAAGAACATTTAATTCATTAGACAGCATCAGCAAATGCATGGATGAGAAGCAGGCTGGAGACTGAATAGTATATAAAGAGGGAAAATGAAAACAGTGGAGACCTAAAGATAAGGAATGGGGTGCACACTTCAAAAGGAGGAAGGAAATGTAACGCTGTACTTTTTGTTTTATTCAAAGCAATATTTCCTGGTGCATTGAGTTGAGCTGTGTTTAATAAATGGACTGCAAATGGTAAATGGACTCTATTTGTACAGGGCTTTTCTAGTCTGATGACCACTCCAAGACCTTTTACAATTCACCCATTCGTACAGCGACTAAGCCTCCTGGTCATTACGAGTGTTATCCATTCACACACATTCACACACCAATGGCACAGCATCAGAGGCAATTTTGGGGTTCAGTATCTTGCCTGAAGATGCTTCGACATGTGGACTGCCGAGGCCAGGGATCAAACCACTGACCATTTGATAAGTGGACGACCGCTCTGAGCCACAGTTGTGTTTAATACATAAGGCCTGGTAGACCTGGGGGATCAGCAGCAGCAGCATACTAATCAGTCATTGATGGTGGAGAGGAATGCCCATACAGCTCTTTGAATTCACATCTTGTGCGTGGACCAAACTACTATTTTTCAGGATATTTTTCCATCCATTGTATTTTTTCAATTTTATTCCATTTGCTGCATATGAAATAACATCTGTCACAGAGTAGCATGGCCACTATGATGGCTCTTGCATTTTTTTCTGTGTGGTTTACAGGCATTGTCGCAACATAGAGAAAAGGTCTACATAATGTAAGTCATCTTACCGCGATTTAGGCTTATCATTACCAACATACAGCAGAGAACACGTAAGGGTCAATTCTTTGTTTTTCTGGAAGTGCTTGTGTCATAACTCATACATAAGCTTATCTGCCTACAGTGTGGTATGCAGCTATGGCACATGGCCATCATTTTGTTGGGAAAAGCATTTCCTTGGAAGCCTCCCCAACTTACTTCCTTTGCCATGTCTAAATATGGTATGTGGGGAAACAAGTCATCTTTCATTGTCATAAATAAATACTTGTACTCGAGATAGTGGAAACTTCCACTGGGAGCTCTGCACAAAAGTCAGGAATTTTCCCAGATCCAGATGAATTCATTTTAAGTGTGTGTGTTTGTTTGTCTAACTTACTTAACAAATCTTTAATGTCGTGGATATTTGCATCTTTAGACAAGTATGCTTGACCTACTAAAACTGTCGGCTCTCACATGAATGGGACAAAAGTTAAACCTGCAATTTCTTCTGTCTGCTGCACTTCCTGCTACATCTTGGGCTGCCACCTCCATCAATATTTCATATTGTCTATATTTCATGACTCTTTGTGAACTGTTATGAAACTATAAAAACACACATATGACTTTATCATGTGAGGCTGAACTTCACATGTTATAAATGTACATGCATGTGCGGTTTTGGGACACAATATACACATCCTTTCATATGTGAATTATTTGGGTTCACATGTGCTTTTATAAAGCTTGACAGCAAAAGATGGGGAAATGCATTAAAATTACAGTTAAGTATAGAAAATTTAAAACTTGAATAAGGCAATACACACTCAGAGGAGCAAATGAGTTAAATAAAGTAAGAAAATGTGTACTGATTACAAAAAGAAAAAAAAAAGATGGCGGAGGGGGAGGAAAGAAAAGTGCTGTAAAGAGGGAAATAGGCTGAGAAGTCATGCAGGCTGTTCGACAAAGACTCAGTTGGACTCCTGCCACACCTGATTTTATGCTCTTTGGGAGTGAATCGATGTAAGCGTATGCATGTGAGAATGTGTTAAGAGACGCGAGAGAGGACTCAGGTTCTGGGAAAAGCAACATGATGGGTGATTTAGTAGAATATAAAAGAGGAAGAATGCAAAAGAAACAGCTGTGGTTGAAGGAATAGGAAGCCATCATGGTCAGCTGTGTAAGAAGACATTCAAAACAACATAATGAATTTTCCAAAGTTGTAAAAGATCATTTAGTCAATTAATTATTCAGGTCCAGTGCTCACTGAGATGAGGTCATGGCCGTGCCCTGCACTGCAGCCCTGGCTGCTGCTGAGTCAGGATTAATCTCATGGCACAACATTTGCCCAAATGCATCACATGAATGATTCAAACTGAAATCATGAAACCTATTTGTGTGCACAGACTTGGCCACGTTATTCGAGCCAGAGGACACACTTTGGATGAGATGGTAGGAGCTACGCAGGTGGCATGAAAATGGCTCTGTGGCTGCAGTCTCATAATGCCAGACGCCCAAGGGAGAGAACAATCACAACGTCATCATCACATGAACACAGCAGTTATATAAGCAGCTGTTGTTACACAGCATGACAATGTTTCCTGATTAACACCACTTGGTAATTACACAGACAAGCATAGAACCCATGCACTTAGCTGATATATAGTATGATGTGATAGGATACACACTCATGCCCAAAGTCAGTTTTGCTGTAAAATGAGTGACTGATGTTTGTACATTAAATGTATCTTACAAATAGTCAGATAAAATCCAGATAAGACATTATGTGCCAGACTGCAGTCCAATCAAACTGTGCATGTCTTAATTTCCTGCTT
Source organism: Chaetodon trifasciatus (assembly GCA_037975065.1). Classification (NCBI taxonomy): domain Eukaryota; kingdom Metazoa; phylum Chordata; class Actinopteri; order Chaetodontiformes; family Chaetodontidae; genus Chaetodon; species Chaetodon trifasciatus. The sequence goes on from JBBMOE010000001.1 coordinate 16,235,129, forward strand.
CACCACTCACTCACTCACACTTTTTGAACACTCTTTATCTTAATACAAGGGCAATGATGTCACTTCAAGCAAGCTGCTGAGTAGCTCTAACTGTAGAATTAAATCGGTATCTCGCAGCAGGTTTTTCTTGAATGGCCATATGGATTCACACTGACTGGTTGCTGAAATGCTGAATGCAGAGCAGCACTCTCAGGGTGCCTTCAACACAACCATTAGTAAGCCAAGTTGAACTCAACTTCCAGACTCTGGGCCAGCACCACTCAGTCATCACTGCCTTGGGTTTACATGAAGATTAAGCAGTATCATGTTCCTAATCTGACACAGGAAACACCCCCCCACACACACACCCCCCCCCAATCTGCACATGCACAACCTATAGCTTTTACATGTGCAGATTGTCTTGCATGCAGCACCCTTAGTTAATCCTATTAGCTTCCCGAATAAAAAACCCTCCAGTATCAGACTTAACTTTGCATCAGTCAAAAACGTATTATATTACAGTGCCATTATCAGCCATTTAATTCCTTTAATGAAAGAGTTGGGGCTTTGTTAATGGACTCTAGAGACTGTGGCTTTATTTGACTGCATGCCAGTTGGCTTATTTCCTCCATAAGAATGACTTGTGCTATTTACAGACACAACTGGTCTGATTGTTAGAAGGAAAGAGCATGCAGATTGATCATGTTTTTGGTATTTGCCAACCAAGATACTTTGCAACATAAACAGAACAGAAATTGTGTTTTGCTTACAAGCAGAGAAGGTGGACCCAAACACTGAACTCTGAACACGGAGACAGATGCGGAGTAAAAAACAGTTTAATGAATATTCAGGAATGTACAACAGACAAGTCTTGTAGATCCTAAAACAAAGGGGATGACAAGAGAGTGATCAGAATGGAGGGGAATCAAGATCCAGAGTCATCACGGGGGACAGACTGACAGAGCGAGGACTGGAGTCAACCTGGACACAAAAAACAGGAGTCAGGGAGCAGACAAGCAGACGGGAAAAAAACAAGCAAAAATACTTAGGTTTTGGAGCAGGAGCCTCAGTTGTTACCACGAGGATGAACGCTTGAATGAAGGCCAGTGCCTGCATACTGTGGCAGCAGGTGAGTCTTGATTGAACGATTGAGAGCAGGTGAGCTCAGGAGAGGAGGAGGCCAGACCAGATCTGCCAGCCACATCCTGCAGTAACACAGACACACAACAGACAGGGGAGAGACAGACAGGAGGCAAAGGGGAAGGAAAACACTAGAACACAATCAAAGACAGAGTGGGAAACAGCAGACCCAAGCAAACACTAAACCACAAACTAATTAGGAATCTTGGGTATGAGGATATACAGTTTGCATAACTATGCATGACCACATGTGAAGTCAAGGTGAGTGGGTGTTTTATAATGATCACAGTTTATGGTTGGTAATTTTTTAAAGAAAGAGTTGCTCTTCATATGAATTCTGTTAAAACAGCTGGTTAGAGTAAAGCTAAACAAACGGCTGCATTAACTCTGTGTGTAGTTAAATAGCTGCACTAACCTTAAGTTACACTTCAAACATACTATCTTATCATTTGCTTCTTATACACTCTTTTATATTCTGCTTGCTGCCCCTCTGCTCAGCTCTCCTGCGCTTCTTCCTGCTTCAAGCTCCAACCCCTCCCTTTCACAAACAGAGGGGGCGTGGTGTCAGACTGTAATCGATTCAAGGACATGTCTGCAGCCATGTGTACAATGGCGATGGCTACAGCCCACTGCAGTGTGCTGCTTTATGAATGAGGACCAGCTGCAGCCATTTGCAAATGAGGTGCTCAGCTGGTCTAATAGTCAGACACCTTGGACAGACACACACACAGACACACACACACACACACACACACACACACGAACAGCTCTGCAGTCAGACACTGCAATACATCACAGTAATATTTTATATTATAGTAACAGACACTGTCGGTTTCCTAAAGTCTAAGAGATGTCATTTTCTAATGAAGGGTCTGACATTATGCAACAGATTGTCGTCATTGCTCACATAATACAGAATGCAGTGGGAGAAATGAATGGAAGGCTGTGGTACAGAGATACTTCGGTTGATTTGGTTTCCATCACAAATGCCTTTATTAACCATTGTTTTAACAAAATATTAGGGTACATTAAAAACTAAACATAACAATAAATGTATGCTACAGCAGTACGTGCAAGAGTGGTTAACATTCTCTGCAAAAAGAGAAAAGATATGGACAGCACAGATGAAGAGTCAGATGACTGCAGATGTTGTAACACAAAAGGGGTTGCATAGGATTTACAAAACCAAGAAATTCACTTATATCAACTCAGTGCCATACAATGGTTATACATAAGACAGATGTGATTTAGGCTTTCCACAGTGAGAGAAAAGAGAAGGACAATGAATGGAAAACACCTTGGTTAGTAGCTATTCACAGAAGAAGCTTCCTTACCGTATATATATATTGACCTGCATCCCTGCCTCTTTCCTTGTTCTCACTCACAGTGCATTAGACCTGCTTTGACTGGGTGTATCACAATCGTAAGTCGCTCATGATAAAAGTTATCAAACGCCAAAGTGCATCTCGCGTTATCTACCTTGTCCAGGTACGTGCCTTTATCATTGTCTAGAGTCACATGTTTTCATCCATCTACAATCACATTATTTCTTAACAAACAAGCACTTGCATTCTTCCAGCGCTGCTTCATGTCTCTAAATAAACTCATTTTAATAAGGCAGAGTACATCTACAGCTGTGCACAGGGGGCTTCCAATATATTCATTTCATTCAGAAATATTGCACACGGTATATATTTCATATTTCAGGGGAAATTCTGAAATATCTCACTGATTAAACATTGTTTTGGTAGTGGCATTGCCAGTTTAACGTCCAGCCTTATTTTAAATCATCTCGAAGAAAGATCTGATTTTTAAATTTAATACTAAGTGTGCTTTAGAATTTCATTCAGTTCGGGCTCATATTTTATCTTCCAATGTCACAGGGTCATCAGATAACAAACCTTTACCCTTCACATCTCTCAATTCTGCTTTTAAAATGCTTCAGTACACACAACATAGAACAGTAATAGGAAGACATTCAATATGAAACATTAACACATTTACATACACATCTATATATCAGTGAGTTCTGATGCAAAATGTTATGTTTACATTGAGGTGAAAATTGAAACAGACCAGAAGCCCTTCATGTTCTCTGTGGTTGGGATGCACCAATAGCAACAGTGGTGTGGGCAATACCAGGTTAAAAGGAGTCACTGGTATATACACTTTCTGGAAACTTAAACCAAAGAGTCACATGAAATGGAACATGGTGAAAGCAACATATTGAGACAGTCATTTGTGTTACTCAGTCCCAAACTACAGTGTTGACGAAACAGAGCAAATCTCGTCAAATGTTAAAATCTAAACAACACAGTCTGTGATGGCAGTGACTGATTGGTATTGATGCATCTCTCTGTACCCACATCAGTTGCCTCAGCCTGGATAATGCTTTCTGGTATCGCATGGCATGGATGCTTTAACAAAGTTTACACAGACCAAAGCAGACAATATGCCACTGATTCACCAACACACAGTAAGCTCTGCCGTGGCAAGACCTTTTATATCCACAGTGTATTTAAATAAACCGGTGAGTAAGAGAAACCTAGCTCTGTACACGGTAAAGCTAAATGTTGTGAAAGCATTTATCAGCTCAGCTGGCCATCTCTGACTTCAGCAAAACTCCTATTCTAACATCAGGTATAGCATTTAAGTTTCAAAACAAACCATTTCAGACATGGAGACAAACATTACTGATGGCTTCACAGTGGAGCTGCTCCAAAACCTAAGTGGTTACAGGAATAGTCTTTATCCACATCCCAACCTGATGGCCTCATTAAATGGAAAGCCTCCCTCTGAGGCCACAGTGATGTAAACAAAGGACAAAGTGATGTTCAGATCACAGTCTCAGCGCAGGAATTAAAAGCACCCTGGCTTCTGTTCCTCCACTTGCTGAACTTTCTACATGGCCACAAAGAATATTATTATCATACAACTAAAAAAGAAAAAAAAAGCCTGATGGATATTTGCATTTCAGTAAACTTGTTTGCCTACAGCATGCAAGCCTGGAACACAAGTGATCGAGAGCAGGTTCAGATGACTACTCCCCAGTGAATGAATAAAAAACGTATAGATGTTACATAAGCTGTTGTCTGGAGAGGGCAGACTGGTTGTACAACATCAATAAAGGCCCGTGGTATGGAAATGAAGTAATCAGACAACAGTTTGCCACTTAAGGGTGGAAATGTCAGCCTGCCATGTGGTTCAAACCACTTAGGTCATGTGGGCACAAGGAGCAGCACTAATCTTGCACAGTGGAGACTGAGGATAGAAGCCGGTTAAACACAGTTATCCGTGTATTAGCTACTTTGTCTGTAGACTACACTGCTCTGTGAAAAACAGAGGTACACAGTGCAAACAAGAACATTAGAATATGCATTGTGTTATGAATATTCAAATGTACAATAACACTTTTCTGTTTGAATGTATCTGCTAGAAAATAATTACTGTGAAAATAACATCTGTCTAATAACGATCAGCCTGAAGAAGAGTCTGAGGTAAATTTAACCTTGCAAACAGCTACGAGATGTATTGTCCTTGAGGGGGGACAAACACCAAGTTCAAGAGGTTCATTCAGGAAAGACCGTCCTATCAGAGCCCATTCTTTTGAAATATAGTCTTTATGATTTGATGGATATGTGCATGATGTGGGTAATTTGGGGACTTCTTTTTCTAGAGTTCCACTTTGGACTCTGGTGAGTCCTCCTTGATTTCTGAGCTTGACAAAATATTTAATCTTTTTTAATTCAGCAAAAAATATAAAATGGGTGTGAAAAGGTTCAAAATATATGGTTTATGACAAAGTATGGTGTCCCTGGATTGGAAGCCTACAGGTATATAGACACTAGCTAATTCCCAGAGCCTGTAGGCCTTTTAAAATGTAAGTTGATGATGATAACCATCTAATGCATTTAGTATGTTCAAGCCTAGTGAAGAAAATATTGTTTTGCATTCGAAGCACAACGTCCCACATCATGGCTTAAAATAAGGCATTTCTCAATGGCCCAACAGTGGGAAATTATACATTGAATTTTTTGAATGAAATGACCTGCCGTCATCTCATCAGGACGTGTGTATGTATGTGGTATGTGTATGCCCCCCCCCCCCCAACCTGCAGGAGACCACCCCAGGAGTACGCTACTCGCTACTAGGTTCACTCAGCATCTTATATCAGCTAAGATGTGATGCTCTCTGCTTTCATTAAGCCAGTGTTTTGCACACGAGCAAAACAAACTGATAATTTAAACATACCAAATTAATTCACAGCATCTCCTGGAAGGAACAGTGATGCCTAAAGTCGGCATTGCCCGGCACGTTTTCCGTGGCACGTGTTTCTACATTACATAACGTGAACAGAACATGCCCTCCCAAAGGGCACCAGGCTCTACAGCGCCCTGACATCAAGGCAAATAATCTCACAGCATCCCACACCGGGCACCCATCAAAGGCTTACACGGTACTCTTCACCACTCATTCTGCTACCAAATATTTGAACTGTTGTGGGAAATTGTTTGCAGTATCACGGCGTTTGTGTATCCGACAACGGCAGAAAATAATAATCTTAAACAGGCTACAGTCACAATTAAGGTACCCGGGGATCAGTTACGCGCATATTACGCACACAGTGTGCCACTGCAGACGGCAGAGCTCAGATAAAGTGAATCCATCCATTCTCCCATTCCCGCGGCGGGGACATCTTGAACCGGTGACGCCGCACTTTGTAGTTGTTCCCGTTATTATTGTCCCAGAACTCTTGGCCGCCGACACAGTATTTGATTGCAAACTGCAATGTGCCTCCGTTGTCGAGGTAGGTGGGCATGACGATCTTGAAGCGGAACTTATCAGTGACACCGTCGCTTGAGCTAGGCACATAGGACGCCAAACTGTCCATAAATGTGATCCAGTTGTTTAGAGAATACCGCAAAGAGACGCTTTTTTCGAAAGCCAGATTCAACACGCGCACAAACCCGGAGAGGCTGAACTCGTCCGCCTCAACGCTCTCCAGCAGCACTTTCACCTCCCTCACTTTCTGCTCAAAGCCGGGTAGTGTGCCTGGGTTGGTGAACTGCAACTCCATGAACACAGACTGCGCGGGGGGCCGGGGAAATTTTGTTTCCAAGTGATTAAGGTGGAGGGGTCCTTTGGGGAGTTTTGCCAATATGCGCTCCGGGACCTCTGGCACATCTGTGTCGTCAAAGTGCTTCACTGAAATGAGCTCCAGGCCCAGGGAGTCGGCGAAGCGGACCTTTTTCTGACTGGTTGGACTTCTGCTGCGGGAGATCTCCAACTTTGCTCTCTCTGTGGGTGTGGGCAGCGACTTGCACCTCCGACGCAGACTTGGACTCTGTGGAGGCTTGAGGAAGATCTCTCTGCCCCGCGGTCTCTCGTCCACCACGGGGCTTTCGATGGGCTCGCAAGTACCGTTCAACCTGTCAAGATCCTCCCCATCTTCAAGCCGAGGGTTGGCCGCGGCCAGGCTTCCGAACAGTCCAGCTATGCAGCTGTAGTTCCTCGGCAGACAATTCTTTGGGGGCAGCATGATCACGACACTATGCGAAGACTCCGCTTCCATAAAACGCAGCAGATCCTGCAGCACAGAGCCGGAGTGGTCGTGATGGCAGAGACCGGCGTGTCAAGAGATGGAGCCGTCAGGTGTCAGTGTTCCCCTTCGCGGATAGGTGCTCCAGCTGCGTCAGACGCTGACACTCTGCAGCTCTGGACCAATAAACCAAGCTGCGGATGTGTGCCAGCAAAGTGCGAGTTTGCTCTTGCACATGGGTCTTTTTACAGTTCGACGTGTGAAGAATAGGTCCTACTGGCAGCTTATTGCAAAAAGAATAAAAAGAGAGCACTTCCCTCTCCGCACCGACCACTGCTCGGCTCCATTTTCATGTGATGAACCAGGAGTGTCCCCTCTCATCTTATATAAACCTGCAGGGGCCAGTTTGACGTCTGCAGGAGCTCTACGTGCAGAACTGAACGTAGCAACTAACCAAAATGGTTTCCTCCTACACAAGTGCGAAACCGGTTAACTTTTCAGTTTTCACAGTGTGACAGTATTCTAATTAATGACCCACAGGAAAAAAGAAAGAAAGAAAGAAAAACACTTTGAACACATTTGATATGTAAAACATGAAATTGGGCATTTTCTGACAATGCCTGACTGAAGACAGTGGACAGTTGGGTTTATTCAAACATACGGTTTCTTATCATAACTCTTTATACTGTTTCTCTGTACTCTGTTCTATTGCTATGCGCTTCATTGGATCACCGGGGTTTGGGAGGGGGGCGTTTTATTGCATAACAGAGCTGTAATATTTCCTCTGGAGCTCACCGGGCTGAAGCGGGGCCCCGCCCCTTTCATCGCGTCACGGCCTCCCGCTGCAGCCTCTACGGGTTGCCGTGACGACGGCGTTGTAGCTCGCCTCTGAAGGCATTCACCGCTTCAACACTTGACTTGTGTTTGGGGAAAATTGTGTCGACCAGAGGGAGAAAAAAACAGCCATGAATGGAGCTTTCTGGTGTGGGGTCAGTGATACAAGTCCATTGAAAATGCTGCACGGATTCACATTGATTCCTCTGGGTGAATGAGGGCTGGAGTAGATGGTTTTCAAGTTTTGTGACTTAAAGAACTCAGCAATGTTGCTGGCTCTTATTTGATACACTTTTCTAAATATCACCGCGTGTGCATGAGCTAACTACACAATGGCGACCGCAGAAGAAGTGGATCACACACCCGTGAATGGACCAGACAAGGAGCGTCCAGCACAGGAGGACGTAGTGGGAGAGCAGCCTTACAAGACACCAGATCGGAGACACGTTGATGCCCTTCTGGATATTAGTGAGGAGGACTTCTTGAAAGACCTGGAGCCGTATGAGTATCATGGTTACTCTGGTTGGGAAGAAGCTGTAAGTGAATGAATATCTTCGTTACTGCCTGCCTTTATCTGATGTAGTTAATGTTACCTTTAAGTAGGCTAAGTGTCCTCTGTCGATCTGGACTCAGTGGCAAAATGGTTCAATGTACATTTTGTACAAGAACAAACATCTGATTAATTTCACTCCCACTGGCTCTTATCTATATGGTATTTTGTGTGATGTTGGTACCAATATTGACATAATTCCTACTATATTATTTTAATTCTAATTTGGACTTGGCACAATAATTGTTTTAATATGTTAAACACATCAAAAGTGTTGTTTTCATGTTTAATATGATACTTAATTTTAAAACAGGTCCAAGGTTGGGCCAGAGTTGCTCCACTGAGCTGCATACTTTTGACCCAGAAGAGATCCAGGAAACCAAAGCATAAGGAGACCAACACTCCGGCCCCCTTGTCTGTTGACCCAGTGATCTCAGCCAGCATTGCGGAGCACCGCTGTGACTCTCATGTGCCTAACAGCTTTAAGAAATCCATGCCGTTAAACCAGCACACAGGATCCTGGAGTACAGCTGCTGCAGCAGCTCTGCAGACAGATGCCTCAGAATGGCCCGTCCACAATGCAGTGCAGAAAATAACGTCAAATGTCTTATTGGAGGAACAGATAGAGGAGGAAGGGATGCACAGAAAGACTCCTTTGCAGAACAGGCCTGCTAGGCCTCAGAAACACAGCCATAGGTCCAGTAACACAGTGGTTCCCATTAAAAACTTTACATTCTTACCACCAATTGAATCACCAACCCTGAATCCTCTGAGAGTAAGTGGTAAGAAGGCTCCAGAGGGAGACACCACAGAGGAAAACTGTTTCATGTTTGATAAGAAGAACGGGACGAGAGGAACAAGAGTGGACCCTGTTGCTAACCCCGAGCTTCCCACTTACTCTGCATGCCTGATCTCTAAGTACCAAAAATGTCAGCATAACCCCCACTTGTTCTCTGCTATACACGTGTCTATCCCCAAACATGACACAGCGCACCGCACAAGCTTCTCAATGGGCAAGAGCCTCACAAAGGCCCTCCACTCCGGTACTGCAGCAGGTGCACAGGCCCATATGCGCCCCAGCAAGACCATGTGTGCTGTCAAGCTGTATGAGGGCTGTGAAATAAATGTTTGACATGACTGCTGATATGCAACAATTTGAAGCTCTCAGGTTCAACCAAGTAAGAATAACCTGGTTTATCTTATTTTATATCATGCAAATAAATCCATCAATACAGTTTATTGGAAGAATAGATTCAGTGTATGAGACATGTTTATAAGAGTAACTCATTGCAAAGGTTATTCATTTGATTTAGTTCAGTCTGGCATGACATTTCAGACCACACTAAATGATTTTTCAGCTCTTCTAGTTACCTAGCGATGGTGCATCTACCTCATAGGAAGCCTGCTTTGCACTTTCTACTACTTTAACTTCAACCATAAGCTACAGCTGTCAGAACTGTCGCACTGTATCCTGTGACTTTGCATGATGATGATGTCAACTGTTGCCAAACTATTACATCTGCTCTCTCAAATTGAAACCTTTTCAACTTTAGTTTTATATGAGTCAGTGGGTGATTACGGGTGATTGCGGATGGGTTCTGAGTTATGTGCTGTACAGTGGTTATCAGTGCAGTATTACACTGAGATCCTGTGTATCATGTTGTCTTCAAAGGTCAGCCAATTACTGTAACATTATTTACAACTAGGAGGATCTTGTTACCATGCTTTATTATGCTACCTCTTTGTTGTTTAGCTGCCCTGTGAAGTAAAAATAATCTGCTTCGTGGGACTGTTCTATAGGCAAAAGGTTGACCTAATTACACACATTTCTTTCCAAAATATGCATGTACAATAAAACAGGTTATTGAAAATCGACTTCTAAAGAGTTCCCATATCCAGCACAAGCTGGTTGAGTGCAATGTTTTATTCTATGACCATTGTTCTATAAGTGACAACAACCAGAATATACACTTTCCAGCAGTTTTTATTAAGAGCATCTGTAGTGTAGTTTCAACAATTAATAAAGGCAACCATCAGATCTACACATGTAGGCAACAGTAACTGAAATTCTGCTAAAAACAAATATCTTGTGCTGGGAAAATATATGCATGCATTCCCAGCAGAGAGGAAATAAAGCACGGTAACTGACACTTGAGACTGACAAGGCTTCTACACATAATTCTCTTTAAAGCAAGGTATTTCCCTGTGCTACTAAACCAGCAGGGAGCAGCTATGCTGTATCTGAATTCAAGAACCACTAACTAGAAGTACTAAACTCAACACAAGAAATGCTGAAATTTAATATTGGTGTCAAAATCCTTATCCAAAAATCCAAAATCCTAACAGGGGGAAATTATCCTTAAACTGTTTGGATGTGATGGGGCACAGTGTCTTGTTCTGTACATTCTTCAGTTTCTGCAAACATCTATAAACCAGAACGGCATTAACCATCTGTCCGTAAAAATAGTGTGAGGGCGTCAAACAAATTCTCTTCAATAAAATGCTGCATAGCATTATTTTCACGTGACAGAACAGAAATCTTTCCATATGAACTATGGAGAACGATCAGGGACATTCCAACAGTTCATGCAACCATAATGGAGACACAAATACTTGATGGATTAAACATGCAACGACCAAAACAAAAGGATTCTAACAAGTTTTTCAGTGTTCATCTTTCAAAATATATGCTAGTATAATTCTGTTAATGATTATAAAGCAGCAAATTGTCTTACAGAACTAAAGCTAATACTTGAATTAAGGCACCACTGTAACAAAATTCATAAATAATCAAGGCTTATCGCTTCAGGTTCCTTAGTAGAACATAGTCTGCATGTGGTGCCGGTGCTTCATGAGGTAACTCAGTGCAACAGTATAATGGAAAACATAATTAAAAGTTTTGTTGCTTGGACAAACGTAAAATAATGGTAGAATATCTGATGATTTTAACAAAAGATATTCAACAGGACTCCGTTACAGTCAATATCAGGTGGTGAACACATACAAGAACTCTATGCTAAACCTTGCTCTAATCCACTATGCGTTTCTGTACAACATAACATTTCTGGATCACTCGAGCACTGAATACTGCTACTGTATACACTTACACCCAGCTAATGAATAAGTCAAAGACAATGACAGCCTAATCTGCTTACTGACTTGAACTGACTGCTTAGCTAGAGAGGCCCAGACACAAAAAAGTGTTTTCACAACATCATACCTCACAATCACAGATCCAAGAAAGGTGTGCAACAACTGACAAGACATAAACATTTCATTTTAACTTGTGCCACATCTGTATGAGTAACCATATGCTTCAGAGAAGCATTTTAGCAATGTTGAATGATGCCTTGTTCACGGTTGAAGGCCTTGTGGGGGTTTATTTTGGAAAACAAAGCCGACAGGTTCTCACTGGTCAAGTTTTCCACTGGCTGCAAAGCTTGCAGGATGTAACTCAGGGTTTATGCTGCTGCCGCTGACAAGGCAACATAAATGGAGGCAGCCATCAAATGCACAAGCTGAGAATAGATATTTCATGCCGACAGTGCTGCCGACAGAGTGAAGGCTTCATGCACATTTACGAACATACGTAAACTAAACACGCAGTGCTGTTTGCTGTACAGCTGAGATGAAGCTGTTTTCATGCTGTCTATGTGCATCTGAAAGCTGGCATACAGCGTGACAATTTTATAAGCCTTTTCTTGACTGTCACACACAGCTGAAGATGTCATCCCTTTTAAGCACAGACCTAACTGATGAAATGTTGAGTTATTTTTTAAACTGCTAGTAAGAACAAACAGTGAAAACCAGTCATGGTGGTTATACACTGAAATACAGAAGTAAACTGGCATTTCAGACAAGACACATACAATATGTTACTTCATGTGCAAATAAATATGTAAACTGTCAGGAGCTGATAATTCATGTCCGTTGAGCTAATAAAGTGCAGCGGAGCTGTCAGGATATATACCTGGAAATGCTCTGGACATGGTGTCTCCAGTGGAATGTTCAAAGACATTTTCACACACTTCTTACTGCTAAGACTGTGGTCCGCTGGAGGACAGTGTAGACTGATTCCTCTCGTAGCAAGAGGCAGACATGAGAAACCTGTTCTGCAAAAACCTTAGGCAGCTTCACTAACAAGGTTTCAGCTGTTGGGTTTCTCAGGGTGCTGAAAGAGAGCGCAAAGCTCCTCACATGTCTGGGTTTCCACAGAGCTGAAATGGGACTCCATGTTCCACGCCAGGTCAGCTGACAAGAAGTCATCCATGACAGTTTGTGTTTCGTTGCTTGTCAGGAAGAGATGTCCGAGGCCTTCTGCCTGGCTGGTCACAGTCTGTGTCTCTGTGCTGTTCAGCAGCCTTGCATGCTCACCCTGACTGACAGGGGTCTGAGCAGAGAGGCCTGTGGCAAATGAAGGGAGATCTGTCTGTGTTTCTGTATCTGAGGACTCGGTGCTCATGGAAAAGCTGGAGTGTCGCAGAATGCTGCTCAGGGGCATGTGGCTTCCGGCGCTCAGCAGGAAATTGAGGTCAGTCTGAGTTTGAGTATCAAATAGCTCCAGATCGCTGGCTTGGGTTCGACTTGGTCCCTCGCTTTGGTCCAGTTCATCCATCAACAGGAAGTCTGTCTGGGTCTGGATGTCCAGAGACTCCAGCGGCGTGTCACCACCCAGTCCTCCCAGCTCACTCTCCTCTGTCTGTGTCTGGATGTGCACGGCGTTGAGAAACTCTTCAAAGTCAAAGTCAATACCGTTGTGTTGCTCCTGAACAGAGCCCAGACCTGACCCACAGCCTGCAGAGGCCTCAGTAAGCACCTGGTGGCCTGACATGCTGTCAGACAGAATGTTTTCTAGATCACTTAGCAAAGTCATTGTTTGGGTCTGGTTGTCTGCCATGTTGTTTGAGTTGAGCTCATCTGTCTGCACTCCAAAACACATACCACCTGCTGACTTTGACTCTTCATACATGTTTCCTGCAGCAGTGAGGGTGTCATCTATGTCCAGAGCAGTCTGGGTGGAGACACTAAGGGAGTCACTGCCAAATAGGTCAGAACACATGATAGCCTGGTCCTGAGCCTTCTCCTCTGACTGGGGCATGACAAAGTATGTCTGTGTCTGCCTTGTTTTATATGGGGGCACAGATGAGGAGCAAGAAATTTGGCTCATGCATTGGCTATCTGTCTGAGCTCCAATGGAGGATGTGGCTTTGGCCCGGGAGGAGAATGTCTGTGTTTCAACACTGACTGGCAGGAGGACTTGGGCACTCACGCTGATGTCTGTTTGGGAGCAGGATGACACAGAGGACTCACCAACCGGGCACAAGCCTATTCCCTCCCCAACCCCGAGTCCTGTGGGCATTTTTGACAAGTACGATTTGTCCGTCTGAATGGTGGTGGAGGTGCTTCTCCCCCGTTGTCCTGCCAGGCTGCCAGCTGAATCTTCTGTGCTTGAAGGGTCCGGGCTAACCTGCACTCCTGTGCTAATGGGCCCCTGGCTAGAGCGGGAAGTGGGCATGCTATCCTTGAAGCCCATACTCTTAGCATCAAGTTGTGGTACCACCGCTCCTGTGGCTTGTGCCAGGAGGTGAAGGGTGCTGACGGAGCCTTGGCTGTCCACCGCCAGCACGACCGACCTCAGAGCCCCGCTCTCTGTAGATGGAAGAAGGACTGGCAGGTGGGCCAGTTGCATCACAGGAACACTAACCAAAGCCATCTTGGGCTTTGGTAGGAGCAACTTCTGGAGGTTCTTACGGGGGTTGGAGTTCTGATTCACTGAGTCTGGGATGTGAACAGTTGTATCAGAAGGGAAAGTACTCTCTGTCTGCTCTTTACTAGCAGCCATGATCTGACAGGTCAACTCACTGGTCTTGACAGTTTCAGAACCACTTGACAGTCTCTCCATCTTTCGCTTTTTTACTGGAGGAATTCTGTAAAGAAAATAAAACAGATACAGAGAAAGTCAACTTTAATTTTTAGTCAAAACCAAAACACTGCTTCAGTATTAATCATTCAATATCACGGTGGTTCATGCATGTACATGCCTGTGTTCTGTCGGAATCTCGTGGCCTGTCCTGTAGATATGTGAGAGCAGTGCAGCTCTACTAGCATAGGGGCAGCCACATGTACAGTGGTAGGTCTTCCCACAGTCTTCTATGTGCCTTTTTAGGTCCCACTCTGTGCTGTAGCCATTGTTGCACTTGAAGCACTTGTGTTTCTTCTCTGCATGCATCTTCATGAAGTGCTAAATTGAAACAGATCAGAGAACATGTTAACATCTGGTCATTGCCAACGTAAAGAATGTAGAGCTTTTAAATAGCAAACTTGTTATTATTATTTTGTGATTTCTCTTTTCATTTTCTGAATTGTGTCTTAATCACATTTTGTCATGAATGAATACTGACAAATTTGATGTAATGCAACAATGCACACCGGGTAAGTGGGTCCGATGAAGAATACACTCAGGCAATGTCCCTCCTTGTTTACAATTCTTGACCAGAAACGGACAGAAGAGAATATCTGACTCAGCACATACAGATGCTAAATCTTACTGGAATATTTTGAAGTTTATGCACAGTATATGTTTTTAGACAACTGTTCTGCCTGATCTTAAGTCAAGTAAAGTACATTAACCACTTGTTTCATTTGAAGAGGCTTTGAGTCATACAGAAAATGAAGGAACTCACTTCATCAAATACGATTTCTTTTCATTCAAAGGCTGTGAAGTTCAGTCAAAAGCTCAGAGTCTGGCTGCTTAAAACCACTTGGGCTAAGGTTGCCCTTAAATTTTCATCTAAGGATGCCTAAGAAAAAGAATTGGTTGCATAAAATCACCATAAGTATTTGCCTAAGATGTTGTAAAAGAAAATCCTTTGATCTTTAAGTGTTTACCCTGAGCTACTTAAGCATTCCCTTATGTGTTGCTAGTCCTTAGTCCTTAGGAATATTTTCCTTAGAAAAATGTAAAGGACCCATACATCTTCTGATTGTGCATATTTGTTACGACTGGGTTAAATTTACTTTGGATCATGTGTTTGCATGTTCCATATTCTTTGAGGAGAACAACATTGTCCAGTTTGGCTTTCTTTTTATACTCTCTTAGTTGTCCATTTCATAGATGCTAGCTAACACTGACAACAATGCTGTCAAATAATGTTAAAAGATGATGATGTGAGTGAAGCATAACCACTATAACCAAAGTACACATGTGCTGTATCATGACAGTAACTACCGTGAAAGTCTTAGTCTAAACACTTAGGCAAGAAGACAACTTAAGAGGCTGCCGCTCCTAAATGAACCCCTTGGCGAAATATTTTGCATAGGGGACAAACTTATGTTTGAAACTGAAAGTGTAGTTCAAGCAGCCAGGCAGTGAAGCTTTGCAGGAGGGGTTAAACATCCAAGAGGATTTTATTAAGTACAAGTACGCTAATGAATCATGCAAACAGTACTTAGCACTGACCAATAAGTGTCTGCAGAAATGTGGTATTTGGGCACAGATAAACTCAGGACTGCATCACTGCTGTAAAATTGATTTTTGTAACATATTTGGTGATGAATAATGCATGAGGATCTATTCCACAGAAATGAGACCACATCATTTTACTCCACTGGTTGTATGGATAGGATTGTAGGTCATTGTAGGAAAGGCTTACTTGTTTAACCAGGGAGAACTGGGAGAAGGGTCTGTTTGGCCCCCTGGGACAACCCTCAATGGGACAGCAGTAAAGCTTGAGTGAGCCCTTCATGTCCTTTCTGACCGTGGGATTGACCATACCATCCTGAGGGGTGACAATGCCGCCGAAAGACAAAGAGAGACAACACAGGAGAAAGATTTTGGATTTTTTAGGAGTTTATACCATATTTTTACTCAGCATGGCTTATAGTGAGTGTTAAAGAAAACCACAAACACAATTGAGTGAAGTTTTAAGTTAGCAGTCCAACACGTTTACCTTTACCTCAAGATTTTAGATGAAAAGATTAGGTTTTATGTGACCTACAACATTTCTTTCAATAACTGCTGTTAAAGGCATTAAATGTCAACTACACCATACACGTAAAAATCCAAAAATTTGCTTTTAATACTAATTTTTTAGTCATATTTCAAAGGCAAAAGCAATGGTTGCACATTGCCTTGCTTTCCTTCATCAGTATAGGTAAATATGATGTGTATTAAAAATATAAGCTCGTGCTCAGTACACTGTGCTTTACATAACTGCAAAACAAATTAATGAGCATGGCAGCAAACTGGATTTAACAGCTTTCTGTACCACTGCTCCTCTTTTAGTCCCAAGGCAGACTTGCTAAAGCAGCTGTCAACACAATATATATTTAAAGTCATGAGCTGCACATTTATCAGAGAAAACAGCAAGCACTTTGAATGTACCCTGAATGCTGAAAACAGACAAATCCATCACGCTCCATAACAGTCATTAATACTGCAGCCTTCCAGTGGTCAAGGTCACCTCCATCTGCTGTTAACATTGGAGGGAGCAGAACAGCTAAAGCTGACAAACACCCTGTGGCTAATCATAAGGAGTTAGCATAAACGGACATTTCACTAACAATTAATGTTGGGACTTGGATTCGGCTACATCATCTAGCCATAGGCTGAAGTTTGAGTCATGTCAAGACATTATTTGTCATCAGTCAGCAGCTGGCTGTGGCCAGATTCACTGCCTTTGCCACACCAGGGTCAGTTCACAGCCTTTTAAATAGCAATCGTTCTGCGAGACTGTACAATATAATGATATGTCAGAGTAATAGTTCAATTCTGTTCCTCCTTGCTGCTGAGGTAAGTGATATGGATGGGAAGACAGCTAAAAGCCCTGCCAAAACAGTCACATTAGACTTATTAAAGGAGTTTGAACTGGGCTGAGTGAGCGAGTTCAAATGAAATGCATCAGTCTTTATGACCAGTAAGAGACTGTTAGAAAGAGCAATCAACAAATACATTACTGCTGTGCAACGATGCAGTAGAGCAACAGTGGTGTGAAAGTGGACGTAATACAAACAGAAATGATGTCCCACGTGAGGCCTCATTCCTGCAGTCTGACTTCATGAATAATGCAGATTAAGCACAGAGTGAGCGATTCCAGCATGTAAGAACTTTGTCATAATGACAAACACAAAATCATTACCACTGCTCACAAGTTTCACATGGCTGTTGACTCCCTTTAAAGACACTGTGACGCAAATGTGGCTGCACAACGAAAAATCAAAACACATGATTTCAATCTGCTGTTACTCAAAGTAGCTTACATGTCTTTTAGTACAAGGTTTGACGGTGAACAACAATTAAACACTTTCAACATTTCCTGTAGCTCTTAAAGGTTTCTTTACATCAGTAATGTTTAGGCACTGAGGTAAAATAGGCCCATATTAAATTAAGACTAAGTAACAGACTTAAACTTTGCAGCTCAGCTTTATATGATAAGGACCACTAACTGGGCCTTTAAACACTCTTCTAGCTGGGCCACATGGACTACCTCTGAGAGCTAATTCAAATTCTCACATTCACCTGTTTTAAACAAAGAGCTTAGTCTACTGCAGGACAAAAGGCAGCCTTTCCCAGCATAGAACTTCATTCATGGAGCGGAAACAGTGATTTACTGGCACCCAGTCCAGTGACAACATAAGAACCAGAGTCAAAAGACTTAGACTTTGGTCCAGCGCTGCAACAATTAATCAAATCATTGATTAGCTGTCAAGTATTAAATCAATCGCCAACTATTGTGATAAACAATTAATTGCTTTGAATGTTTGTTTTTTAAACCCTATAAATTCTCTAATTCCAGCATTTTTAAGTGAATGTTATCTGGTTTCTTCTCTCCTCTAAGAGTGTAAACTAAATATATTTGGGTTGCGGACAAATATGCAAGATATTTGAGAATGTCATCTTGAGCTCTGGGAAACACTGATCGGCATTTTTCACCATTTTTCTAACAATTTATAGACCAAACAACAAATTTATTAATCGACAATGTAAATAGTAGTTAGTTGCAACTCTACTGAAGTCCAAATTCTACGTCTGGCTCCACTTTGCTGACTGTTCAGCAATGGAAGTCGACTGTTTCCGAGACTCAGGCAGACAAAAGTGGACACAAAGGTGAGGAGATCATAACATCACAATGATAAACAGATTTACAAACTACCAGTCAAAATGAGATGTTCCCCAAATTTCTGTCCAGTGCCACAAACTACGGACAGTCCACCAAGTGAAAACTAAGCGTGTAGCTTGGTATGTATCGAAAAAATGCAATAAGCATCATCACGTGCGATACAAATCAGCAACTGATGACTAAGAAACGTTAGCTAGCTCCATTGTAGCTAGCTTGCTAACGGCAAACTAAACAGTTACCAGGTAAATGTTACGTAGCTTCGCTGACATCAAAACTGCGTTAACTTTTCTCTAACGAAGATGTCGCGGTTGCTAAGCATCCCTACTGTGTGTTAGCTACAACGAATTTATTATGGATGACTTGCGTTTTCCAGTTTTATAACAGTGCTCTCACGAGGGGGTTAGCCAAGTTAGCATTGCAGTTCCGTACAGCCCTGATCCGTATGAAAATTCACCAGCTTTTAAAAGCGTTTACCTTTATTCTGTGTGACTTAACAAGATGCATGTTCAATGCAGGTGTGTTGGGCAGAATCTTGCCACATCCTTCCACGGTGCAGAGGATGTTCGTCCTCACTTCTTTGGTTAGCTCCGTAATGGTAGGTTTTATTATTTCCCGTGACTGCGACTCTTCGTGACATTTTGGGCCATTTGTTGCAGCGTTATCTCTGTTATTCGTCTTGCTCGTTGCAGACGCAGCCATGTTTCTGTGTTGACAGTCCATTCTGTGTTTGGCAGGCAGCCCCACAGCAGCATTGAATGCACAGTGACATACCTCCCTCAGCTTTGCCTGAAAGGCTGTTTCCCTACCTTTCACGGAAAGGACGTTTTGGACAGATAAGTACGCCACATCCGGTATTAGCATACTACTTCCGTTTTTCAAAATTAATATTTACTATCAGACTTTAGTTTTCAAATGTGGCTGATTTTCTTGTTAATATTAAAAAGCCTGTGGCTGAGTAGGGTGACAGTATTTTAGAAAGTATTGCTCTACCTTATACACAGTCTCTGTTGTAAGCTCAAAGTGTTTATTTCAATGCTCAATATTTCTTTTTATGCAAATTTAAAGTGTGGGTTAAAGAAAGAAATTATTTAATCTCCCACAGAATTTTGAGGCATGTTGAGTGAACCATGTACATTCTGGCTCGTAGCTGATGCCAAAATAAAGAAACACTATCCACTTTAGAAATTTCATAGCCAAGCTCTAGCCATTATTAGCTTATCACAGATCTGTTTACATGGAGAATAGGTCGGCCTCTAAGTAATAAGAAATTGCAGTACAGATGATGCTGAAATTTAAAAAAAACAGTGTCACCATTACATAGCTTGTCCACCAAGAATTGCCCCACTCATCACATGGCTCAATTAATTCTTACATAACCCTGCAATTTTTCCACAAACAAAAATATGAAAAAAAAAAAAAAAAAAAATGAGTATAAGCTAAGGAGTTGTTTTGTTTTTATTTTCCCTTTTGGGTGGTATCACAGGCCTACAGGAAAACCTGCAAACCTGCACACACTGTAGACCCACTTCATCTGGCTAACTCAAGTGTTGGAGTCTCATAGTAGCTTTGGCTAGACTTAAGGATTCACGACTTTTAGTGGAGGAGGACTGTGGATTTTGTACCCATCTCTTATAGAGTAGTTATGTGAGGAAGGGATCTTTTCGCTGCAGGTATGAGCAGGAGAAACCAATAACTCTTTCAGTGTAAGTACATATGAAGAGACACTGAGGTTTTCATTGTGGAACTGACAAGCTGTGGCTCTCGTCCTGCAGTTGAGACACCTCCATGGACTCGGTGTCAAACAGAGTGGGGACAAATTTCTGTGAGTTGTTCGCTGTCCTGATGGGTCAGCAGCTGTAAATGTTTTAAAATGGCTGCGAGCGAGTGAGCAGGTTCTCCTTTTTTATCATTCTTTTTTGTAATTATCGCCACAGAGGTCATGAATTTGCCCTTTTAGCCAAAGAAACAAAAATTCTGTAGCATATCTTTGTGTAATTTATATGACCCAATACTGCCACTTAGTGGCAATCCTGCAACCCCCCCCCCCCCCCAAAAAAAAATGGTAAACAGCATTTTTATTAAATATTATACACCTCTATAACAACCGGTGGAGAGAGTCTCTCAGTCACTGGTAAAATGCGACTACACACCAGTGCCACAGGAAGGATTCTGGGCCGGCTGGAGGTTTGGGCTTGTGAGTATTGTTTTAAGACTGACTTGGAAAAAGTGCAAAGCTATCCTTTAAATGGTTTGTGCACAAACAGGAGAGTGCAATGAACCAAGGACTGTAAATGCCAGCTTATGAGGAGCTAACGTAGTAAAAGTCGCTTCCAGCAGACCTTTCACCATCCAGTCCTCCACAACACCTTTTTATTAAACTCTTGCTGATGAAAAATACTGAAAAATTATGGAATGTTAACTTGTATGTAGGTTGAAATGACACCAAGAAGACACGTTACAAACTTCAAGAGTATTAAAAATCCAGCTTTTATTTTCATTTTGGACATATCTAGCATTTGATGATAGTAACATTCTCACGAGCATAAGGTAAGAAACATCAATTATCTATTGTAAATAAATTAATACATGACATACATAAACTGAGCAAAGCATGGGTGGACTAGACATAGCAGAAGTAAGAACAGGCAACACCGACTGTGAGTCCTTTAAATCAAGGGTCTGTCGCCAGTCAGGTCTGTGGTTGCTGCATTTGTGAGGAGGGACCAGGGCCATTGTCTGTGATGACAAAATAATTCTTTCCTTTTAGGGGAATAGATGAGAGCAGAGGTGTGACAGGGGTGGAGGCAATTCCTGTCAAAAAAAAAAAAAAAATACATTAGTTTCAGCAGACTTTAAAGTAAAATAATCACAAGTAGCTATTGGACAGATGGATAAAAATCCTTTTATTACAAAACAACTCCAATACTACAATTCACTGATCATATTCATGATAGAGACACAACAGTGGGAATATTCCCTCTAGAGAGTGTGTGTATATGTGTATGTGTGTGTGTGTGTGTGTGTGTGTGTGTGTGTGTGTGTGTGTGTGTGTGTGTGTGTGTGTGTGTGTGTGTGCCCTCTTGTGGCAATTTATGGAACTGCCTGTATTATGAAACATTCAAAATTGTTTACTGTTCTTCTGAATTCCAGTGTTAATTTCACTTCCTTCAAAAAACACAGATGGTTTCTTTTGTGTCCGTGGCTGACAAATTCTTGTTACCTGAGGATGCACAGTGTCTGAGTGACTCCAGGAGGTTGGTGCTTGCAAATTTGACAACACATCTGAAGGGCTCCTCTCGCTCTGTCATGGTCTTATTGGTGTGGTCTCTGAATTTCGTCTCCAGCTGAGGAAAGATGAACACAAAACATAATTCAGATAATCACAGCCAAGACTGATTATGAACTTTTGCATCTTTGACCTCATATAGTAAGTCAGAGACTTGTGCCCTTTGTCTCTTTAACTTTGATATTCAACTACTAGTATTTTAAACACAAGCATGCTTCAGGGTACCTTGTAAACTGCAGACTGTAGTTGAGGTAATGTCCCATCACCAAAGGCCTCACAGGCCATCTGAAATCTGTTTACTGCAGGCCCAGCTTGCTCTTTTTCTACCCGTGGGTCTGTAAATACAAAGTAAGCCAAATAAATGAAATCCAAATGCAGAATTCCACTAGAAGCACAAATTAAGGTCATATAAATTAATATAATAATATACATACAGTAAGTTTAACAACCAAACATATAACAAATTATACATTTTAGTCAGACTAAATGATTTGACAACATACTTGAGACAGTTTGGTTCTTTTCTCTAAGAGGGCTGGGATACTTAGTCGGAAACACCTAGAAACAGAAAAAACACAAAAACAAAATCAAAATCTTCCCAGAAACAAAATTCTGAATATACATCAGCTCAGTCTCAGTGTTCATATGAACCACTATCTTCTGCAGTTGGGCTTCATAATAGGAAATCTTCATCAGGGGTCACAATAAATCAACACTAGTCACACAAACTTGATTTGTGGTGTCGTCAAAAATACTTTCTTGATGTTCCTTGACCATACCAAGTGATGGTTGTGTAATGACATGATAATTCTGTCCACACTCAAACAGTCTGACAAACAGTAAGGTTACAGCAAACCTCCACTTGAACGTTATTCTCCAAACCACTCATTTGAAAGTGAAAACATCCAAGTGCAAAGGTCAAACATGGACCTGGAGGTAGTTCTGCAACATACCTGACGTTTACAATAGATTCCCTTCAATGACAAATATCTGCCGTACATAGGGATGAAACATTGTATGAAGCTTTCCAGAGTTTAATAAACATAAATCAAGCTTCTTACTCCCCTTCAAAAAGTGAAAGTTTTAAGGACAGTTAAAACTTAACTACATCTAAAATGTGTTTAAACTACATTTAAAATGTGCAATTTTATGCCATGTTCATAAAGGGTGAACATGGCAGTTTACATTTTTCTTGGCAGTGGTTATTAAGATCAACTGTGGCTCAGGAGGTAGAGCAGTCATCCACTTATGAAAGGGTTGGTAGTTTGATCCCTGGTGTCGGCAGTCTACATGTTGAAGTATACTCGGTCTTGTACTGCTATAATCACAACAGGCCTACCTGTTGGTAATGCTTCATCAGCAGATCCCTAATGGCAGTGAGTTTCCGTCCGCTGAGGTTAGCATCCTTAATATTTTGATACCGGGTGGACAGAACCAAGGCCTGAAAAAGAACATCACTGTCTTAGAAGGGAATCGAAAGACAGAAAAAAGAGCAACTATACAAACAATGCCAAGGATCAAATATAAAAGTCATTCCTTACTTGGGATAACAGAGGCTTCTGCACTGAAGTCAGGCTGGTCACAAGGACATAAGGGGTTTGAAGGTAGTGAACAACATATGTCGGTCTCAGGTGGTTGGGCCGAGAGAAGCGGTCTCCCCATGCAATCCGAATCCACACAGCTTCATCTGTGTGCTTCTTAATTTTGATAGACACCTTGAATACAATGGAAACGCAGGCTTTTACTATACAATGCTGAACACATAAAAGGTTGATGCTAATGCTACCTACTAATGTGATTAGTAAGATTTTGTGACTTATGTGAGGAGGAATATATGGCTTACAGGTCTCACAAGTTCACTGAGGTGAGCTTTAAATTGCTCTTTGAACTGTGTCAGCTCTACAGAGTGAGCATCATCTGGAAAACAGAAAATCACAAACATGCATTAAAAAAAGGACACAATTTAAATCTATTTCATCCAAATACAGAACGACCAGACAAAGAATATGTGTGTGACACTGCCATACAGTGTGCAAGATATTTTAACCTTGCCTTAAATAACTAAAAAAAAGCGCGATGACCCAGACTTCTGCATCCTGTTACTTGAGCGAAACAACAAACATTCAACCAGAAAGAAAAGTCTGATCCCATGATTGTCTGCCAAAAACTGTTTCTACTGCCCAGTTTAAAAGGTCTGCAGCTGCTTTAACCTGGATCAAAACGGTCCTAATGCGCAAATATACAGAACTTTATGTCTGTGGTTATAGCAAATGTATGTCTTTGTGAAACTTTAACATTTCTTGTAGCCGAAAAATCACAATTGTGGCCAAAAAAGTGTTTAAGCCTATATTTGGAAATTACACTGTATTTAACATGAATTACAGATCAGTTCATTATACAAAACAAAGGAAATATCTCTTTTACTATTATCCGTATGACTGCATTATCTGCTAGATTGTAACCAGTCCAATGATTTTTGCTTAAAAAAATCTTTTGTTTAAAGATCTTTGAAACAGACGAGCCTCCATGGCACAAGTTCTAACATACCTTCAGGGTCCACGAGCTGCAAGGCATGCCACATCCCCTGGTTTGGATTGTCAATAAAATCTGGGAGACAATTTGACACAAGAGGCAACTTTAGACGGCATGGTATGATGTGATAAACGCTAACAGTCCAAATGAGACAACCAGATGCGATATCTGACTTACATGTCATCTCAAGCTCTGTGATGTGTTTAACTGTCCAGCCATTTTCCTGTAAAGAGAACAGGTGAGGTTAAAAGACAGGAAGTCCACAGCAACGCCCGCTACGCCCAGATGAAGCTGACTCCTACTGAGCGTTGAGAAGGGACGGTGAATTTCAAGCCAACATTAAACGTGCTCAGTTTCTGCACAACGATGGATTTCACGACCAGCTTCAGCGGGAATCTTGACAAAGAACGCGTTGTTAGTTAACTACGATCTTTTCACACTGTGTATTTAATAATGTATATTTTTAAAAGCGTCGTATACCTCGCAAATGCCCAATAATCTTTCCGTTAACGCCCACTTTGGTTGAGTAAAATCCATGGACTGCTGCTGAGCCTCAGTCAAACGGCCCCACTTGTCCAGCGATGCTCTGAGCATATGAGAAGGTATCCGTCTAATAAGTCGCTGCAATAAGCGTTTCATAGAATCATCCATTCTTCCTCGGACAGTAATCGATATCTAACTTTGGTGTTGAGTCAGGCTAGTTATGAATCCTCAGTGTTGATTCCGTCAAACTTGCAAGACGGCGCCAGTACGAGTCTAACAATTTCAAACAAACTGCCTCCAACGGAACACATGAATCGACCAATCAGATATCACCATACAAGTGGACGCATTCCATTTGGCGCCCCCTGTTGGTTTGGAGTAATAATACTGCTAGTAGCCTAGAGATCTGTCAGGACTTGTTCTAAAGTAAAATAAAAAGGTAAGATAAAGTGAGATTAAGCCTTTATTGATCCCCAGAAGAGAAACTGGGTTGTTTCAGCAGCATAAGGACAGAAATAAGTATAGATAAATAGAGACAATAAACAAAAAGAGCTATGTAAAACTGAAATAAGAATACATGTAAAAATAGAAAATATTGAAGAATATTTACAAAATCAAGACAAAATTATGAGGTAAAGTGACAGTTGTGAAATTAATAGCAGCAAGTCTAATATATATAAAAAGCATGCACCACCCTAATGTAAAAGTAGTAGTATAAGTAATGATGCTTGGTGTTCGGAACATAGAAATACAATACAGTATGTCATATAGGAAGACAGTATTACATATTAACATAATATAGTATAATGTAATGCATTATGACATAGAATGACATATGAAATATGGTTTGTGGTGAAATGTAGTAATGATTGATCTTGTCCTTCATCCTCCTGTCCACCACTGACTCCAGTCTGTCCAGTCGAGCCAAACCACAGAACTGGCTTTCCTTACCAGCTTGCTAAGTCTGCTGGCCTCATCAGCCTTGATGCCACGACTCCAGCACATCACTGTGAATAACAGAGCACTGTTGAATATAGACCGATAGAACATCTCCAGGAGCCTGTACCATGCACTGATGGATCTGAGGAGGAACAGACAATCTGGCTTAAGAAGAAACTACAAAGTTCGGATGTACAAATCTTTTTTGTTTTGTTTTGTTTGAACTTTTCTGTAATCCTTGATTTTCTTGCAAAATAAGGGAGAATTTGAACATGTATTTAAATGAAACCATGTAAGAAGAGGGGAAGTCACTCTTTGTTGGAACTGCAAACAACATCTTTATGAAAAGAAACTAGTAACTATAGGTGTAAAATACAAGTAAAGGAGTGAAAAATGTAATATTTCCCTCTTGAAGATGTACTGTATTATTTTAGCATTTTAGTGCATTTAAAATATTGCTTTTACTCTGCTGCTCCCCTTTCTATCTGGAGGTTATACAAACTGTGATAACTGTCTTCATATCCCCTCTAAATTCAATTGAACTGAAGTCATTTTCTTATTTTTATAATGTAAGTCTCATGACAATTTCCATGTATAACTGGTCCAGGCCATATTCTTTCATGTAAAGAGAGCCAACAATTCCCTCATAAGCAAGCACTTGGCAATATTCCACTCCTATCACCATGAAAGCCATTAGTTAAGTGGGTTAAGAACACGCTGGACCCTTTGTCCACTAGACTGGAACGGTGCAGCAGGTACATCATGAAACGTTTTGGAGAAGCAAAAGCGCCATCGTGAAGCGTAATCCTGCAAAACACGCATTTCTGTCCATCACTGATATCCGCCATTACTAGCCTTTACCTAGAAAACGACCGGATATCAATAGTATGTTGTTGTTGTTGTTGTTACAGCAGGACAGGAACCAAAAACTGTCACCACGTCTCTAAAAGGACGTCTCGCCGAAAGTTCAACCCATCTACACGCAAAGACGGAAGTACGTTACGGCGATGCCTCGTTTTAACTAGCGTCACCAGAAGTCCCACCTTTTTGAGATGAGAACGCCTACCATTGGTGGATTGAAAAAAAAGCGGAGCCCAATTCGCTGTTGACTGTTGCTCCTGAATTCGCTGTTGTCAAACAATAGCAGGTGAATATGTCCTACACGTTCGGACTGTTTCGTAGGTTACGCTGACATGAGTGTAACACCAGCAAAGTTAGCTGACATTGTACATGTGTTTAAGTAACCCGCGTCGTTATTCAGAGGGAAGAAAGACGAAACCTTCAGTACTTCCTCAGAGGTTGAATGGATTTATGCTAACAGTTAACGTTATCTCAGGCCTAGCAGTTAGCTAACGTGACATTTCACCAGAGTTTGCTGGAAAACTTCACGTGTCACAGCCTTTGCACTGGTAAGGGTACCACGGTTACATACAGCCGGAAGTGCAAGTGTTATCAAATAGTCTATAGTACAACACTAGATATTCACTATGCATCGCATCGCAGCTGTTTAGCAAACATGGCTATTGTGTTAACGTTACAAGCTTTTGTCAAAACCAAAGTGTTGTCTTGTTTCGAGAGAATTCTGGGTCGATGCAGGTAGTTTACAAAGCCATGACCAAATATTCATCACAGTGCTTTATGGTCTTCCTTTATCTGCGTGCCTCTCTGTCTGCAGGTAAGTTTCCACTGGAAAAACAAACTCCATCACTATGACAGCTCAGGAAGGAGAAGGATTTGGAGGCATGAGTATCCTTTAGAGGACATGTCCGCGGCATACGTGTAACAATGATGAGTTGACAATGAGCGTTAATCAACATTTCAACAAAAATGTTAAACATCCACTGGTTCCAGATTCTCAGATGTGAGGATATCCTGATTTTCTCTTTGCGAACAAACATTTTGAAGATGGGCTGTGGGAATTTGTGATTTGCATTTTTTTTAGAAATTGTATGCACTAAATCATGAGTTAATAGACTTAATACACATAAGTGATGAAAATAACAGTTACTTGCAGCCTTAGATTTGCTGCTCACCACCCTATGCAATGAAAAAGTGCAGTACAGCAGAAAGCAACATTTTGTTTGAATGCACACTTAGCTTCATTTGAGTTCAAATGTGGTGTCGTCTTAAGACATCTTTTACAGTCATATTCAACAGTAACTATTAGCTCAGTGCTCTTCAATCAATGCTCCTCTTGTTTGTGGCTTTTCAGTATTGCTGCGCTTGTACAGAAAGACCTTAACTCAGCATGCACCCTGACTTGTCACCTCACCTGCACACGGATGAGTGTAATGAGCTGATAGCTCAGCTGAGGCAGTGCCACAAGGAGGTATGTCACTCTATTTCTTGTATTGCTGCGTGCTACATATACATAGAACGAAACAATGTCAATCTTGTTAATGTCCCCCCTCAGCATAATGTCCTGAGGTTCTTTGGGACGTGTAACGACATGGACCGTGCTATGCGTCACTGCCTGGAGAAAGAGGTCTGTCACTTATTTTTTTGCACTTTGAATAAGATACATCAAGTAGTCTGACTGCTGTTTTTGTTTTGTTGTTTGCTTTTCTGATTAACGTTTTCTTTGTGTCCTGCCGTTCAACAGAGACAGGAAAAGAGGGAGCGCAACAAGCAACATGCACTAGAGATGAAAAAGAAGCTGAAAAGACGGGTCACGGAGGAGCTCTGAAGGACATTTTACTGCAACTTTTCCATTGCCACGAGGAGTTAAAAGTATTCAGATATTGGTAGATGGACTTAAGTATGACCCCGTGTAAGACGCCTCCACTGTTGTTTTATGTAAAGAGAGAAAAGGGGATATAACTTCTTGCACTTGCAGTGGTATCAGGAGGTTTTAGGTCAAGACAACACAACACCTATTGTGTTTGATTTAATACTGCATTTGGGGATTGTCATTTATTTCCTCAGAACACGATAGCTCCATCATAGAGATTCGTGTAGCTGGTAGCAGAAGCCTTTCATCAAACCATTACTTTAGTTGGGAAGACATCACAGGAATATTCTGGTACCTGATTTATTCATGAAAACATGGAGAGTCCATTTCAGTGTGTCAGTGATGCATCTAAAAAAAAAAAAAGTCCCAAAACAGGATGACCAGTGGTGGTGTTACTCGGTGTGAATATACATATTGAACAAAATCAGTGTTCAAATAAAATTATATGTTTATTTAAAGATCTATTGCTTTGATATAGTCTGTCATCCTTGTAAAACAAAGTATGTCAGGGTATCAACAGTCAACTGTGCGTTCCCTAAATGGGAACCTTCAGTCACATGTTAGCTAGTTGTCATATAACCCCTCTCTTTGTCTAAGGATAGTCTCTGGCATTGGATGTAGTTTTCCTCCTCGATCTGTCTCTGGCTGTCTACTGGCTCTTTGTCAATGACCTTGTGGTCACATGACTGAAAGTTCACATTTAGGTCACGAAACAACACCTGAGCCTTCTCTGTTTGCTGAGTGAATACCACGTGATGTGATTGAGGGCTCAGAATCAGCAGTAAGTAGACCTTTTAGTTTGCATTGTCTTCACTGACTAAAACACTAAAAACAGATTGTAGCAGGCCTGCTGCATCAATGAGAAGGCCTCTTACTTCCCCACAGCCTACACAGGAAGTGCCAAGTGACCAGCAAACGCTTCAGAATGTTGATTAAAGCTGTGTCACAGTTTCACAGCCATTAATAAGAAGCACTGACTTTGAACATCCATTTTTACACTATTGTGCATTTTACTTGTCGATAAAATGATTTTAGTGAATATTTGCTCGATTATAATGCCCAAATCAAAGTTGTGTTGAGGGTCATTGGTAGGGTGAGGTTAGCGGACTGGAAATGTGTAGAAAACTCAACAAAAGCCTAGTTAGTGTCTTGAGAAATGTAAAACAAAAACAGATCGAGAAAGTACTGTTTCTTTATTTGAAGCGCTCTCTAACCAATCACAATGTGTGGATCAATCCTTGACAGAAACTGTAAGGCACCACAAGGCGTGCTTTGAGACAGTGTGGGGTGAAGAGATGAATGATGAATTACATATCATGATGTTGTGATTATAAAAGACAGAAAACCACAGAAAAAAACTATCAAAAACAATCATTTGTAATAAATAATGGACCAAATGTGAGTAGTTTCTTAGTTCCAACGGATTTACTTCAAATCTTATGATCAAGCACACTTCAAACACATGCTGAGGAGGGAATTTGGATCTGATGCCTGAAAGAGAAGCAGTTCAAAGAAAAGAAATGCATATTCTATCTCAGGCGACACACTGAAAAGAACTGGTAATATTTTACAAACTAAAACCCATAAAGACATAAAGAGCCCTGTCATGACGGATCAGTGTGACTAATGCTCAGTGGCCCTGAATGATTTGCATTCAGCGGTGCTGTTCAGTAGCCACATCACACAGGTCCTTCCCACCTCTTCCTGGGAGCCTGAAACTGGAGCTATTAACTGTTAATTACCGTCAGCTGAGGAACAGAGTCAAAGAAGTGAGCGTAGGGACCGCTTTCTTGAAAGAAAGAAAAAAAAAAAACACGTTCTAACAGCTTCTCATTATTTAAGCCTAATGGAGTTTTTTTGGTCACAAACCTGCCAAACTGCCTGAGAAAATATAACACTTTTGATTTTTGTGGGCTCTAGCCGATTATGAATTTGGAAAATTAAAAGGATAGTTTAGATGCACTATGATGCAGCTACAAAAGGTTTTATTTTTCATGAGCACAAGTGGGAGCTTGCTGTTATTTTTGTTTATTTTAGTCAAAAAATGCTTCAGCAAGCCATTTATTATTCCCTACAATCAATCTGCAACAGAAATACCCTCATGGAGCATTAACAGAGACTTACATGCTTGAAATGGACCACTGTGAAATATAAGGGTCATTTTATTGATCATCTTTTCATACTCGTAAAGCTCAGTAAAACACAATATATATTAAATTATCTGACATGCCTTTGATAGTTTACAACAAAATGCTTAATCTGATAATGTCAATTGAGAAGGTTAACATTCAAGTGACGATAGTGTTTACACATTTTGGATTTGAAACTATATATAAATTAAATGCTTTCCTGACCCATTTTATTCATCAAAGTTGTTATGGGATAATTTAGAAAGGGTGACTAAGAGAGTCGAGGTGCTTCTGGAGCAAAGGAGACCACATGGCACTGTACATCCAAACAGTTATCTCAAATAAATACAAAAATAAACTGCACCATTTCTAACATTACTTACAATATTGGTACAAAACATACCCTGGAATACAAGGTATTCAGACAGGCAACACATTTATATGTACAGTATATTACATGCAATTAGTTACACAAAACAGTCTACATTATATATTATTCTGTACTGCATGTGTACAACTGCAAAAATGGACAAATATCTTCTGAATTTACAAAACAATTTTCACAAACCTACATTTTTTTGGTAGAACAAAATAGATCCCTAAATATAATACAGATTGCAATATAAAATTTCTTGAAATCTTAAATCATCACATGCAGGTAAGAACAAAGTCAATTGCAGCTACACAACTGTTGCATTTCCACGATACTAATCACTGACAGTGTAGTCACAATGTGGTTACTTGAGGACCGAGCAATTATCATCTCTTGTGTGCTCAGAAAAAATACACAGCTAAGAAAGAACTGTCAGGTAATAACATGATCGCCTGATGTTTCCCAAAAACCATTTCACACAGTAAGATTCTGCATTGATAACTGGAAGCCATGAATCACCACAGTGCTTCACATCAGGCTTACTGTTTGTGGCTCAAATGAAACGGAATAAAATCCATTGCTAATCCTTCCATGTGGTACGTGCCGCAATTCATTTAATCATCTGAAGTCATTTTGTATTCAAGCCAAAACGCCATTTGATTAAGAAACGTCACATCTGTGTATTTAGTGCTAGCATTCACACAAGACTACCAATGTCTCAGTTTCCACTTATTTTTCTCATTTGTAGAAAAAGAAAAAAAAATCTCTCTAATGAGAGAAAAATGTTGACCTCAATGAGATTTTATTTATAGAAATAAAAGTTAAATTAAGCTCTTGCCATTATGTGTTGTGTTGCAGGTGAAAATAACAGATGTTGACAGTATGAGGATGCTTGTTCATCTACTTCTGCAGGATCAGCAGACGGTCTCATTAGCACATGAGCATTAATCTTGATTTCATGTAACTGACGCAAATTTTTGGTGATTATGATAATGATGACGAAGTTACTGGAACATGGGATGTCTGTTATGTGTACTAATGACATTTACAGTATGAAAAATGAATTGTGTGATTTAAAAAAAAAGAAACTTCTTTGAACTATCCATAGCATTTTATGATCTTTTATGGGAATTCATAAGATCACGTTTTGCGCAGCCAATGAGTCTGATTTACTGATGTGTAGGAGTATGTTTGAGCATTTGTGGCCAGTTTTCTTCTGTCCGTACAGAGAGGGTGGAATGTGCATGCAAGGAGCAAGAGACAGTGTCCTCATGCAAACTTTGGTTTACACTTAAACTCAAAACAAGAAGCGACCAAAGACAATCCTGAAAAATGCACCTCATATACAGAAAGCAACTCCTTTACACACTTGAAATAAATATATTTTCAAATATATTAGTCAATTTATCATGTGCTATCAGACATACATGGATTTCATACATCCAGATTGTTTCAGAAACAGGTAAGTGTCGCATACACACAGAGACACTCTGTACCTCCCTGAAGAACCTCCTTCAGTGTTTCATTAAGCAATGCACATTTGGCCCTTTGCTCTTTGATGCCTGCACAATAAACATCTGGACAGTTAAGGGTCCAACAAAAAAATTGCTTTACAAAAGATGATCGTGAAGGAATTGTTGGTAGACGTGAGCAAACAGAACACCACAGAATCCCCTCTGCTGACAGATAGAAACAAAGACCCTTAATGCAACTATTCCTTCAGTTTGAAAGTCCCCCTGTAGAGACCCTTAGATCACTTCTCATATGACTTGTTGTGCAGGTAACTGAAGAGTGCCTCGAGTCCTTTGGTTGAACACCACAGCTGCTTCAGCATCTGACACTCTTTCTCATTGACTTCCTCCAGGACTGTCATAACGATACTCCGCACCAGGCATTTCGATTCTTCTAAAACCTTTAAAACACACGCAGAAAGGGAAGACAGTCATTTGGTTACATTCAAGAGAGCACTATGCCTTCTGGGTTGTCTAGATCAGGACCTACCACTGCACTGCATGATGCCATTTCCTTCACACGCAGCATCACTTCCTGGTTAAATGTGGTTGGCCAGAAGACCTGTGACACCAGACCTCGACTGCACGCTTCTTGTGCTGTGAGTTTTCTTCCACAGAACAGCATCTCGTTGGCCTGCCAATGGGAACAGAAAAGCAGGGGTGAATGACGAAGTATGTTCAATATGTCATACAATCAACTTTGTGTAAACAAGGGTCAATCAGGTGGTTGTAGGAAGAATCAAATTACGTCATGTGAAATGAGATAAAAGCCTTGATATTGCTGAAACCCACCAGAGCTACACCCAGGATCTGGGGGAAAGTGTAAGAGGAGCATCCAGAGGGGGTGAGGTGGAGAGCTGCACATGGAGTTTGGAACCAGGCCCTCTCGCTGGCCCACACCACATCACACAGGGGCAGGATAGAGGCCCCTAAGCCCAGAGCAGGCCCGTTTATTGCCGCCACGATGGGTTTCTTGAAGTGGATGAATGCCAACACAAAGTCCCTGAAGGGGTCACAGAAGGATAAGGACCAACTCTCAAGCTGGTGATACGAGAGTCACAGTTTATAGTGGAGAGACTTCTCATTACCGTACGGCATCTGCGATGCGGCTGCTCTCTTTTCTGCGGTCAGTGGACAGACGCCCTATCAGATACGACGGCTCCAGGCCACTGCAGAAAACAGTCCCCACAGAGCTGAGCAATAATAATTTGCTGTCATCAGCAGCTGCATTTCCCAGAGCTCGACACACTTCCTTCATGATCTGAAGAGGAAAAGAAGGAGATGTGCATTACTTTCTTCACTCACCTGACACATGAAGACAGACTTAAAGAAAAAAATATAGATATCCAGTCCTTACAGCAAGACAGACAGGCCTAAGAAATGCTGACAGTTTATGGGAAAGTGCATTTAAAAGAGTGCTACTCATCTAGTCCAACCAGGCACCAAGTGATCAACATGTTTTCAATTGAGGGGCCACAAATATTCAGGATCCTGTTCCTGTTCTCTTATTTTACTGTGACATCTACAAACATTCTTTCAACAATGTGGAGTGAATAATTATTGTATCAGGAGAAACACATTAAAATACCAGCATGCTTCAGTGGAAGACACATTTCATTAAAGCTAGCATTTGATTAATAATTGTACACAGCATAAAGCATAGAGCACGATGGGGTTATAAAGAGGTGTTTTTTCAAAAAAGGTGAATTTTCAAATGGAAGTATCAAAGGCTCATACACTGTCAGCATAATGTCTAAATACACGACTGATGGAAAACTGCTGGTTATAATGGTGCTTGTTAATGGTATTCAGTGGCTCATATCTTAAGTCATCTGTTGACTAAATGTGAGTTAGCTCAAGTTTTAACTGCATTATATCATGCAGTGAAGGAATCAGCTGTTTTGTGGTCACTGCCAGCTCCCCGGGGACATCAACAGAAAAACATCTTGAGCAGATGTCCTCTCCTCAGTGGAGCTGCTGAATCCATTGAATCCTAAAACAACATTGCTTTTAAATGTACTAATAAATCAAACATCAAAGTCAGATTTTGGTGGTGAAAAGCTATTCAATTCTATTCTAGCTATTTAACGTTACTTCCTGAGCAGCGGCAGACTGCAGGTGAAATGTTTACACAACTTGTTTACACAGCTTGTTTCCTTGACAACCTGCCTGCCATCATCAGGTGATTTGACTGGATGCTGATGGCAGCTTCTCCTGCTGCGGAACCAACAGGAGCTGTGAGAAAGTTGAGCATGCAGACTTCTTGATGAAATATGACTCAAATACGTTTTTCTCTTATTTGTTCTCTGTGTATTCATAGGAAATAATCAAAGGAATAGAAAAAAAATCAATGGTCAGCCTTCAGTTGAGTACACTTCCAGTATGATACCTGAACAAACAGGACCAAAATAATATAATATAATATAATATAATATAATATAATATAATATTACTTTCTCTTCAAAATTCGTGTCTGTCTCAAGAATGATTCCATTGCCATTTTTCTTACACGGCTTATTTTGTAAAAAATATGGGTATTTTAATCTTTTTTTCCCCACATGAACTGAAGTTTTAAAGCAACCGTAATTTATGTATTTATTTATTCTCTGTCTATTTTATTTACTGTCTAAAAGGAAGTAGCTATTTAGTATTTCACGACCTAAACTAAACCTTGTTTTATACTATTTTTAGAGCTGGCCTCCTTCATGCCTGAGTGTAATTTCTCCTCTCCACGACCGCACAGTTAATCCGGTGTCCTCTGCACTCCGCTAATAAGAGAGGAGGATTTTGCTTTCGGAAGTCCCTCTCTGCTCTCAAACTCTCATTTATTNATATAATATAATATAATATAATATAATATAATGTGGCAGTCAGTGAAGAGGGGCTGCTACAGCAGCTAAGCAGGCAGTGTTTGGCCATTTCAGACAGCTGACCTGGGGCGTATATATGAAGCAAGTTTGACATAGCCAGGCTCTCTTTGCATGGTCCCCAGTCAGAGACAGTGGGTATCACAATGGTGGTTAACAACTTTCTTAACCCAGGTTTTATTACTATTATTATTATTATTGTTGTTGTTGTTGTTGTTGTTGTTGTTGTTGTTGTTGTTGTTGTTATTGTTGTCGTTGTTGTTGTTGTTGTTGTTGTTGTTGTTGTTGTTGTTATTTCTTTGTATCCAGACACATGCTTGTATTATTTTTACTTGTTTTAAAGATCATGGTAAATTTTTCTGTTCTGCTGCCAAATCAGTTTGATTATTTTAAATTATATTTCCCCCATTTTATTGCTTTGTTTCTTGCTTTTTGCAGTGTGATAAGAACACTGTTACTTCGACTATTCATGTAAATTTAGTTGATATATTTATCTCACCCCTCTGTGCACTCTCAGTGCCTCCTGTTTCTTTCTAATGCGACAACTGCACATTCTACAAAGCTCTTAAAAATTTAAACTCCATACAGCAAGTCTCTGACAGTGTCCCCTCATGAAGGATAGGAGGAAATCACTTCAGTTCTTGGCCAGATCAAAGTGAAAAGAATATTATGTGTGCCAGTAAATGTCAGTAGACTGATCTATTTTCTAATCGGTGTTCTATAAGATGCAAAATCAGCATTGTGCGACAGACTTGGCAGCAAATCAGCATAAAAATATAATCCAAAGCAGTCTACAGTTTCTGTGCCTGTGTCATTCTTTTAACGTTGTCTTCTAACATTTGGCTCAGCAAGTTTGTATACAGTATATAAGTGGTATAGCCGATTTAAATCTGAAACTCACAACACAACCTCCTCTGGAGCAGGTTAGGTGGGCAGCATAAGCCAGGTTAAACGAGAGCCACCTTCATGGCATTGAGAACTCCGGCTTTAGGCTCAGCATGCCTTGCTAACCAATTAATCACACTTCTTGTAAACCCCTTTGATAAGAAGTCGTCTGGACACCCCAACACCCACATCACTGTCTGCAGTCAGCCTGCACAACTATTGTTGCATTTTAATCAGATTATCAGCCCTGACCCATATTAACCATTCAACCTTAAAGTGATCTTAATTCTTTACGTCTCACCGAGCACATAATCTGTCCCCAGTTTCAACTGAATGTGGCGTGTGTGTGTGTGTGTGTGTGTGTGTGTGTGTGTGTGTGTGTGTGTGTGTGTGTGTGTGTGTGTGTATGCGTATGTCTGTGTGTAACTATGAGTAACATTATTCCAACAAGGTGAATTATAAACCTGCTCAGATACATGAAACAGAGATGGGCAGATGCTGGTTCCAGTCTGTGAAACAGAAATGAAGAAGAGAGCAGTCAAAGTGACATTCGTGTGCAATGAACAGAGGCCTCGAGGACATCAGTAGACAAAGGCGGTATCCACAACAAAGAGACTTGCAACAGCATGCAAGAGCTCCCTAGAAATGATATCACCACCTCTAGGGCTGGTTATAAGTCAATCAGTCATGTGTTTTTATGTTTTATTGGTTTATTTTTTCATTTTTCTCGAGGACATTTTTTGATTTTTCAACACAGAAGTAGCTTGCTTTTTATGGGGCTACATCTGAAACAGCTCCCTCGTTCACTGCTCCCTATAGGAATACCCTCAGTAGTTTACTCTGGAGAGCAGTAAACTGAGACACCATCATCACTGACAGCTGTAGAGTCACACAACCATAATGTTTGCATCTATAAAATGCAACTCATTGCATGGTGAGATGTTTCATAAAAAGTAGTGTACATGCCATACAGACACACTCAAATAAAATTGCAGAGTGAATATAGTGCTCTACATAGTGAGCGGAGAGTGACTGCAGACACAGTGCAGGTGTTTCAAAGTGCTTTACCGAAGCTCTTTTTTTTTCTCATGTCAGAGTAGAAAGGCACAGTTGAAAATAATAAAATGAATGATGGATGAATCCCATTTAGCTGCGCCAGTCTCATCGTCCTGGTATTGTGCACGCCGGCTGACAGTGACACTGTCATGGCTTTATGGGACACTTGAATACAACAGAGCCATTGCTAATGTTATTAGTAAATCCTGTGCATTTTCCAGTCAAAATTTCTGCTGTTAAAAAGACCATTTGAGATTCTTTTCTCTTAATTACAACCCCGATTCCCAAACAGCTGGGACGCTGTGTAAAGTGTAAACAAAAACAGAATGTAATCATTTGCACACTAACTCTGTTTACCAAGGGAGTTTTTACGATGCGTTCCTGTGTCCATGTAGTAATATCCTTTACACAATCATGTGTTCACAAAGTGGTGAACCTTGCTCTGTCCTTGCTTGTGAACGACTGAGCCTTTCTAGGATGCTCCTTTATATCCAATCATGATACTATCACCTGTTATCAATGAACCTGTTTACCTGTGGAATGTTCCAAACAGGTGTTTTTGGAGCATTGCACTACTTTCCCAGCCTTTTGCTGCTCCTGAACCAACTTGTTTGAAACATGTTGCTGCATCAAATTCAGAATAAGAATATATTACAAATATCAATGAAGTTGATGAAGTAAAACATTGAATACATTGTCTTTGTACTGTTTTCGATTGAGTTTATGTCAGTTAGGATGAGCAAATGATCACATTCTGTTTTATTAACATTTACACAGTGTTGTAATGTTTTGTAAATCTGGGTTGGAGAAAGGTGACAGAAAGAGTGCGAGGTAACAGCTCGGGGGACTTTCTTAAGCAAGCTTTGAGTGTTTGGATGAAAAATGTACAGGGATATTTTGGAAGGAAGATTTTCTCAGTGAAAGCTATTCAGTAGGCACATCCGCAGACTCTCTTGTTCCTGTAGCTTCAAAGACTGCGAGACAGAGGAGCTATCAGAGCTCTTTGATAAGCCCACAGCTTACGGGCTTACTGTCGCACATGAAAGTACACATACTCATGTGCACACACAGTTTAGGCCACTTCAGTGCCTGTGAAGTACAGACTGCCATGCACACAAGGCTGTATCAAAGCCAGAGCCACCCTCTGTGGAAGATCTGAGACGTATCCTACAGTCTGAGAGGAGGAAAATCCTGTTCGCTTAGATTTACAAGCCAGAGGTGAATGATCGTGATACATGTCATTATCTGTGGTTACACTCACTATTATATTAAAGGTCGCCTGAGGAATCTGTAAGACAAATACATTAAAAACTATATTTTCATTTACTTTCAAATGTATATCAACTCACAATAGATCAAGACTCAAAATGTTTCACAATTTACTATGATATGCATTTTTTATGATGTGCTTAATTAATATATCAGCAAAGGTGGAAATATATATCTGAATGACTATATGGCCTGCAGGGTCAATAATAGCAAATGTAATAGAAAGACATGCTAAGTTTTCATCATCTATCAAAATTTTGAAAGCATTGGACAAAACCGTTGGTCATTTTGACAGATTAAAAACCAACTGCAACAAGGTAATTCATTAATTATACCTGTCCAAAATTAAACAGAAGGTTAAAAATGTCACAAAGAGTGCACAAGCAAACAGACTGATCAACATTTGGTCAGTCAGGGAGGGAAAGCACCTACTCAACTGTGAAAGCAAGTTACTGAATACATTGGGCGACCAATCACAGGCTGGTACTTTTCTTTCCAAAGAGAGCAATTCAGTGATGCAGATAGGGATGTCCCAGCATTGTTAAACTGCCTGTTTTTAACATATTCACTTAGAATGTCTCATGTAGAGCAGCTGCCTACACAGGTATCATGTTAGATCCAATGTTAAAATTATAATTTGGATAGAACTCATACCTCCCTCTCCATCACTGTGACAGATCATAATAAATCACAACCCAACTGCTGAATTCAGGCTGTAGCATTCTGCCATAAGATGTAGATTTTTTTTTTTTTGGGGTGGGGGGGGGGGGGATTTGATTGACGTGGAGTTAGCAGGTGATCGACAAATTGCTGAGGAGACTGTGAGAAAACATGTCAAAAGTCAGTGAGCACAGCTTGACATAGATTATGCACCCAAATGCCTGTAGAGAAGGCTGGCTGGTACGTCATCAGAAGTAATCAAAAGTGCTCCTAAAAATAGCAAGATCCTGTTTACATGTGTTCAAAGTCATGGTAAATCAGCCATTTTACTGATCATTCACCATAACCTTTTTGTTGTTTTAGGTCTAAATTTGCTGTCATTGCGACAGCAAAATGAATAGTTTTATTTGAAGCTGCTTTTATATCCAATATCTGGATAACATTGTAAAAGGTCCTAACTGACATTTTGCTGCAATAACAACAGATGGCATCATGCTGGATTATATATACCCTAATTGATCTACTTGTAGAAACCATGTTTGATAGAAAGCAGTTTTAAGGAAACTCAGTGTCAGTGCTAAGGACAACGCCCAAGAGCTATTTTCTAATCTTATTTGCTGAGTATAAATGCCCTTCTTCAGCAATGCCCTGTGTAAGATTAATGCAGCAAAACATATTCACACCTGGCAGTTGTCAAATAAAACCAGTTTTCTAAAGTTATCTCCTGAAAAGCTCCCCTGGAGCAGTTGGGGAGTTGGTGCACAGCTCTAGGGCATCTCAACAGCAATTAATGAGGAAACTTTTCTCCTTTATTTTTCCATAAACAGAGCTCCATGTCAGGTGGGACACAGTTAAAAAGTCATATAATTAAACATGGGTCTTGATACATTGATGCATACCTGAGACACACAAGGGGAAAATGGACATGCATAAATGAAAATAACTAGAACTACCACTTCATGACTCTTTGCTTTCCTCGACCAGTCAACATGCATCTTCATCCATGTCTGTCCAGACTCATACTATATGTAGTGAAGACTTTGGAGGAATTTAATAAAAGGTATTAAGCGTATTTTTGGTGAAATGGAAGATATCGCTGTATTAACATGTATGATTTCAGTGAATAATTTCCAGTGAAAAACATGCTGTCTTCACTTTCAGACTGTTTGTACAGATGAGAGCTTGATCACATGGTCTAACAACAATCATTTGCAGCTCAATATCAGCCAAACCAATGAGCCTGTAGTTGACTACAATGCTTTAAATGGATGTTACTGCAAAGCTGCACTACAAACTGTATTACTGTATTACATTGTCGCCAACTCTGATCTAATCAAATGTAAAATACGGTCACAATCTGACCTTCAGTTTCTGACTCATGGTGCTGAATAATAACCAGCTTTGACCACTTTTTGGATATAAAATGTCATCACTTCATCATTTCATCCTATGAGACATTTGTGTAAAATTTTGCCATAATTTGTATACATTATAGCCAGAAAAAAACAAAAAACAAAAAAGAAAAAGTGAGTTTATGAGGTTACTGTGAACTTTGACCAACAAAATCTAACCAGTTCATCCGAGTCCAAGTGAACATTTGTGCCAAATGTGAAGAAATTCCCTCAAGACCTTCCTCAGACAATCCGAAAACATAATGTCTCCGGCCACCATGTCACCAGTGTGGAGGCATAAAAATAGTAACTCATATATAAGCAGTAGAACAGTGTTCGTAGGTGTGTGTACATTCCTGTTCTCACCTCTGGTGTCAGGGCATTGTTGTCTGTCGTTTGACTGGAGAGCAGGACATGCGTGAAGCCTTCCTCCTTCCTGACCACAATGTCTCGGAATCGACAGTTGCTCTCGTTCTGTCGCACGTTGTACCTGAGCCGCTTGTCGAACACGTATCCTTTGTCCTCAGCCAACTTCCGCTTTACAGAGCTGTGAAGATGCATCTTACCGTTGGCCAGAGGGGGGCCTGACACAGAGGAGGGATGACAAACAGGTCACTCTGTCTTCTTGAACTTTAAGATATTACTTAAGACTTTAAACACCCACTGATAAGACTCGTAATTAAATAACCTCCATGACAGAATAGTAATTTAACAAAACTGTGTGTAAAATTCCTCATATTTTTCAACCTGGGTCTCGGTTGACATCAGTCCTGATGACATTTTCTAACACCAGTTTCACAGCTCAGATCTACGGTGCAAGTGTGTCCATTAAAACTGTGCACGCAGGTCAAAGTTGAACCAGGAAGTAGCTTTGAAAAATGTAACACATGTTTACAAGCAACATTTTGAGACGCACATTTAAACATTGACCTTCATTTTCACTTCAAACAGCATAGTTATTATCCGGGCCAGTGGCTTTGATAATATGGTCAAACTGGAGACTTTATAAAAGCTCTAACTGTTTTTCTTTGAGACAGGCTTGTGATAAAGAACTATACTGAGCTTGATTTGACTCGATTTACAATATATTTGCATATCTGATGTGGAAAAATGGAGTGGAGTGCCTCACTGACTGCTTCCCCTTCCCCCCAGCATTGGCTCTACCGCACCGGGAGCAAGTTTTTATCTTAAGGTGATGCAAGTTTTTTAATATATTAGCTATTCACTAAAGAAATGCAAGAGTTTCTTTGCACTAAATCTGGCATGACCTTCATCCATGTTTTCTACAGGATGTCTCCCACAAGTTTCTCTGTGTATTAGAAAACAAGGGTTGGAAAGCTGAAAAATTACTGCATACCGTGTTTGCAATGAAACACAGCACATAACGCTATGTTTCATTATGAAAGATATTCCTGGGTAGCAATTTCAGTATTTATGATGCTACTGCAAATGGAAAGTATGCAAGTTCTATACTAAAACATAATCAGAACTTTGTAACTTATTAGAAAAACATTAGGATTTGATTTTTCATTTACAATTAAAATTCATGATGATTAAAAGGCACTTTGAATGGAGTGAGACTTCTGTACATGCACGGTGCAGGGCAGTGCGTGCATTTTCCATATAACATTTGATTTTGTCTGGCAGGAATTTTTTTTTCACTTTATCTGACAGTATTTTTTATGCATGACATCCGAGCAGTCACAGCAGGATACACTGAATTTGAACTTTTCTTGATTGCATTAATATTTCTGGCTCAAAACCCCCACACCGAGCTGCACTTTCACATTTGGAAAATAGTCGACATTACTTTCCATCATTTTCAGTCCTTTCACACAAAGAAACCTTGACTTATAGGAACACTGCGATCTATAGAGGACCAACATTCATCCAAAATCTGCTCTGATTCTGTGAAAGCTCAGTAACACAATCTCAGCTGTATTTTCATCATCTGAATGGATTAAAGAAAAAAAAAACGTGAATTAACAATGTCCTTCAACGAAGATCTAGCGATGCAGTCATACCTCATTCAGGAATTTAAGCATGTTTTTCTCACCATAACACTACTACAAAATATAATAGAAAAGCTGAGTCTGATGTGTGAAAAAAACTAATGAACAGTTGTATCAGTGGAGACTTTGAAACTATGTAAAAGCCTTCAACGAGAAGCTCCTTCTGTGCTTAAAGCCATGAATGATTGCAAGATGAATAATGCAGCAAGGCAGTAGAACCAGCCAGTGTTTAAACCAATAAGTCAGTCACCAATAGAAACAGCAATAGCAAATCAAATGAGAAAAAAAGCTGGGTATTA
The DNA here is from genome assembly GCA_037975065.1 of Chaetodon trifasciatus. Taxonomy (NCBI): domain Eukaryota; kingdom Metazoa; phylum Chordata; class Actinopteri; order Chaetodontiformes; family Chaetodontidae; genus Chaetodon; species Chaetodon trifasciatus. The sequence goes on from JBBMOE010000001.1 coordinate 16,277,712, forward strand.
TAATAACAAATTTAGATAATGGTAATTTAGGCTGATGATATGAGAAACTGGTATTAAATATTCAAATCATTGATATGATTTATATCATCCCTCCAGGCTTTCTCAAATGCAGACCCAACATAGAACAATTCAAATTACAGTTAAACTTAATATATTGGGGTTAGTTCCTCTAACAAACAGAATCATCTGGAGTTTGACTCTGCAATACAAAATTTAATTAACAGCAAATTATGAGTCTGCTTCAATTCAACTCTACAGAGGAAGACCATAAACAGAGATCGGCCTGGATAGAGGGGATTTCTAATGGTAGCAGTGCTTCCAAACGGTTGCAAGAGGCTGAGGCTTTGGTCTCACTGAGAGTGCTCCTGACACATGACAAAACTGTGCCTGGGGCACCCCAGTACTTCACCTGGTAGAGCATGTGCCCCATGTGCTGAGGCTGAGTCCTTAGCAGCAGCCTGGGAGCAATTCTGACCCCAGGGTCCTTTGCTGCGGGTTGTCCCCTTGCTCTCTCCCCACTTTCCTGTCTATCATCGGTTTTACTGTCTAATAATAAAGGCTAAACCCCCAAAACACTATGTTTTACATTTCTGGATAATGAGAGGTGCTTAGCTCGCTGATTGTCACGAGGATGCTATCATCTCAATCATTGTGGTAAAAACAATATCATTTGCAGCCTCCCATCTTTGCCCTACAACTTATTGAAAAAAAAAACAGTTTTTCATGTCACTGAAGGTTTTAATTTGTCCATATGCTCAAAAAAGACGTACCATAAGCAATGGCATAATCACAGAACAAAAGAGACACATGATGGGAATGTTTGAGAAAGAATGGTCAGTCAATTAAGGTACTATTTTTCTTACAATAACACTTAAATACCTACAACGCCGATTCCTAAAAACTGTAAAACATCAATAAAACAGAATGTGTTAACTTGCTAATCCTAACTGACATATAGTCAATTGAAAACAGTACAAAGACAATGTATTCAATGTTTTACCTCATAAGCTTCATTGATTTTTGTAAATATCTGCTTATTCTGAATTTGATGCAGTAACATGTTTCAAACAAGTTGGGACAGGAGCAACTAACGACTGGGAAAGTAGTGGAATGTTCCAAAAACACCTGTTTGGAACATTCCACAGGTAAACAGGTTCATTGATAACAGGTGATAGTATCATGATTGGATATGAAAGGGGCATCCTGGAAAAGCTCAGTCATTCACAAGCAAGGATGGACCGAGGTTCACCACTTTGTGAACACATTACTGTATAAAGGATATTACTATATGAGCTCGGGAACCCTTGGTAAAACCGTTAGTAAACACAGTGTATTGGCAGATGATTATTCATTCATTCGTTCGTCTTTTACTCTGACTATCCCTTTCGGGGTTGGGGGGGGGGTGGAGCCTATCCCAGCTGTCAACGGGCGGGAGGCGGGGTACACCCTGAGCCGGTCGCCAGCCGACTGCAGGGAAGATGATTAAATTCTGTTTTTATTTATGTCTCACAAAGCGTCACATCTTTTCTTGAATTGGGGTTGTAGGTCTCTTTTTTGTTTATTTTTGACATCGCTTGACCTTGTGTGCACATTTTGCCACCACTCGACAACCTACCAGTGTAGCAAGTCAATAGGTTGAGCCGAGGGTGCTCAATGAGGTGAGCGGGGTAGTCTTTTGAGGATTAGGAGATTAGGATCCATAATAGCTCAGACCAGCAGGTTAGGTTGGTAGCCTGAATGTTCTCACATACTGAAGCTCTCAGATGAGGTCTCACAAATGTCTAATTAGGTTGTGGTGCTTTGAAATGTACGAACTGCCAGATTTCACAAAGGACATTTTTCAGTGTGTGTTTTCTAATAAGTTCACATTTTGGTGTGTCGACCTAGAGTTGGTGATATTTCTCAAAAATACATGAGTACACTGCAACCATCAGTTAAATACACTGAGTAATATGACAGGAGTTGCATTAACAAGAGCAATAACAAACAGCAAAACCAATATCAGAGAAAGAACAGAACAAACACTAAGAATTCATTCCAATATGCACAAATTTTGTGTTTTCTGTGTATCTGAACAGAACAGGAAGGGTTCCTGGTGCCCACAACGGAGGACAAAACATTTCTTTAATGATCAAACTCTATATTAATTCTAATGTGTTCTTATTCAAATATGATAAAAATCTGAACTATCCTGGTCTGGGCATTCTGTTTAACAAGCGAGGATGGCTTTTTTAAGATGTATGTAATGATTAACTATAGTGGTGCAGCCCTGGACTGTGACCCACGAGTGAAATTCAAAGGTGTTATCAGCTGCTCCCACAGTAAAGAACCATAGTCGGAGCCTTAAGAGCTGTGTGTCAGCACAAATTATGACAGTATTAAAGTGAGCCCATACTGTAGTTATCTTTATAAGCAATGCAATCTATCATATAACAGGAAATACTCATCATTGTAATATAAGAAAATGGCCCATCATAACAGATAATGGTGCGCAATCTAACAAGAATCACATCTTTATATGTAGCTCCCTGGTATGTCAGGACCTTTCCAGCACCAGTATTATTAACATTCATGTATAAAGGTCCACACTCAAGTACATTTTCCATTAGAACTGAACCAACAGAACCTGTTCTAGCCTCTGTTCCACCACATTCTGTCCTTTACTGTAATCTCTCATTTGAGCATGTTCTTTCATCGGCTTTTTCTAAAAAATGAAACATGTCTCTCAAGTTTACTTTCCATATTCTAAGGCTAATTGACAAATTGGCCTCCACTACAGCACTTGAAATCCAAATCTTTGACATTTTTACAAAGTTAAACAACAACTAAATTAAATCTCAGGGCTGCCAACTTCTGACTTCAGTTTGAAATGAGATTTGTTGCCACAAGCCCGAACCTGAGGTTTTGTTTTAAGGCTGGATTGGCAGTTATTTGCATTATTACAAATGTCAGTCTAATTTTGAATGAGGGTTTAGGGTTAGAGAGTTTGGGTTTCACTTTGGCTCTCTATGTTGTTATCAGATATTTTAAAGTATCGCATTATGATATCAATATCTGCCTGGAAAAAAAAACTGCCCTCTATTTTTCATTTCATTTTCATTTCTTAAAGTCTTACCTAGCTCAGTGGTGAACTGCTGTCCAGTGGTATCCATGTCACCTAGTTCTCCATCCACTCTGTCCAAAGGCAGTCTGTGTGACCTTGCTGTCCTGTACACAAGAGGCTCCATCTCTCCATTTTGGAGTCCATTATGAGGAACCCTAACTGGAGGAGCAAAGTGAGGTTCCCCCGGTGGAGGCGCCTTGTACGTCATGGCTTTGCTAATTCCTAAAGCATGTTTCCCAGGTCCAACACCCACCTTCCTCTGCTTCTGAGTAGGTCCTGACCCTCCACCTCCAATCCCTAGAACAGCTCCTACTCTAACCCCAACAGCTGGCCCACAAGTCTGTTTCTTCTTCCGGGCCTCAGACCGAGCTCTGGAGTTTTCAGTAGCAGATGGGTGGCTGGTGATGAGGGGCTCTTGGCGACTTTTTGGAACCTTGGGCCGTTTGTGTGAGTGCAGTTTCAAGCTGTTGAACTGGTCAATGAATTCCTCGCAGTGCAGTAGGTGGTGTTCTGGCTCCCATGTGTCCTCCTTACTTCCATAACCTTTCCACCTTATCAGGTACTCCCACTTACCCTTCTTGTTCCGCCTCTTGTCTACGATCCGCTCCACCTGAAGGAAGCACACAAAGGAACAGGCAATTAGACAGTATTATCATTATACACAGAATGACTAGTTTCTTTTTGGCTCCCAAATCATTGCTGTGGTTAAGAAATTAGGAAGAATAATCAGTATGTCTAGCACTGATAAACTGATTAGCACAAAAGTTCACAGTGCATGAGAAGAGACTTACATTTTGAATCTTTCCTAAAAACAAAGAATATTAAATGCATTCCCACTCATTTATCTATCGACCTAAAATAGAATAGAAAAATAAGAGTAGTTGACCATTAGCTCCTGCACAGGTATATTGACAGACAGAAGTTTTAGAGTGGAAATGCCTACTCCAGTGTCTTTTTTGATATTACAACCTGAGGGTGCCAGAGTCAAAATGTTCAAATTCTTAACACTGTGGCTTTACCATTTAATATCTAATAAAATGAAACAAAATTTAATTCCACAGGCCAGTTAAGTGATAAACGCAGAGCTTTTTTTGTTTCCTTTTACATTTACATTTGGATTTTTCTTGTCAGATTTTATGACAATTACAAAACTGAGGCAATCGCTTTTGGATTTATTAAAAAAAGCTCAACGCTAGGAATGATGCCACTCTGGCATGATGAAACTAATAGATAGCTGAGAACTGCATATCTACTTATCATCAGTTTATTATCTGCACAAAGGTAGAAATATGCCACAGCCAAACTATTAATTATATGTCCACCAAAATGTAAAAACCCAGTGTCTGTGTGCCAAATTCAGTTCTAATTTAACTTAAAAGGTCTGAGGCCCTTTATATGATTTTATGTTGCTGAAAATCAGGGCCCTGTGAGAGTGCATGGCCCCCAATATGGGTGTATTTCATGGTCTAGCACCATACACATCTGCATTGTGGGTCTTGCAGCGACAGCACTGAAGATTTCTGTCAATAGTCATGATCTCCAGTGGATGAACCCTCTTGTTCTTGCTGTGGTTGGGATCTCACCATGAGGATGAACAAAAACAGGCCTGCGTGTAAAACCAAAGTCACACAAGAACAAACGAAGGAACAATGGCAAAACCACATCAGGCCTTGCAAATCACACAGGAGTGTAAGATTTGGCTTGAATCAAAGTCCTGGTTTCCCATTGGACAAGTTCAACCAAAACTCAGGGGAATCCCTGTTACACAGCCATGACATCATCAAGGATATAAGAATCAACGCCGCCCACTCCACCTCATCTTTCCACTGCGACGTGAAGTTGCTACAGGAGGCGTATCATTCCCAAATACACATTTGCACATTAATTAACCGAGGGAACAGTCTTAACTCACTGGACGAGCAACATATTGTGCTCACTGAACACGTTTGGATCTTGAACTAGATAATGGGTGAGCTCACATTGCCTGCAGAAGGAAGTATTGGATTTACTGTTACTTCAATTCAATTGACTCCCCAACCTGGCATTAAAACATAGATGAAGCAACACAACAGCCCCGTCACCATCTGAGCTCGAAGAAACACCAGACAAACTAGACGAACTGAAACGTGTGTTAATCGCTCCTGAAGCGATCTCTAGTAAGCAGCTTTTGTCTGGGTAGAAACGGGTTAATGGTAGTATGTTACTGTGAGCTTCATTGCTGTGAAAGCTGTACTGTATTGTTGTGAAATTAACAGACCCCCGAGCCCTGTTGCTGCTGTCTGAGACACCTCTTTGCAGGTTATAGTGATTGTGTGTCCTGTACCGTCAGGATTTGTTTTGTTTTGTGTTTTCTGCCACTGTGGTAGGGTCAGTAAGCTGTGTTTATCAGTTAAAAGACTGGAACCACAGCTGACGAACTCTGAGCTGAGTTTACATGTCGGGTTTGTGTGATAAAGAAACAGTTGTTGTGTGTTTCTGCAGGAATTAAGATCGCTTCACTTTGAGCGATTTTCCCTCTTTCTCTTTTACTAACCTACACACACATCCACATGCCTTTACAGGCATTCACACACACACACACACACACACACACACACACACACACACACACCTTAAAAGGTGCAGATAGCTTTATTACAACTCAGAGCTGCTTCCTGCCAACTTGTGTTCAGAGACATGTCCTCTATTTTGCTTCTCATGTCTTTGTTAAGCCTCACAGTCTTGAACATTGTGTAACACTTATACTTTTGTTGAAGTTGGAGTTGGACAATAGATGTTTAGTGACTGAAGGACTACTGGTTGTTGATCAATATTGCTGAAGTAATAAACACTATTGAACCTTTAAAGAGCAGTTGTCAGTGCTATTACTTTCCTGACACAGGTCTGAAACTTTTGCTCTTTGCTTTGTGCCTATGCACTGCTGTACGTCTTTTAAAATGCTGTATTTTAACTTGATTGTATGATTTCTATGTACTGCATAATTTTATTGTATTACAATTATTCAATTATTTTCCATTTCATTTTCCATTAAATTTTCCATCCCTGGTGATTTTATTTCTCTGTATTGTATTATTCATTCACTTTATAAAAGACTGTCGTGTGTTGCTTTAACCCCAACAGTACCTCAACAGGGCGTTTTTTTTCTGGGGCAGCTTCAGGCTGTGACCAACATAGATAATACCCACAGTGAGGCTAAACCTATAGGAAGACATTGTGGGGTAGGCTGAGATGTGTGTTCCCACCTGTTAAGTCTGACTGCCATTGTCTTAAAGAAATAACAGAGATGGAGACCTTTGATGCTTCTATTTCCGTGTTTTCCCTTATTTGTATTAATATTACCAAGTAGGTTTTATTCTCCATCTTATTCTATATTAATTTTTGATCCCTGATGTTCAGTCCCTGATGTTATTATTATTATTGTTATTGTTATTATTATTATTATTATTATCATTATTATTATTATTATTATTATTATTATTATTATTGTATGAGACACAGAGGAGTGTGACAACATGGTGTCGGTATTTGATGACCTGGGCTGAGAAGGCGTTGACTTAACAGTACCAACATGTATCTGTATAACCACAGGTTTTTATCTGATGTACCTATCAGCCAGACATCTTTTGTCTGTACCTTCCTTGCTTAGGCATGGGCACAAAAACGACTTGGCTAGGTTTAGAGAAACACTGACCAGCATAGAATGTGTACGTAGTCTCCATACATTTCTGAAGAATCATTGTGAAGCTCAGTGACAGTGGCTCTCGCCATCTTGGCGTCCCTGGCTCGACCAAACTCCTGGCTATTCCTGGTTACTAAAAGCTAGCAGCTAGCTGTCATGCAAAGTGCTCATAGTTATGTGNTATTATTATTATTATTATTACGTGTTGTGATAGCAACACGTAATAATAATGTTGTTAGAGTCAGTGCTCAGATTTAACCCTTCACTGTTCATCTCATAAATGCAAAATGTTTTTTTTAAAAATTGGCATTTTAAGTTAACAGCCCTTTTGTGAGACTGTATCTTGAGTTGGTTATTGGTTATTTATCTCAGGGTGGTGCTCTTATTAATCAATGCTAATAGTTTTATTGATATTAATGCAGTTATTGGTACCTATAACTATCCTTAATAAACCTGCTCCTATGGCAACACTGTGATGGCACCATCAGGCCAAAATTTCCACTTTGTACATTGCATATACTGTGCTAAAATCTACTGGTCAGATTTTCATTAAAGTGACTAAGCACCCTCAATTTTATATATACTGTACATTCTGACGTATTTCTAATGATGAATTAAATTTTGACATGTTGCCAGGGAGTGTCAAATCTTAAAAAAGTACACTTTGTGACATATGTCAAGTTTAAGATAAGGGCTAATTCCCTGCAGAAGAAAGATAAGACACCAGAGTGGAGCTGAGATGAGCTGCAGACTGCTATCATGAACAAAACTTGAACATAAGCTTTTCGAGGTCAAAACAAAAATTCAAAAGCCTGTGTATTTTACAGATATATACAGTATTAGGCACGCAGAGACCATAAACCATCAGCAAATATTGCTGTTTGACACAGGCACTTAATTATGTAAAGTAACTGAATAAACCCAGTGTAAAAGGTGACACTGTCCAGAAACAACGCAGACTCTTATAACTCTAGTGATTAAAGTACATGTGTTGTCATATCTTTCTCTGACAGCCTGGTCTGTGAAATGACAGTAATTAAATCCTAGGCTATATAACACCAAAACAGGTGTTTTAAGTTAAAGCTTTGTTGTTGCATAAACAATAGAGCAGAGTCATATTACATCATTTGCAAAACAACTATGATAGTGTCATTTCCAAACTTCACACAATGAGTGTGTGACTAATCACTCATACAATAAGAGTGTGAATCATTACTTTGCAATTCAATTCGATTGCACTCAACTTGATTTGCAATTCAGAAGATGCTGGTAAAACTCAAGGTGAAAGCCCTCTTTTAAACAGACAAATACATTGGCATAAAAAATGACTTAGTTTATACTGTTCGAATGTTTAATGTTCATTCAATTAATGTAACTTCTGCTGGTTTTCATTTTCCCAGATCTGCGTGATTGGAAAACTTGAAGGAAAAACTTTGATGGAGAAATTGAGTCTGGTTATTTAAATTTTTGATTGACTTCAATCTCAAAACATCTGTTAGTAAGTACAATGAAAATAAACACTGACTACAGCCAGCACAGTGTGAGCAGCCAAAAAAGGGTGAGGAGAAGTAAACAGGAGGCCTTACTTCTTCAAAATTCAACCATCACAACAGCCACACACACCTCAACCTCGTTAGAAAGAATATATAAGACAGAGGACACATCACATCAAAAACTGTTACGCATACATACAGACACACCATAACAAAACATCACTGTACAATCTGTCTCCATCACTCGAAATGTACAAAACAACACCTGCACCATGGTGACACATCTCAGATGCACGACATGCAGGTTGGTTGGATATTTATGCATAAGGTTCCTCATCACTGCCTGACATGGATGACAGGCACTATAAAAATCACAAGCAATAACATCATCAGTCATCACATAAGACTCTTCTGATTTTACTTGGAAAAGACAAGGAAGAGTTTTAGTATGAGTATGTTAAACAATACTCATAGGAAGGACATTTAGAAGACCCATGGTTTTGGGACTGATGGAAAATGGTTGGAAGGTTCCATCGGAGGCTTCAGTGCAGCTGTGGTAATAACTGCTCATCATGTTCTCAGATGTGCTGCACACATTAACAGGAGTAAACAGCCTTTGATGTGTGAGCCGCAGGGGTGTCACAGAAATGAACAGACGATTAGGTTGCTTACAATCCCAAACAATGTCACACTTAACAGCACACAGAGGGATACACAGACAGAGAAAAGAAGAGAAGGAAAGGGAAAGCGTGGGGTAAACTTGGATACACTGACCGGAGAGCTTGAGAAACTCTTGATGCTGAAGTATGAGCTGGCAGAGAGCGAGGGCATTTGTGTCCTCCGACATTAACTGGTACCGGCACTGTGTTCATAACATGCTGGGTATAAATTCTGACAAACCATCAGCAGGAACGTTGACATGAGAAACAAACAGCAAGACTATGTTTACATTAAGCCGTTAATTCTTAAACTGGCATTTTCACCAAGATGTCTACCCACAGTGAAAGATGGCAAAATCTCTTCTTTATCCTCTTTCAGATGGCAAACAACAAAACTGTGAATCATAGCCAACATGTGGTAAGTGGGACAGAAAACACAATTCAAACTGGAGGGAACCACTTTCCGGAGGGGATCAGACTTTGACCTGACAAAATCGGCATAAATACAGGTTATGACAGCAGCTGTGCAGTGAGTTCTTCTATACTGACTTCTAAAATGAACGATCACAGGGAGGGTGAGAGGCGAAATGCTAGAAGACGAGATCATATCACACCTTTTTTAGAGTTTATTTCATCAGTTTACTGCTTACCTTTAAACCACTTCATGGTTTAGCGCCCAGTTAAACTGCTGAGCTACTGCTCCCCTGTGAGCCAGAGCGCAGCCTCACTGCCTGAAGACCTGAGGCTTCAGAATCAGTGACATCTTTTAAATCTCTTCTCAAACTTATCTTTTTAAAAAGCCTTTTCTTAATGCTCACTCTCACACCAGACACTTATCTTTATTGTTGGGTGTTTTATTCCTTTAAATTTTGCATTATTTTAGGTTTCAACCATGTAAACCACTTTTTGACTGTTTTGAAAAGTGCTGTAAAAATTAAATTTGATAATGAAAACCCTTGAGAACATTCAGCTCAATGCAATGACCATCTGTATCACAGCGTGATTGTCCAACTTTAATTGAATATACTGTATTTAATATGCTTTAATACATTGCAAAATTATTACTATCTGTGAATTGAGTGTGTTTACAGAGTTTCAGTAGCCTTATGCCAGCATTAAGAGGGAAACCTCATAGTGAGACAAAATTCAAACACCACTCCAGTTTAGTTTGATGATCGAAACCAGTTTTTTCTAAGTAAGTTACAAAATGACTATTCAAACTCCACAATGTAAAAGCGAATCACATCTCACATCACTACATCCTGTTGAAATTTTAAATTTATCTGCACAGTTTTACAATGCAAAGGATGATCCCCCTGAAACAATTTGGTTGAGTTCACTTTTGGTTTCACTTTCAAATAAACTTTTTAAATAACTGACTTGAACTTGATGCTTACTTAAAACCTGTTTGGTTAGGTGTCATGTGAAAATGGGTCACACTTTTTTGTTTGTTAGTTCTGTTTTATGGCAGCAACTTTACCATTTTGGTTCAGTCTTACCGCTCTGATAGCATTGTTTTTTTTGCCACAGCAGGCAGTTGCTTTCAGTGAAAAGGCTCTGATAAACTGACTGTACCCCATCTGTCTAGCACCATGTGACATACAGACAAAGTTAGCGATATTTCTCTCAGGAGTTAGTGAAAACAAAAAGAGGAGCAAAAAGGAGAGTCAATAGGTGGCCAGAAACATGACTCCAGATGAATGTTAATGTCGCTCCATGTGTGCTGGAAGTGTAAATAGGCAACTGTTTGCTAATACATTTATAATAATAAGGTGATAATATGTTAATGTTGTGTTTACAGCTTGTTGATCTCACAGCAAGAGGCCAAAAAAACAATGAATTCAGGTTTACGTATAATGTTTTCTGACTCATTTTTCTTCACTTATGTTCATACTGAAGTCTCCAGTGCCCATTTCTAATACGATCAAAGCTTCTCTTCTTTGCTACCTAAGATCACCACCATCTCTGCCACTTAAGGAAACCTTCTGCATGTAGACATTAAAGTAAAACTGGACCACACCAGTGATTACTGCTTTAGTTTTGGCCTAACATGGTGTGCATAGTAGCAGCATGTCTTCCAAGGCACAATCTGTTGGTTTTTAGAGTTTGTGATACTGAACTCTTCATATGCATCTCTCGCCTGAAGAAAGGTGATCTAGGGGGTTACAGACCAAGCCCTTGAAGAATTATCTCCTGTGAGGGCATTATCTGTTGTATAGCCACACAAATAATAATGTGTGCAGTACAACTGCAATGCTGCATTGACTGGCCTTGAATGTTTTGACTGCTATCTGTTCAAAATGTATACACTAATATTTACAAGTTGCCACTTAAAGACTACTGTTGAGGCTAGTATGTCTAATCCTGCAACAATGGTTGCTCTAGAACAAACTGGACAACAAAATGGTGTGGTCCGTTGTCTTGCAGGTTCCCATGGACAGTGGTTGAATCTGGATTGTGGATTACAGCTACGTCTCCTGCCATGGCCCTGCCAGACATCCACTGCAACTGCTACTACTGTTATTACATCCACTGTCACTGTTACTGTGACTGCATGTCTGTCTGTCTGTCTCTGTCTGTCTGTCTGTCTGTCTGTCTCTCTCTCTGACAGCATTTCTGTCTGTCTCTCTCTCTCTGTCTCTCTGTCTGTCTGACTCTCTCTCGCTCTCCCTCTCTCACCCAACCAGTCGAGCCAGATGGCCGCCCACCCAGAGCCTGGTTCTGCCTGAGGTTTCTGCCTGTTAAAAGGAAGTTTTTCCTCACCGCTGTCGCCAAGTGCTTGCTCATGAGGGAATTGTTGGGTCTCTGTAGATAAAAGAGCTCGGCCTGTACCAGCTCTATATGAAAAGTGTCCTGAGACAACTTTTGTTGTGATTTGGCACTATACAAATAAAATTGAATTGAATAAAAAAAATAAAATTGAACATATAAGAAGGAAGTAAGTCAGTGTTAAGACGAAATAACAACAACACGCACCCAAGCTGGAGATCCATTTAACACTGGAGAATTCACTAACAAAGTTTTGCCACTACCAACACTATTTCCTCGTATGTATGTTGACTTTTCCTTGAGATGATAACAACAAACAGATTGATCTTAGTGTTTGTTAAAGACAAAATCCCACCTTGCAGTTAAATTGTTTGTTTCTTTTCTTCTTATTTGGGAGAATACATCTTCTAGAAATCCATTTTTTCCAACTGTGCTAGATATCATAAGAAGCCTTTTTGTACATATGAAGGTACATGAGCAAGAAAAATCACAAGATCAAGCACTGTCTCTTTCATATTCACTTCAGGATAGTTGGAAAGTTTTAACAGAGGGTTTACTGAAGCTGTGGTTATAACTGCTTGCCATTTTCACATAAGTTTTGAGGACATTTACGGGAATAACCAGCCTTTAAGGAGATTCATGCTTACAGTCCCAGATATTGTCATACTTAGCCACAACAGCAGAGCAGAGTAATGCAAAGAAAAGGAGAAGGAAAGTGGAGGAGTTAGATACAAGGGCCAAGCTGCACAGACCAGAGTGGTTTAGTAACACTTAGCGCTTAGGTATGAGCTGGAAGAGTGGAGGTGAGCATATCCTCCCTCAGCTACCAGATTGCTTTTCAGCATCCTCCAACCAAAGCTTTGTGAGAAGAGCATAAAATGGTCTGACAGGGATGTGAAGACAGGTGTGTAATGCACACGCTGACATCATTTTTGGGTGTGGTCAGAAGTGTGCTCTGTTGCACCTGTAACCACACCCAAAAGTGATGTCAGGGTACACATCACGCAGCTGTCTTGACATTTCCCCACAGACCACAGACCACACTGCCACTACGTTACTGTGTCTTCTCTGAGCTTAGTGATCTCATAGAAATCCCGCTGCTCAACAGCACCTCTGAAATCTCCTTCACTGCAGAAACAGTTACAGTCCAAGAGCTGACTGCATGAAGAGCTGCTGTCTGAGTTAATCATGCACGAAACACATAACAATTGCAGCCGCAAAGTCAATGAAAACTGCAGTGCACATTTGTACAGCGCCATTTTCTTAGTAAATCAGGAGTCACAGCTGTGTTTGAAGCTAATGCTGGCACTAGCATGCTCACATACTTATAAAGAAAATGCTAACAGATTGATGTTTAGCAGATACAATGTTTACCACATTCTCCATTTTAGTTTAACAGGTTAGCATGCTAATATTTGTTAATTAGCACTAAACACAAAGTACAGCTGAGGCCACACATACAACAACCATCTCTATGCCAGGGGTGGGTAACGCTTTTCCAATAAAGGTAATTCAAATTTTCATAACATCAATTATAACACCATACTGAATTACTGAACATATATATCACAGTAACCTCTGTGATGGTTCAGACATCTTCCCTTTGGTGAATGATGTCAGTCTTGAGCAGAACTGAGTCTTTGCAAGTATCAGTTTAAAAAGAGCTGCTCACAATAGCAGGTCGTTGCTTTGCAGCTCAATGATTTCATGTTGAAAGTTGTCAGTCACATCAGCTGGTTCAACATTAAACTGTTTAGCAAATATGTTCAGTTGATTTTGTTTACTTTTCATGTCCCAAAACCTCTCACCAAACACCTGAAGGAGTGTTCACACTCAGCGGCATATTCAGATGTCAGAGCGGGCTTTTGTTCTTGGCGAGTAGGAAAATGCTCAGTGTTTCCTCTTTCCAGCTGCACTTGCCACAGCTTTAAATTCACTTCAAATGGTTTCACATTAGAAGCAGAAAACTGAGAAGCTGTCTGGAGCCTGAAGGTAAGCTCTGAGGGCTGCTTGATAATGTCCACCATGAAGGCCAAATCACAGACACTTGAGTTTCCATGTCAGGTTTCCTTTCATCTCTATAAATTATTCCAGACAAACTGACACTTTGGAACAGTTTGGACCGCCATGTGCACATTGTGCTCAGGGACCCCTCAGAAGAACATGTTAGTCTCCTATTTCATATTTTCTTTTGTTGCTGAAAAAAGTAATAGCTGTTTAGAGAATTTCTTTGCATTTATGAATTGCCTCGCGGGCCAGGAGGCGGGAGGTTCCCTACCACTGTTCTATGAGCTTTGGCCTTTCATCCACACACAAATGCAGTTTTAGGTCACTGAAAATAGAGCAACGCTCCCACAACACAGACTCACACCAACATCGCTGGTTTTGGACAAGACCTGTTGGCAAAATTACAAATCGTGCTATGGTGAAGGCATAACCTACACAAACAAATCAGTTAGTTTGTTCGGGCAATTGTGTGACTTAGGTGTTTAAAGGGATTAGTTAGGATTCACAGAGTTACACAATGACACAAACTAACCGATCGAAGCAGAGGTAAACCAGCCACTCCCGTGTTCCACAAGGTAAAATTACTATTTCTGTCAAAGGAATCTGGTTTGGACCTGAAGGACTGTCTGATGGCAAGTTAAAGTGGTGAAAATATTCTAAACATGGCGTACACTTGACAGATATTGATGTTTTCAGGTGAACCATTTTTTTTAGGTGGTTAAAATACGTGCTGCCCCCAGTCTACAGCAGTGGATTGCTACACTGGTGCTCCTGCTGCTGAACCAAACTGGGGGCGTGCCGTCGACTGTAGGTAATACACTGACTATTTATAACTCCATTATAAAACCCCACTTCAAATAATCCCGAATATCCCTTTATGGATGATGTCATTATTGGTTATGGTTAGCATTGTTGTATCTACATTAATCAATTACTGATTTAATGCACCACTTGGCAAGCATGCTAGGTGACACAAACACACCCAAGACATTGCGCAACCAACAGGTGGTTGCTGGGTTTGGCAAAATGCTAAATTCTAAAATGCTCATAGTGGATCCAGCAGTGATTTCTACATTTGCTCACTGGGTAAGAGCATCTACCTTCAGTGTGTGGTGTGTGTGATGCCCTTTTGCTGTTTTCCCAATTTTTGTCAAAATTGATATTGCTGAGGTTCTCTCAGCTCAAAGTGTTTGAAAACTTTGAGCGACACAATGGCACAGAGAGGCTGGGAGGACTGGCTATAATGTGCACTGAGAATGGTCAAGTAAATAATTAGAACCAAGAGCAGATTGTGGACCACTTTGCAGTGCACAAGGCTCAGAGGATGACTTTCAGACAGATGAGTAGCCTACAACAACTACACCAACAACCACTGCCTTGCCTAGCAATGAAGTGTCGTGTGTGAATGCTATGCCATGTGTAAAAACTATGCAGCTCTCTTTGTCTTAATTTGTGTGCTTGTGGCTGCAGCACTGTGGGGTTTTTATTGTTTCTACATCGCTGTGTTGTCTCTTTGGTGATGTTTTATTCTGCTGTTCAATTGGCAGTTTAATTTCTGTGGCCTCATAACACTTGTTGCATCTGCTGTGGAGTCCACTTTTAGATTCACTGTTGGTCATTTAATACAATAATATTAATTATCTGAGTTTTGTCCTATTTTTTGGTTAATGCTAGTGAGGCTTCTGGCTGCAGTCAGGCAAACAAATATTTTGGAATTTAGTGTTTGCCTTTTCAAAGATAATCCTGTCCCAACTTGATTTGCTGTTAGGTAGGTATTATATTTACATGCATAATACGTCACCAGAATGCAGAAAATGAAGTGTCTAATGTACATCTTTTCTTGAGGGACAACCCCAAACTGCAGCATAATATTGGACCCCTTTGTGGATTTAGAAATTTTTAGATGAACAAAAAAAGTATTGACGAGAATGGGAAATCTCAACATCACCCCTGAAATACATTTATACAATTTTTATACAGGAAGTTATTCTCTCTATAGATAGTTTTGTTCCACAAATGTGTGCAGTTACGTTTAAGTGTTGAATGTGCTTATTAAATAAAAGCAGTGAGCATCTCTGTACACAAGTTGCTTTGCTGCATTTTACAAAGTGGGCAGAACACCTGACCTTTATCCATGATTTTGCAAAAAATGCTTTCATCAACTCTCAGATGGTTTGATGACATCATATCTGTTCGATACAGCTCACTAGTTTACTCCATTTTCCACTATGGAAGAGATCAACGGCCTACTTTACTGATCAATAAAGCATGCAATAGATCAGAATGACAGTGCATTTTAGGAACACCCTCTCTGGAGCACAAGCCACAGCCTGTTGCACTTTTAGACTGAATAGTCAGACACTCAGACAGATCATTACGGGTCAAATATTTAATTTGCTCTCACTTTCCAGTATCAGAAAAGAACCAAATGTTAATACCCAGCCACGTCTCTCAGCCTGTCACACGTAGCCCTGGAGGTCACTGCTTGCTCATCTCAAAGTCTTTCAACCTAGGCCCTATCTCCTTCATTCCCCAACATCTTCTTTGAAAATACAGATTTTTTTTTTTTTTTTTTTACCTCTGGAACTCTAAAGATGGCTAATGACCAAAACCCAGCCTTCATATCTTTTCAGAAACCTGTGAGTGATGTCAAGATGCTCTTCTTCACTGAAAAATATCCAGGCTAATTCTCAGCTCATCAGATTGGCTGGGTTCGTGTGAAATGAGTGAGCCCCTCCTGTATAAATGTGTTTTGAATCACGTTGTTTTCGTTTTCCTAAAAAGAAATAATGAACATACAAGAGTGTGTTCTTGCAGATACTACATCTCTTGAATTCTCTCTCTCTCACTATCATAACAGTCCCGCTCATCACTTTCCAAGACACAACTATACCAATACTGAATGACCCTGAACTGACAAAACTTCCTCCTCTTTTCAAACAATGTCATGTACAGCACCATCAACCAAACTCCTGCCACATCACATTATTAGCTAGTTTATTGACGCTGGCACTCCAAACATGCAAAGACTCCTCGAAATGATTACTTGCTATAAACTCCAACAATAGCAGACACTGTTCTGCATACTTCAAATGTTTATTTTGGCCCTTATTGAATAAAAGCTGCACAGCACAGGCAAGCTCTGGTCAGCTTCTCAATTTTGGCCACTCTAAACAAAACAGTCGCCCATAGAGCTGTTGTCATGTTAGTAGGAAAACAACCAATCGATGGGCCATGCCTGCCAACACCTCGTTACTAACAAAAGTTAATCATATTTTCTGAGTACTAAATAACAATAAATCAGTAACCTGTTGGTACAGGATGCCACATGAGGCGGATTTCACATCACACCAACTGCCTGCATGGAATGAACAGTATTCTCAATCCAGTAGCCAAACTTCAAAACAAGAGTACAGTATTGCTTACCACTACTTTATTGATGTGATGCTACATTTGCACAACTACAAATTACAGTGAGTGGTTTTTCCCACTCAGATGCTCGTAATTACTGAATGGTATGACCTGAACGTGGCATAAAACAAACAAGTTTTGCTGTTCAGAGGGTTGAACCAATGGAAAGAAACACTGTTAATTGTGCAGAAACGATGCAATTAAAATCCATTTTGTAATATACTGTAAAGCCAAAGAAAGGAAGTAAATAAAACTAATAATAGCCAGAACCATTAACAGAAGGCGGCGGGGGCAGGGAATGGGGGGTTATACTAATATGGACTTCACAGATCCACTTTTTGGCAGCACTGTGTTGCCATATTCCAAATTAAATGTGGTTCTGGGATAATGAGCAATAACATAAAATTATTAGTCAGTGGGCCAAACTGTAAAAAAACAGCCTGTCAAAAAGCTATTACCAACTCCTTCTCACTTATTTATTCCATTGTCTTCTAACTGATCCCACTTGACTCATCACACATTGTTTGTCAATGCTGCCAGAGATAATGTTATCTACTCGAACACTCATGAGAGGATCCCCAAGTTTCTTGTCAGATAGACATGTCGCTGTGGCATGCTTAAAACATGTGCTTTACTTAAACAAATGGGAAAACTTGTTCTGTCCAACTATATTTGTTTGTCCTTGGAAGTCATCAGACGCCGAACCCCCCCTCCCTCCCCATCTCTCTCTGTCACCACCATGAACTGAAACATATGACACCATGTCCGTATAACAAAGCCCAATGACAGTAAGTGGCCGATTCAGTAAAGCTGATGTAGAAACCAGGCTTCATGCAAATTCTGGCACCGCTTCCAGAGTGATGTTGCGCACGAGGGCGGCGTGACCTTCCTGCCACCGATTTGGGCAACTTTTACACCGTCGGGAGTCATAATTTCACAAATTCACACATCAACCATGAAAGAAGCTCACACAGACTTGTTTACACCCCTCGACAAAAATAAACCGGTGTCTCATCTTGTGTGCCAAACAGCCTGAGACACAGTCACACCGCTGTAAAGGCTGTGATGACAAAATATCTTTTGGCATGTATGCGCACCTTCAGGACCATCACTCCGTCTGTAGCTATTCACCATGTCCGTCCGCTCAGCGCTGCTGTCACTTTACCACGACTTTCAACTCGGCGACAGACTGAGGAGTTGAGCCCGTAAATGACATCTTGTCTTTCTACAAGAGTCGTGAAGAATTATGTCAAAGTATATCAGAAGCGACATAAAGTATGAGCATAAATTAACCAACCTTGTCTTCGCGAAGCTTGAGAAGGGTTAGTTTCGCCTGTTAAAGGGCTTAGTACACCGCTTTTTACATACGCGACGCCCTCCCCTTTACTTCCTAATTCCATTATTCGTCAATATTACAGAGCATTTTCTTTGGACGTGGTTTTGTCCTACCTCGTAAAGGTCTCCCGAAGCCATTCTGGGGTGCGGACTCCGGCGGCGCGGCGTTCTTGCCTGCCTTGTTGGCTCTTTTTTGGACCCTACTCTCTCGGTGTTTCGGCGAAAGCCCCGATAGACGGGAATTAGCGAGCAGCCTTGTTATTCTGAGCAATCCGCAGTAGCAGATCAGCAGACAGTGTCAATCGAGCCCGGCGCTCTGCGATGGATCGTTCCACTCTTAAAACAAACAACCATCGGGGCGGTGCTGTTTACCCAGACCCAAGTGGAGGACTGAAAATTAGTCCCCGGCAAGGAAGGCACAGCCTGATGGTCTGCATGCGCCCTGCTCCTCCGAGCTCTGCTCGCAATCCAACTACTCAACGGGAGATGATATGCTAAATGTCTTGTGTTCAGACGCACCAGCTGAGACAGTTCCTTTCCTATGACCCACTCCACCTGTCCATTTGGCTATAAAGGGACGACATGACTTTATCTTCGTTTGGAGTCATTAGGGAACACCCAGAACAAGAACCTGAACTATTTATAACGACTGATGACTTAGTGGAAACTGTGCTTATTGGTGATCATGTATGCCCCCTCACTGCAAAATTGTCATCATTTGGCAACATTCACGTTGGCATTGTTAAAATGTTTTCATTATTAAAAAAACAAAGCAGTGGCAAAAGTATACAATTAAAAACAAAAATATTTATCTTATTTTCTCAATCACTGTGTTGCACCAAATAAAATGATCTTATTCAACAAAGAAACACAGTTCTGCTCATCGCCACAAAATGATCCGGGTTGGACTCCGCTGCTGTGTGGTAAAGATTCACATAAGGCATCACATGAATTAATATCTCATCATGACTTCTTGATTATTTGTGCAGTTGAAATGATGTGGCCCAAGCTGAAATATCGAGAATTCTTCATCTGTGAAGATTAAGCAACAGTGTGGCATTTAGTGCAAATGTAAATGTTCATTTTGTTCCCACTACGATTACTTTTTATTATCTATAATATTGAGTTTTGTTTTGTATCATGCACAACACAGAAATAATAACTTACAAACAGCAGCTGAAGTATGCACAAAGTGTGGAAAGCCATTAACAATCATCCTTAGTTTTTATTGACTTTCTTTCATTCATTCTTTCTAAAAAATATTATATTAAACAACCACTGTCACCACCACTTACTTAATGTTTGACTTAAAATATAGTTAAAAATCACACTTCTAAGAAACTATACAACATAGCAAAGTATTCTGATATTCAACTCTGTGCCTAGGAACATGTATATGAAAACAAATTCTGCCTGTTTCACATTATTGATAGTACGCTCAGCGGAAAGGAGCTCAGTGCAGATGATGTGCAACTGCTCTCCAGGCCACACTACATTTGGAGCATAACTGTTGCTGTGTGTGTGACACAACATAGAAATATCTCACCATGCTGCTTTAATAGACAGAAATACCAGCACTGTAAAAACAAATGCTGAAGAAAATTTGAGCATCTCATATCTGTTGAAACGCTAAACAGACCATGCTAATATGACAGCAAACTGTAAACTGTTACTTTACTTTAACCTTCATTTAATATGAATTGTGTTTAGTTAGAGAGATTTGAAAATCTGCACAGACTGGCTTTTAGCGTAATGATAGATATTAGCTCAGTTTCCATTTTCAGAAATGTTGAAAGTTCAAGGTTCATCTTACGGCCTAAGTAAGCTGTTGGAGTTGATGAACCCTTTAGAATATATTAACATTATCAGCAAGAAATGAGTGTTCTTGTCTGAGATGCTGGAAATAACTGCTTTCTCTAAATGTTATGCTGGCAATATAAGGTATTTCAAAAGCTCACTCTTACTGAAACACTTCTGGAGGTACATTGTGAGCTTATTTGACTATAGTCTGTCATACCACAGAGTTTGCTGAGTCAATATATGCTATAAGTCATTGAAAACACCGTCTGGTTTGGTTTTAGGGTTAGCGAAAAGGTCGGTTCAGGCATTTAGTTGAGATGGTGAAGGTCTGGATTAGAGGCTATAAAGAGTAAGGAATGCATTATGTCAGGGTCCTCACAAAAATTGAGGTCAAACTTGTCTGTTTGTGTGAATGCAAAAAGGCTTCCTGGGATCCTGTGACACCATTTATTGTGGTTAGTGAGGCATCTGTTACAGTCCGCTTCATGTGGTCTTTCCTTGAAAGCTACCCTAGACTTGTGTTTTAATAAATTGAGGAGGGAAATGTTTGAGGAAAAAGGATCATAGGACTTTCCTTAATGGAGTCACACTGGCAATATTCAAAATGTTTTTTTAAACAGCTGTGAAAGGTGAGATCATGCAATTACAGGCAATTTGAATCCACTCTGTCATGTTGTCACGACAGAAAATACAGCATGTTTGTCCCGATTCATAAATGAAACTCAGCTTAAACTGTCAATATGTTGGAAGGATGAGGAAATGGCAAAACAGGAAGTGTTGCCTGGATAGATATCAGCTGGCTGTAGATCAGGAGACAGTTATAGATTTTCTCTGTTGGGAAAAAAAAGATATTCATCATAAAAGAACACAATAATTTGGATTGAAGTCCAGATCATGTTTCACAATATAGATCAGATGTAGTATTTTATCAAATATGATTGTGGTTGAGACCTGTGTCTTCTGTTGGCTGACTGCACCATCTTTGAAATGGAGCAGTTACAGTACATCTTTGAAAAGGGGAAATGAATGCTTTCTTTTTCCTATAGTCACAGAGATGCTATTTGTTGAATCAGTTGCTGTTTCCTTTTGTGACAGGTGGGATTGTGGCTTGTCTGTATTATATCCAGAGAATATGTTCAGCTCTCATTACGGAAAAAAGTAACCCTTTAACTTTGTGTTTCTGAAAGGACAATCTGCATGAATAATTAATCATACAAAATGCACTTCATCATTTATAATACAGAATATTTATTTTTTATTGTTTGTAGAGTCTTACGGACATTTTTACAAATAAAAGCTGAATGTTATGATTGTAAAAAGAGTACTAGCTTACTTATCATACTGTTTGAATGAGTCAAAGTTCAGTGAGAGACTCATCCCACTAAAACTCAAGACTGAACGCCACAGGAAATCATTCCTGCCTGTGGCCATCAACCTGTACAACTCCTCCCTCTGAATGGCCCTTGGATTTTTCACTGCCTGATATTATACTGATACATATTTCCAAATTCAATTCTGGCACATCCTTTGCACATCCTTCTCTATATATTTTTTCTCAGTATATATATTTTGTTTTAGATTTTTTATATTTGCTTTTTACATATATATTTTCTTTCTCTTTCTTTCCTTTCTAATTTCATTCTTGTATGGAGCACCTGCAACAAAAATGAAACACGTAATGTGAACAAGATTTGTTTGCTTGTTTACAAGAAACAAGAAAACTTCAGAAATAATTTACACTTTTTTTTTTGGTGCTTTGAGTGGACTTATTTTGCAGTGATGCCCAGCTTCTTGTACACTGCAATACATCTGATTGCATATCTCACTTCTTCACAACATACATCTTAAGAAAGAAACATCCTCAGTGCATCTAAACACTAATAGCGCTGTTTTGACATCCTCTAAATAACTTTGTTGGACCACTGCCACATGGGCCTCAAACAGTCCACATTGCAAGCTCTGTCCTCCTTGCTGTCACTGCACTGCTTCACACTGCTGCAGTTCCTTGTCTCTCACATGTTCGCGTCCCTCAAATTCCCATAGCTAGCCAGGACGACATCTGGACTCCTGTGGTTTACCTCCCATGTTGCTAACCATCCTCTCCAGGTAGTGATTCTCTTTGTTTACTGTGCAAACTGTCAAGTTACCTAAAACTCATTCTTGGGTGTGTCCGCTCAGCTGTTTGCATGTAATGTTGATTTTATCACCATTGCCCTACAATCATATAAGGCCAATCAAAGTGAGAGTATTATACTGCACATTTCTACTCAGAAACACGAACTGAACGAGCTCCTTCCTCATTGTGACTTCTGTAACTCATCTAAGTGCTGCTCCTGGCTTCTCTTCAACCACCCTCCATTCTCCCATGTGTGTAAACTTGCATACCCAACACTGGAAGCTTAAACATACCTCATTCCCCATGAACAACAAATGTATATTGTTATTTAAGTAGCATGTGTGAATGTGGAGGAATTACTGAAACCATCTTTAGTCTGGTTTTTGGTTAACCTCAAGCATGATGGCTTATAGGGCAGAAAATATCTTTGTTACTGTGCTTTCAGACTTCTGTCAATCAAAACTGTGTTGGAAGTTCATTCTATCAATCATCCTGGCAAACTCAGCCCCCAGTCCGACCATAGGCAACACTGTCAGTTGACGAGAGCTAACTTTTTGTGAATCATTGATCAAAAGGCAATTAAACCACTGTATTCTGTCAATGTGACAACAATTCTGGCCATTTACATTTGAAGTCGGATGACAAAGATTGCACCAGTTACCCTTAAACTGCAAAGTAAATGTAAATGTAAAGATAAATTAAAAAATCACATCAAAACTGCCATCCTCCACAATTAAAAGTGGTCAGGCCATTACCATGATTGTCAACGTCACATTTTGTGAGTTATGAGCACACAGTATGTGACAAGAGTTGCTTGAGCGTTCCTATGGAGGCCCAGTATTCCTGTTAAATGGTGTTTTGACCTATTATTATGCCCTGCAGTGTGTATCAGGCTATGCTGTCATAAAACTGCAACCCTCTGACAGGCGACATAATTCTGTTGCCCTGACCTAACGTATCTTTAAGCTGTCTTTAAATCCTACACTCACCAAAGCAAAGAGCAGATAGTTGGCAGCTTGATCTGGCCTTATATCTATGTTGTATCTGCTTAGGTTAAATTACAGTGCCTGGCCCCATTAGCTTTTATGGCCAGTTTTGTTTGTGTCATGGCCTGCTTTCATGCCTGCTTATATGGCTGCACTAGTCTAGGCCGCAAGGTAGTAACCCCTCCAATGAGAAAACATATCTGAATTACATCCTGTGACCTTTCTAACTAAAGAAAAGAACATAGTTTCAATATGATTTTGTGTGTGACTGTAAGAGCGCAGGCACGTCTACAGTGTCATCAGCTGGGCGCCTAACTGGTGTTTTGCTGAATTGGGCCTATGACACTGAGAGAGCTCAGAAGTGTGTTCAGACACCCAAAAACCACACCCCTCTTTACCTGCGTCCACAGACTCAACACAGCCCTACCTAACAAGTTATATTCATGTCTCATCACTAGTAACCATCATCAGCTGACAGCATGCTAGCTAACAACAGCTAACACTATGCTTCCATGCAGCATGCTGCCATCACCAGCTGCATGCTGCTCAATCCACAGACAGACCAAGCCAAGCCTCTTCAGTTACCTCATCCTAGCAAGCAACACACCAGAAGCTTTGTGGATTAGATTCTACAAGCGTATTAACTGTAAAGGACAAAAAAGCTCTTTCCTATTCGTATGTAGGCCAAAAGTGAGATGTTAAGAAGTTAAAAAGAAAAAAAAACAACAGTCCTTTACTCCATCTACTGTCTTTACAGTTCAATTAATACTTGATTGTCTTGCCTTACCATAATCTACTTTTGTTAAATGTATGCTTGACAGTTTACAAAGCACTTTATAAACAGAAAAACACAATATACACAGTGCAATTACAAAACAGAGTAAATATAGTACAACTGGGCAGGCCTGTTACTTTCTGTTACACCTCCAAGAGGGACTTCTTATTTAAATTATTATTATTATTATTATTATTATTTATTTTTTTTTATGTTGCATTGTGTTTTATAAGTGCCACATTCATGTTTTAAGGAAGTCCTGTCCCTACCAACAATGCTGAGTATTTTCAGGTCACCTTGCTTATCATGTCACTCTGGCAAATTACAATGTTGCAGTGTCTGTGGTGTGCTATTTTTAATAGAGTGAGTAACTCCAATGAAGTAAGGACCACATTTTGCTGTTATTTCCAAAGCTAGGGGGTAACATAGGGTGGCATGAGCCAACGACATCATTTTGTGGGGTATGTTAGAAAAAGATCTCCTGCGGCAGTTGATGCACTTTGCCTTGCAAAAGATAAAAGGCTATGGACAACTTGAAATAAAAACTATGAATTTCAAGTGGCAAATTTAGTACTGTTACTTTAAACTGCTATAATGCAAAACTTGACACGTTGGCTATTACAGTGACATCGGTTAGTAAGACT
Source organism: Chaetodon trifasciatus (assembly GCA_037975065.1). Taxonomy (NCBI): domain Eukaryota; kingdom Metazoa; phylum Chordata; class Actinopteri; order Chaetodontiformes; family Chaetodontidae; genus Chaetodon; species Chaetodon trifasciatus. The sequence goes on from JBBMOE010000001.1 coordinate 16,302,489, forward strand.
ATCAGGAGTCCAAGGACAATGATAATAGTTGACGATAAGTGACAAAGTGTTTGATAGGAAGCTCTTTCATTTACAACTTGTGGAATGCTGTTACTACCCCCCTTGGTATGCTATCTCCCACAGTTTATACTTGCAACCTAACCTTGCACATATCTGTGCACACGAAAGAGTGCTTGAAAGTGCAGCACCCTCATTCCCCATACTGAAAAATTGCTCCTGCAGCTATGAATAAAAGTGTAATAAACCTTGTGAAATCACATGTGTGGGTGTGAAACTGGCAACTCTAAATTGCCCATAGGCGTCAGCCTGAACATGAATGATTCTCTGTCTTTATTTGTCCACCATGTGATCCTGGTGACCTGTCCAGGGTGTACCCCACCTCTTGCTCAGTGGCAGCTGGGATTGACTTCAGCCTTTCAAAGAATAAGTGGATATACAGCAGATGGAATGGAGGGGATATGTAAATTTCACTGTTTTATTTTATTTTTTGCAATACGTGTTTATGGCAAACAATATATCCAGGTGTCAGTGCATCATGTGACTTGTAGCTCTGACTGTGGTCTCTATGTCAAACAGCAGTACAGCCCAGTGCCGTTACTCTCAGTTAGGAGCACTGTCTGATATTGCACACTGATGCTGGTCTTACAACATCATAATTATATTGCTTCAGGACCATCATTGCAACAACTGACGTCACACTTGATGTCACACAAAAAGACCTGAAGAATACACACTTGGGAAAAGTTAGCTTTTATAAGGCATGGTTAATGTTGTGAAGTGGTCAATTTTAACCTAAACCATGATCTTTTCCTACATCTAACCACATAGTGTTTTTGTTAAACCTACCCAAGTAGTTTTGTTACTAAACCTAACCAATTAGTTTTGGTACCAAACTGCAACAGAAAAGAGAAGACAAGTAAAGACGCTGAAAATAATAAGCAAACTAAATCTTAAAATCATGAGGCAACAATATTACAATAAGTTCCACACAGGACACAAACCCCAGTCTCCCAGGTGAAAGTCCTGTGCCTGGCCTGTTCATCCATCATAACCTGTTCCCTCTGTGATTTTGTCACTTATTGGTACAATTTTTGGTTGCAATGACAGTCCTACAGCAACAGCAGTTATGATGTTGTCGCAGTAACATCAGCAAAGCAGTGTCTGATAAATCACTATATAGTGTTAAAATGCAACTCAAATACATCAACAAGCCACAAAAACAATAAAGGACAGTTAATATATGTGACTGGATTTTCATCTTGTCAGTCAGATCATCTGGAGCCACAGCTGGAATGCCGTGGACAAAGTCAGAATCAGTGCAACTGCATTAACGGCACTCAGGCCTAAGAGTAGCTGGGTATGAGCAGTAGCTACCCTGGGTGAAGCCGACAAAATAGGTGACAATACCCAGCCATCTCTCTCAGATAAATAGGAGAATGTCATTCAGTGGATGTCAGTCAGCCACTTGAATACCCACCATCATTTGCCAGCCAGCCATGTCCATGTTGCCACAAATTATACAATGACATCTCACCTGCTGCTGTGGAGCTAATAAAGGGCAGCTGAGGAGAATATGCTGGAGCCTGATGCAACAACAAAGAAAAATTTTCTCAAATTTGTGAGATCATATGAATTGAATGAGACAAGGACAGACCAGACCAGCATGGCCACTGGTACAGTTTAATTTGACAGTTTATTATTCTAATAATGTATAGAGATAATAAAGGTAACTGTTGCTAACATTGCTAATTTCCAATTTTGAGTTTTTATGATTTAGAGTATGTGCAAGAAATTATGTAGTACTGCAATCCTCCCAGCCACCAATAAAATGCATCTGAAGATCTCTATTCACACTGATGAAAGTGGTGCTCATTACAGAATGAATGCAAAAAGTTATTTGTATGTAATGTTTAATTCATCTGAATATTTTAGTTAAAACAATACTGGCACATAATACAAAGGCCAGTGTAATTTTTGTTTCTTATAGTCTTTTTAATAGACTTTCTTCATGGTAATAGTTCTGGTCTAAATGTCTGCTGGAAGAAAAGGTCCATTATGAGCTCTACATGACACACTTTCACTTTCTCACCACAGGGCGGCGCTGCTGCACGCATGCGGAATAAGAAGCCTGGAGACGGATCTTGACAACAGGAGTTCAAATGGCGCCTATCGACGTATGTGAAAAGTTTGGTACAACGCCAAGTGGTGGCCCAGGCTGCGTAATTAAAACAAAGTTGTTAATAAAGCGAAAGCAAATGGAGAAACAGATCCAATAATTCTGAGGGGGATGGTAAAACGTCATTTTCTGAGGAGCGTGTAAACGGCGACGCAGCGGGGGGTAAAGTTAGCTTACACAAAGATTGCGCTGGAGCTAACGCTGAGGCTTGCTAATGTTAGCCATGCTGGGAACAACCAGAGCGGACTTCAGCTAACAACTGGCGCCTTCAACGAGCGTACGAACGAGCAAGGACACACTTCATTGAACCGTTTCAAGTTTGGACAAGCGGTCTAAAGAATGAACTGAATTACGAGTCTGTGCTGGCAAAGACCAATGAACACCTGCTGCAAGGTAAGACTGCTAAAATTGATAATGTTTGCCCTGGTTTGAGGAGGAGTGCCAGCCGGTGAAAGAGTCATGTTGTTTGGAATTGAAGGTGCCAGTGAGTGTAATTCGGGCTTGATAGAGGTGGCAGACTGAGTCATTTGGATGGAGAGAAGGACATTTTGTAAATGTAGTTTATTTCAGGAAGTTGTTGTGTCTCCTTTGACATTCACCTGCAGTTGATTGAATTTTATGAGTCCTGTACTGACGCAAACTGGTGCGTCAGTCTCTCATGTTTATTTAATCACTACACATCTGGTAACTGTGCTTTTTGGGAAACAGTTTGAATTTTATATTGGCTAACAGCATTACATGTTTAGAGGGTCTGTGATGGTCCACAGCTCTCCAAGTGGCCATTGGAGAAGCTAGAGTTTGTGTATTTCTCATTATTCCTCACTAATCTATAATTAGTTGTGTTTGTGAAAGCAGATTTTTTCTCAAATTTACTGTTCTGCAATGTTTAATCATGCATGTTTCTTGCTTTTATTGTGTATGGTTAAGCTTTTTTAATTAGTTGTTTTTCAAGGATAGAATATACTTGTAGATATCAAAAGTGTGTGGCCAGTTTCTATTTTTTATAGTTACTGTATTTAATGTTAGTGTTGGAAACCCAGAGGGCTAATTTGAATTCAACTGATTAGCTGATTAATACACTGACATCTTTTGAAACCAGCTGAACGTTTGTGTATGTTTTGAGATTTTGGCATTTGAGGGTGACATTTCCTGAATTCTGCATGTTTATTTGCATCAAGTGAATGAAAGTGTGTAATTGCTGCAGTACTTTGTCGTTACTTTTCATTGTTTACATTATTTTCTTTGCTGGTGTTGCTAGACACTTCTTACAGATATGTTAGTATGTATGTATGTATGTATGTATGTATGTATGTATGTATGTATGTGTGTATGTATTTTGGACAGCAGTGCAGACGATAAATGAATCGCAATCAGAAACGAGAATAACCTAACTCATGATAGAGAAACAAGTACTTTAATTGGCTGTCACAGCCAGATAACTGTTAAAGCTTTTATTACCCCTTAAAACAGACAAGGGCTGTATTTTGTACACGCGAGTGTCTGTTGATATCTGGCAAAGCTGCAGGTCAGCAAAAACTAAGTTTCTAATTAAAGTAAAATAAATACTGGTATTTATTAATAATATATTTTGGATCATGCATTCATGACCTGATCTCACTCATCTATGTTGCTGATGCAGGAAAAATAGCCCTCATCAAAACATCCCCTTCAGACTACACAAACATTCTCTTCAGATGGAGATAGCGTACGATTAACACATTATGTTCAAGGCTGGACCAGACCAAACTGGATCAAGTTCTGTGTCCAGGGCCTCAGACAATCAGGGACCAGACAACCTACAGTTCACGGTGTGCCATTTGTGATGATTTGCATTTAATTAACTGTAAATTTGTGGTAAAAGACCCGCTCAGTTAGTTTCGTAAGTCTAATGTGTTAGCTTGTGATGCTTGTGGGAGTTAGCTGTGTGCATGTGATGATGCTAGGTTTAAATATATTATGCCTTGTTTTCTTGGATTCAGTTACAGTATTTGCATAGCATTTCAGACAGTCTTATTGAAACTTTCACTGCATGTATCTACTGACACAGTCAGCACCATGGACAGGGTCAAATTAACTTGGAATTTTCCAAGTTTTGCATTTATCAGTACTCTGTGGGAACTTCTTCCACGTTCCAGCATGTTGTGAGAGCGACAGTGGTGGTTAAGTACCTGTAAGCTGGTTTGCCAACTGCCAGAGAAGTCAAGTCAGTTTTATTTATATTGTGCCAAATCACAACTGAAGTTCTGTAAGGGCAATTTGTGTATAGAGCAGATCTAGAGCGTACATGAGTCCAGAAGAATAGTGACAAGAAAAGGAGAGTAAAACTGTAAATACAGTGTTCATCAAACTAAGCTGCCATATTATCTTATAGAACTTAAGAGGGAAGCTCTTATGTAGAAATGGAAACTGTACGTTCAGATGATCTATCCTGCCCTTGACACTACAGTGAAATGTGGCCCTTTTATTGATTAAAAAATAATGCTGCAGTAAACATATGGCTAAACTCCACTCTGCAGCAAGAGAGCTATTTATTCTGTCAATTCAATTGAAGCCTGGGCCTTTGATTGAGTTTAAGAAAAATGTACCAATGCTAGATGATATAACTGATGAATGGTGGTTTGATCCCTGTCCTCGGCTGTCCACATGCCGAAGTATCCTTAGGCAAGATACTGAACCCCCAAAAACCTGCCCCTGTTGCTGTGCCATCGGTGTTTGAATTCATATATACACATATATAAAAGTGTATGCCAAATGACTAATTGTAGTTGTAGTAACTGTTTTCATAAGTGATTAAAAAAGTAAAATGAACAGTACAAGTAATTATAGTCCTACAGCATTACCTAGTATCCTTTTCAATGTGATTGAGACGGTTCTGAGGGTTAAGTGATAGCTGTGACTTTCATGACAATCAGTTTGGCCAAGAGAAATCATTATTGTTATTATTTTAGTCACACATCTAAATGAAAAGGTGAAACTTGACTAAGTAACAAAAATATTTTTGATACATTGTAGATGTCATGTCACATTTATCATAACTGGCAGGTATTCAGTATGAATAATTAGATTTTAAAGCTTTTAACATCTGCGTGTTTGCATTGTTTAACTTGCAATTTTCCAGGTGATGCCATTTGCAGGGAGATTCAACCCAATGCAGTATCACTTGGCAAGATGATAAAGAAATTAAACTGAATTAACATAGTATCTCATTGATAAATAAACTACTGTCACCCAGAAGTTTGCATCAGATTCTTGATAGAAAGTACAGGCACGTAAACCATTCAGTTTGAAACAAAGCATTGTAACCAACTATTTAAAAAATAAAACACCGCTGCTCAGTGACTGCCAAAGGAGAACTTAACTATTGTAAAATCACTTTCTCTAAAGTTGAGCTGGTGAAAACTATTTCTAGCAGGGGAAATGGCCCTCTCACAATAGGAACTAATCAGTGATGAAGGATTTTGCTGTGTTACTCACTAGATGGCGACATTGTCTTACTATATGATGAACCCATGAGTCTCCCAGTTGCCTTTTATTTGAAAGATACTCTACTTATCCTCACAATGTTAAATCTTGCTCTTGTTTCTTTAGTGGGCAAGAGGAAAACGATTTGTACTTGTCACTTAAATACAAAGTCTTGTATGTACAATGGTGAGTCATCAGGAAACGCACCAATGAGTCAACTTTCATCTAAAAATGAAACCTCATTAGGTTGTACCATGTTGGATCCATATGAGAAGGTAATGACAAACCGTTAACAATAGATTAACTGGGCTATATCACATATCTGTTTTAAGCAGGATGAATCACCTCCTCCTGTTGTGGTCATACGTCAAACAACATTTTCACACGTACATTTTTTCCACTATGTCCTGGTAAATGATCAGTCATTTCATACCACATTACACTTAATCTGCGTCATGTCCTGTGTCAGGGTGCCTTCTGAAAACAACTGATCAGATGGACAGAATGAAAATATGACCTCCGAATGAATGTCGGAGGCCATATTTTGTTTTTATGAAAGTATATGTGTGATGGGTATTGATATCAAAATCTGTTTTGAGTATATACAGCAACTTTGAGGAAATAGATTTCTCTTCAAATAGAACAGTACATTTACTTATATAGATATATAGATAAAGAGAGAGTTACATCTGGAAACAAAATGAAAGAGAAAATATGTGATAAAAGCTACTTTTCATGGTAGTAAGTATAAAAACTCCTGTGATACCTTGGTGGTTGATTTTTGTTTGTGCCCACAAGAGAGTCAAAGGTCAGGGGAATTACCTGTTTATGCAGACAACTTTTTCTTGTTGGGTGGCACTCGTCACACTCTCAGCATCCTGATGTTGTGTGCCGTCATCACCACTGTTTTTGCAACAGTGCACAGGGATTTTACAAACATACATTATACCTAATATACACTGTCCTGTTTGGCCTAAATCACTGTGATTAATATAATTTTATTCTCTGTAAAAAATCAGTAAATTCAATTTAATTACTAATCTTAAAATGTAAAAGATAACACTTTCCTCTGCATCCATGAAAGAGTAAAGTCACATTTAAATGTTTTGACCAATAGAGGGCAGACCAGTGTTGCAAATTTAATCACTGAGAGTTTCGCTGGGCTCATTCACATGCACAGACTACATTGTTTTCATGAGATGAATTGAGATTTTCATATCCAGTAATTGTATATGTATGTTTAGCTTCAGGAACACTGTATATGGATATTTAAATTCATACTATAATTGTTATCAATTGTTCTGCTGTGGTCTTCACAGTCTAATTCTGGCCGCCGTGCCTCCTTAAACATGACTTGAACTGGAATAGATAATATTGTGATTGTCCAATAAACACAATGAACCTAAATCCAATTAGTCACGATTCTACTTTAGAAGAGTTCAACTCTGCCACATCCAGCTCACCTTTTCAGGTCCCTGTACTCCACAACAGTAAGGATTAATTATTCAGCTACAATTAGCGTGATGTCAATAGTAATTGCCACCAGTGCAGTGCTCCTGTGACATTGAGGCGCCCTGTTGTGAGACTAAGATTACGCTTCTCTCATGCTAAAATTCTGCATTTCAATCAAGTTACAGTATGTGTTCAAGCTTGAGCACAAATAAACTCAGACACACACAGACACAACCCCACACCCACCCAGGGGCAGGTTTGCATGACTGCACTCAAATGCCCAACACTAATGCACACATAGGTACACACACAGAATACACACATAAATACTTTGAGTTGAATTTGAGAAAAATGACTGTGAAACATAGATAAGTGTTGCTCATTTTCGTTTAACATTTTTAATGTTAATTAATAGACACATATTTACTATTCTGCTTGCTGAAGTGTGGTAATTGCCCAGAGTTCTTCCCATTACAAACAGGACATTGAGGAGTTTTATGCAGAGACTGAAATTTGCTATTGCTGTTATTGACATGAATTGAAATTACATGGCAAGAAACCCCCCCCCCCCCCCCCCAAAAAAAAAAGCAACACTTTTTATCTAAAATAACCATTTTGCAGGGTTGCAGTGGACAGCCCTCACATGCACTGATGGCTTAATCAGTATTCATTAGCAGTTATTTAAACGATTAAGAAATGAGAATGTTGACATTGTTACTTAACTAAGTAATACTGAAAATGAACATTTTTAACAGCAAGGGATGCTACATCCCAAAATTGGATTATTTGTTCGCCATTGTGCAAGCAAAATAAACTGAACTATACCGCAACAATACACCTTTGTGACGGCCACCTCTGGCCAGGAATCTACAACCACAGATGTTGCATTTTGATATACTTTTAAGGATTTAACAAACATGTCTGTAATATTGACGAGTGATACAGTATTGTGACAATGTAGTGTCCACTTAAAATTATCTTTGTTATGGAGTGAATGTTTGCTGTCTTTCACTCTTTTACTGCAAGGTGTTTGGCTTTTTTGATTAATTCAGGAGATGATTAGACTTTTGACTGGAAGACCACTGCCCTTAATTTTGACTCAGTCTTGCCTCTGTCCTTTTTCCATCACATGAATGTGTTCCATCTCCATATTGTGCTCTGAAATCTGCTGCTTGCCCAAAAGTATAATGGTGATTAGTGAGTGTAAGGATGAATAGAAATACCCATTTTTTAACTAGGATGAACACGTTCTTGAAATAAACACACTTTATTTCACATGACACAATGGTGTACAATGCAGTATAGTATATAAAGGTTTCTTCGTTATATTATCTCACCCTCTTTTTCCATTGTCCCTCTGTGTGACTTAATTTCACCACTCCCACATGTTTAATCTATTAGACTTGGTGATATAGGAACCACTGCCTTGTTTCCATTGATTTCAGACTGAATTTCATTTTGAGGTAGAGGACTGTGAATCTCATTACAAATTTCACACATGCTTGGTTAGTCAAACTATTGAACTCCTGTTATCACAGTCAAGTTTGTGTAGCCAGACAGAAAAAACTTAAATTCCAGGCCGAGAAAAGTAACTGCTACTTTATAAATGGAAGTGTAATAATGTTTATCATATTGAATTGATAGTACATTTACTTGGTTGAACTTGTATCGCTTCAGGTGTCTGTCCAGCTGACACTACGTACTGTAGTGTGGTGTGTGTTGAAGATTTGTGGGCTAAGCTAATGTTGTTTATGCCCAGCCTGTACTATGTGTTGAAACATCTCACTATGGGTCCAGGAGTATTGATGGCGGTGATAAAGACATATAATAATGTCATAAAGCCAGGGAAGACAAGGAGCTGTAAGTGGAGATTGGCTGAACAGTGTAACCAGTAATCAGTCAGCAGGGTGAAAAATGACAGGACCAATGTGTGTGGACAGAAATGGGGAATAAAACATGGGGCTCGTGAAGGCTGAACAGAGCAGAACAGGAAGAGGGCGGGGGAGTAGAGGTGACCTGCTCTTAGGGGGGACAGGCCTGTCGCATTTCCTGATTACAACCAATAGGTCTCAATTTCACATGACAGCACAAACTACTCATTTGGGGCAGTGTCTGTATTATAGAGCTTGGAGAAGAGAGGGAGTTGGGGTTAATGTCCCATTGGGTTTGTAATATCTTCCTAGAAGAGGAAGTGGTGAAGAATTTTTTTTGTGCCAGCACTTTTTCTTACCTGACGTACAACTCTGAATCTATTCTTTGGTCACTGTTCACTGTCCTTAAACACACTTCAAGCTGTTTGGGATGTCATTTTTGTTTTTCATTGTCATGTAGTATTGATAATTACTCCTTAATTGTTTTGTATTTGTTAGATTAATAAGAGGGGTGACTGAATTAAGTTGGGTACACTCACTGAGATTAGCATAAAATTTCTCAAATTTTGACTGACAGATCTTTGATGCAATGTGACAACATGAACTGTGAGGATAGTAAACAGTGAGTTCATCAGCAAAGCAAAAGATCTGCAAGTTTGAGAAAGCAGACAAATTGGTCTAGCTGGTGATAGTTGGTGGTAAAGGTGGGTCTGATTAAAAATAACTACCTACAATAGGTTGTCTGTGCACCAGCTTTAGGCTATAAGCTACTGATAGTGATATCACAGCTACATATAATATGTCAGATGACATTGTCTCCTATGTCCATTGCAGATAAACACCTATAAATCTGCTTAAAAATATTGGAAAAAATGCTGCTCATTAACTTCATAGCGTGCCTGAGAATTATCAGTCTCACATTAATCCAGTGATAGTCAGTGCATCTACAGGTACACTGCAAACAGGAACTTCTAATACATAATTTGGCATACTTTCAGTGGTGACAATTTATCAAAACGTTACAAACTATAGGCTAAAAAAGTTATAGCCCACAGCATAAGTAGGGAGTGTACACTGCAGCACCCCTGTAAATTAAACAGCAACTATCTCTATGACTACGTCCAATTAGGGATAACTGAGACAATATGTTTTTAAGTGAACTGACCCTTTAAGATTGTATTGATTATTTTAAAGGTTGTGTCTGGCACCAGTTTACATTTTAGACACTGTATGCTATGAATCGCAGTGCTCTCTTGTTGTTTCAGCAACTTGCCTGATGAGGCCATTTTTATATGTAATCATTTGATACCAGTACCTACCACACCCTCAGCTTTAGCCTCAGCACTTCAGGCTGGCCAAGTTAGTTTCATCTTCTAAATCACTTCTTAAAACTCACTGTTATTTGCTTCCCTTTTGCAACTTGTGTCAGGGCCACCTTTTTAATTAGTGTACCTTGCTCTTGTTTTTATTCTCTTGACTTCTGATTTTTATTTGTATTATTCATCATATTATGCTCTGTTTTACTGTCCTGCTATTGTAAAGCACTTTGCTACTCTGCTAGAGGAACTAGGTTGACTTGTGGCATTTATAAGCAAAAGCATCTGTCACCAGTGATATTGCTTGTCTTTTGCTGCTACACATTCACTGCTATCTCATTGTGCACTGTGTGGCTGCTGCCAGTTTGGTTTCATTAATTATATTACTTAGCTGAATCATATCTTAAACTTAGGTCTTATTTATGCAATGAGGAAGTCGGTTTATACTTGTTCTTCCTGGGAAAATGCTCTTGATTTAAATTCAAGTTTTGGAAAATGAACAGTTAGTGGACTTCACAGGCAATTTCACTGAAACCACTCTTTCTACACTGGCCCTCATCCCCTCCCCCTTTCACCAACCATTCCTCAAGTTTTATGCAGATAAGACTGAAGGCTTTCCCCTCCCAGTGCTGGGCCTGTGCCCAGTATGCAGGAGTTTATCTGGCACACGTGTCCCTCCCTCCATATTTCACTTCTGGTTCTACTCTCTCTTTCTGATAGCTTTATCACTGCGGAGGGGTCAGATGCTGACACCAGCATAAGGGCCGCTTAAATCGCTCTAAACAACATCTATCATGGACCCTATAAAATAAGCTTCATGGCACACACAATACCCTGGCCTCGTGCTTGGAAAGGCTCGTCTATCATATGGCTGCTTGACTTCAGGAAGCCTGTTTTTGATGATATGTACAGGATCCATAAGAGGAAGGCTCTGATTTGGCCCTAATCAGTCTTTATGAGTAATTTTAAATTATAGACTGTGTGGGAGATCTATCACTCTTCAGGAGAGGCAGGTAGGCAGTTTTGGATGTGATAAATGGCACTAGCCTACAGTTCTACTTATTGATCAGGAAGAAGCTTGATGTCAGATCCCTTTGGATAGCTAAAAAATGTCATAGAAAGGTGGTAATGGTTGTTCTAAAGTTTCAGCAACATGGTGGGATAAGCCAGAGGGACTATGTGTAAAAGGGATGGACACTAATTGACTTTGATTATTGGCCTAATATTATGACATGCTGACAGTTTGCTTACAATTTTTTAGAGAACTGAAACAAATGGAAAGCAGGTGCTTGAGCAGAGAGAGAAGACGCTGTTATGGCTCTTAAATCACAACAATCCTGCAGGCTGTTCAGCAACCACTAGATTAATAGCTGGATGCTAACAGATTGCAGCAAATTGTTAGTCCTCTGAGGTCAAAAAAAGAAAAGAAAAATGAACATGTAATAAAAAGAAAAGGCTGTCTGTGATGTGACTAATTTTCCTGTTTTGACAGCCTCAGTGTGTTAAACAAATGTTCTAATAGCTGCAAATTCATCTGGGCTATTTTGACTGGCTTACATAATTAAACATTTTGGATACCATAACAGCTGCTTGTTTCTGTTTCTGCTTCTGTGAAGAGGGTATTAAGGTTTGTATATACCTGTGGCAATAGTGTTTTAAGCTTTCTGTCATGAAATTCTTTGGAAGAACCCATCACTTTAAAGATTAAACCCAGGCGTTAGTGGGGTATAAGTGCTGCTCATGACATGCAGTACATCATTGAAATTAAGAGTGAATATCTCCAGAATTTAATGTATAGGCATATCCATATATTCAGAATGTGATTTAATGAATGTGACATTAAAGATTGTTAACCTGATAGATGAGACTTTAGATTTATTCAGACCTAAAATGCTTGTAACTGATAAGTACATTTTATAAAATTGTGTGATATCTCTCTACATTGCATGATAAATGTAAACAATTATTGCTAAATGGCAACACATACCCACAGAAATACTTATTTTAATTATTGTAGTTGTCGACTATTTCGCTTGAACAATTACAGTAGTTGAGTGAATAACTAACTTGTCTCAGACAAAGAAAGTAATCCAAAGAGATTTAAATTCAAGGTTATTATTTAATGGTCACATTTCAAAAGTAACAACTGTGACAGCTCAGCCTCATGCATCTCTTTACTCCCTTGACTTGTCTGAGGTTATAGGGATAAGACAAGAGTCCCTGAATACATATCTTAAGTAGAGGACCAAAATGGGCCTGAAGGAGCCAAAACTGAGAACAATCAATGACCCAGAAAAGAGAAATTATTGTCCAAGCCCATCACTTAATTTCTTTAAAAGCCTATTGAGAAGTCAGAACCGCTCAATGTGCATCCACTAAAGTTAACACTCTTGGTATGCCATACAATTTAATTATTAGGACATGATTCATTCAGTGAGTGGTCACCCATTCGATGGGACCATTTATGGGCTAGCGTATTCTTTACAGCTCAAGAATCCTCCTTTTGGTCAGTAATCACTGAACTGTACAAATGTAATTTAGATACTTGATTGAGGAAGAGATTTTGCTAATTAAGAGTTTTTGTAGAGTGCATAATCATTTTGGCTGGCTATTCATCAGGAACAATGTGATGATTAGCCCTTGTGGCAGTCTAAGTGCTGCTTATCTGCTGGAAAGAAAAGTAAAGTCTCATCTTAAATGATCCTTTAGCATATACAATAACTAATTAGGATTTGTAAGCTTAAGGAGTGTTTTTTATGGCACGCTGCATAATCAAATCGTAAACATCATAAAAATCATAAAAGCATAACATACGCAGTACATTTAATTGAACATCCGACACCTGGGGCCAGATGTACAAGTCGTTCATATGTACAAAAAAACATGTATACACCATTTCCGCTCAAAGTCGCGTCCATAAAAACTTAACACGTAACGCATACAGTTGCATGGCAGAGTTCAAAATTTCTGTTACTCTTGTTATGATGACATGCCTCTTCATTATTTTAAGCGAGATTACTTTTATATTTCCATCTTTTACAGTTTCAAAGTAACATAAAAGGAAAAGGACCTGAAGTAAAAGTTTGTCCACCCTGCATAGTCGGTACTTTGTGACACGCTGTTTGGCAGTATCACAGCTTGTAAACATTTTTTTGTGTCTTTCTATTCTTGTTTGGGGGATTTTCACCCATTCTTCCTGTCAAAAGTAGTCTAGCTCTGTGAGATTATTGGGCAATCTTACATGCACTGCTCTTTTGAGATCTATCCACACATTTTTGATGACATTTAGGTAGGGGTACTGTGAGGGCCATGGCAAGTTCCACCACTGTGGGGCCAAAACAGTGAAAAGCATTGCCTGAGAGAAATGGTGAAGCCAATCTTCCAGAGGCAGAGGAGGGCAATTGTTGGGCCATCATGTAGGGTTTGACTGTGACTTGGAGGTAGCAAAGAGTGGTTCTTTTCATGGCCCTGTAGGCCAGCACCAAAGTCTTAATGTGTATATGAGTTACAACAGGAAGCCAGTGTGGTAAATGGAGAAGAGGAGTGGTGTGGGAGAAATTTGGGATGTTGAACACCAGGCGGGTAGCAGCATAGTTGGCAAGCTGCAGCAGTCTGTTAGACGCCTAGATGGGAGTTGCAGTAGTCCAGGCGAGAGATGATGAGCGTTTGGATGAACAACTGCACCGCTTCCCTAATGAGGAAGGGGTTGGGCAATGGATAGAGCATTAAGCTTTGTTGTCTTCTCCTGCTCTTTTTACATTTTCAAATGTTCAGGGCACAGATAAAAGATATTAGGGACTGAGCATGTACATCCTGTTAGATGTCCGAAGAAGTATAGTTATAGTAGAGCAGCATTTACCTGTAATAGAGCAACATGAACCTGTAGAAGTAAAGCAGAATGTTTTACTTTTATGAAACTTTGTGTTGATACATTGAACAGTTATTATAGAATTTGATCCACAGGTATTTTTTTATGCAGTGTTGGGTATAAAGTGTTTGGTGACTAACAGACATCACTCAGTGACTTAAACAGACCCTCAGGGATCAAGTGGTGCTGCTTTCCCTGCTTGTAAGCATAATAAGCGGTAAAATAGCATTTTTTTTTGTACAACCAGCCAACCTTGGCCATTTTTCATGGTCACTGCAACATGTTTAGAATATTCATCCTGGACACTGCACCAAAAGTTTTCTTCCCTATGTGATTAAATGTAGATTTATCCTTTAAATATCTGCAAGGCAGATTAGTGAAAGGGGCCCCAGGAGCCACCACCAAGAATCCTTAGCCAACCAGGACTCTGATCCCCTTTCATATTGCCTTTCATAAGTAAATATTTAAAGAATCAACAGTGATGTTCTGAGCCCGACAGTGATATTAGTAGGGAAAATATAGCTGGTTGTTTTTTACTTTCTCAGTTTGTGTTTTCATTTCACAGTAGTTCCTCCACTTTGGATAGGCCCAACACAAATTGTGCAGTAATGGCAAGGTTGAGACTTTAATTTCTTCTGCAGGGGGCTGTTGACAGGCCTTTTTTTTTTTTGAGTAAAAGCAGACCTCTGCCAAACTGGATTTTCTTCTGGATGTTTCTTCCACATGTAAACTATAACGAACAAATACAACCATATGGAAAAATGAATTTGCACCACATAACAACATTAAAAATCCTCCCCTTAGGAGTATCCTGTACTTTGCAATGAATAGCTGTTAATTCCAGTGCTCATGAGTGTTTTCAGGATAAACACTATGTGGGATTGTATTCCATAAAGCACTTGGAGGCAGTCTAAGCAGTCAAGTGCTAAAATAAAAGGAGCAGAGTTCTTAAGATTTTAATCAGGCAAAAATATGCCCCTCTCAACATTGCTACCAACTGGTAGCAAAACGATTATTTTCATTACTGATCAGTCTGCTGATTATTTTGTCATCAAATTGTTTGATTTGTTCCACTAAATCCAGAGCCTACAGATATTCAGATTGTTATCTTATGTGACAAAAAAGCAGCAAATCGTCACATTTGATAAAGTGGAGCTTTTGTGCTGTCAAGATTTGCCAGTTAATTTTCTGATGATTGACAAATTGATTAATTCAGTAATTGTTTCTATCACCAGCACTGTGTTATGTTACAGAAGAAGCTACTTCTTAAGTCACACTGTGGTAATTTGTCTGTTTTGCTGTCAAAGAAATGTTTGACACTCTGAATGAGCGGCTGCCCATTGCATGTAACTTGTACCTTTAGAATGGATGCCCACTACACCAAATGAGAAAATTGTAGAAATGGGGGCGATGGAGTGAAGACTAGGGTAAAGGAGAGTGTGTTTTGGCACCGGACCTTTGATTCTATTTACGGCTTTTAACAGAAATCTGATTAACGGAGGCATTTTAAGCAGAGTGACCTGGAGGAGGAGCGAGGAATGGTGGAGAGGAACAGACGCTTTCATTAAATCAGCAATCGATGCCAGCACTCCTCGGAGACCAGCGCACAGGAATAAAGGAATAAAATAAAATGAAATAAAGGAGCCATTTCCCATGTTTATTTTAGACTGTTCGAGTTTGAAGTGCACTGTGGATGCAACATTGCTTTACAATAGGGACTTTTTCAGTCTTGTCAGCCTACACTGTCTCTCTTAAGTCATTTTGTACTGGAGAAGTGATAAGATCGTATAAATTACAAAATAACTGTCTATATTTCTGTTATAAGCAAGAATCACTGTAAGTATGAACAAAGCTGATGATCTGGGTTGTCAAACAGCCAGCTAACTGCTAAAAAGACATTATGCTATAGTTCAGTGATCAAAACAAGGCATTTATAAATGGAAATTATGAAACACTTGAGAATTTCCTCTGAAATGGACCTGAGGCGATGGCCTGAGGGGCTGCTGAGAGGGCTGTCTCTCCCCAGCAGATAGAGCCATTCAACCCTGCATTATGGCCCCATTAGACATGGCTATTGCACTGAATGGTTTGCCTACCACTGATGCCGTTTCTTATTACGACTGTAGAAAAGTAAGGAGACGTATCAGTATCCAGGATTAGAGCTCATTATATGATGCCTCAGAAAACAAACACATACAGTCGGGTTGATATTGCAAGGTACATCTATTTTTAAGGGCAGTAGCTGATCATTAAAGGTTAGTGAGGGGATAGTGGTTTGAATTTGGCCTACTAGCACAATGAACAGATACACTCGAGTATTGTGAAGTTCCACGGTGTAATTCACCTGCTTCAGCACTTTAGTGTAGAGTGGAGGAGGAAGAGTGGTAATGATAACAATGCTGATTAAACAATACACATGTGCATCCAAAATTACCAAACCTCTGAGGCTGCAGCTCAGAGGGACTATATAATGAATCATAATGAGACAATTTTGTCTGTTTCAAAATGTCCCATTATGCTGGTTTCTAACTTTCCCCATATTCTCTTTTCAATATGATACAGTGGTAATGGTAAAGAAGGGAGGCAATTACTTGTACACACCACAATCATTCATTTACTTTAACATATCATGCATAATTACGTTTGCTTTAATACCACTTTGGAAAAGGGGAGAAATTCTACAGACAGTAGTAGAGCATAGTACCTTTATCCCTGTGACTAACACCACAGTAACACAGACAGATTGCCCCCTGGAGAGGGTAAGTCTGTTGAAAATAATCTGTCTCCCACTTTGTGAGTGTGTTGAAAAATCTGCCACAGGGGAGCAGTGTCAGTGATACACAGTAGCAGCAGGAATCACTCTTTCAGATCTGACAAGGATTTAGCTGTTAGCTCCTCACATGATGAATGGAGTGTAGAAATTATCTGACTATTGCAAGGATGAAGTTTGGAGGTGGGGGGCTAGGAGACCCAACAGTGGTGGCCTTTGTCCAAACAACATTTTTTAGATAGTAGTTGTGATTTTTGATGGTCCATTTGATCTTGAATGAAACCCAGGGACTTTCCTAGGAAGGAGTATTAATTGGATAATGGAGTGTTTGCCAGATTATTCTGAAGTGTTTGGTCAGGCCTTCAATGACGCAAATGTTTGCCACAATGGGAATTCCTTTTACAAACAGCAACAGCCAGGCACAGCTTTTTAAGTTTGTGTGGTTCCACATAACCAAAGTGCAATCAAAGTCAAATGGCAACTCTCAAATGGTGCCCAACTCTATATATTAATTTGTCCTCTCGGCCAACTGGAGAAGTATTTTTTTTTGGCTTACTTCAGCCATACTGCCTAGCTTGATTCATGCATCTGATTTGCTTTGTGTGGGCTGATAGCGCTGCTGTCAATGAATGGTTGAATGGAGAGGATGCAGGGTGAGGAGTGACAGGTCGAGTGGCTGCTACACTGATAAATAGCCTTGGTTTTATTTAGCTTCATCTGGTTGAGAGGCTCAGCGCTCTCTTCCTTTCAGTTTAAGAGTCCCAGGGAGATTTTTATCCCTGGGCAGGTGGGCTTGGTACACAGCTCTCCTCTTTGGGTAAGCATCTCTCCTTTAGCCACCCGCCTAATGATCCTACCCAGCATCTGGCGCAGGTGGCCTCAGTGATTCTTTATACTGGAAGAGAAGTTGACAGCAAGACACTGTTTCCTCTCTCTCCTTTTCTTTTACTCTTTTTTTTTTACTGTCACTTTTTTAATTTTCTCCTAATTTTTCCTGCTATCTGTATTACCTCCCATCTCAGTGAGTTCTTCCTCTGTATTTCCATGTCCCTGTTGGTACGTATCATTGCACACTACTCTAACACATGGTTGCGTTTTGTCGGACACATTATCTGATTTTAGAGTTAAGGCAGAAGAGATATTTACATCATGAATTCCTTGTGCAATGCAAGTGCTGTTCCTCTTGTTTGGATGGGTCTGCAGGTGCAGCTCTGGCCTATGCTCAGACCTCTATAAACTCTGGTGGAGCATTAAAGCAGCAGATGTGTTCCTAAGGGAGAGCAAGACAGCTCGGAGCCATGCCAGGGAACAGGTTGAGAAGAATGCACAAATGAAAAGAGGTGGGACAGGCTTGGGTATCAATAATATACCATTGTGGTGCAGTCTGCAAATAGTCACAAATTAACTTTATATCCCCGGGGGAAGGTGAGAGTAGATTAGGATGCCACACTATGTTAAACTGTCTGTGCTGAAACAAGAGAACCTAAACAGAATGATAGACATGTTAATTAGTGCCTAAAACAAAATTTGGGATCATAGACCATTCAGTCATGTGCCCAAATGCCTGTTGAATCACGCATAGTGTTTTGCAGAGTCCATTAATTTGGTCCCTGATCGCCTGTCAGGAAAGAGGCTTCAGGATTCCTGAGAGAGTTGTTCTTGCTCATAGTTTACACTGAGCTGTGTGAGATAATAGTAATAGCATCTGTAAATTAGGTTTATAGGATACTCCCACAGCACCTGATACCCTATATTTTCCGCCAATTAGCACAAATACAATGTGCGACAACAGTCGTACAAGAAAAAGTCTTCACAATGCCTTTATCATATATACTTATCTCATAACAAACTCAAACTCACCAGTTATCATCTCTTCTCCCACTGTCGTCACTGTTCAGCAGCTCATCATTGCCACCTGCAGACAGTCAGGCATTGTACTATAGTAGCACAGCTGCCTTGTGTTCTTATATGGGAAAGAATCACTCCATGTCTTGATGTCTGCAGTGAAAAATTGCAATGGACTTCATCATTGTTGGGCTGGGGGATTTGGATTTGTCAGAGTCCCTACAATATTATACTATAACAGCATTTGAGCTTTCCACCCTGAGTGTGACATGAGAGGAAAATGTATCAGTGCAACCGTGCATGCTTCTGACCACACACAGCGTCAGTGATGGCCAGTGTTCTATCTTTTCCAGCGCTGTGTCGAAAGAAAAAAAAAGAAATATACATGGAGACATTCTTGCTTTTTTAAAGTGCAAAAGACATGGTTCTGATATTTATTGTCAAAAATTGGGGATTCACTGAGATTAATGAAATTGCAGATATGATCTCTTGAACTGTTATTTTTGGTTGTAATCCTGACAAGGAGGTTTTGAATTTAAGGAAATCTTGAAGCAAAACAAAAATCCTGACTTGATTTTATATTGTGATGTATGTCAATCCACTGATGAGGAACAAGTTTACCGTATTGTCCAGCCCCTCAACTCTATCAAAGTTCCTAATGCACTTTATAAATGAGTCTTCTCTAGGAATTCAGGTCACTTTAGATCAAATTTAGAGTTCATGTTGCCATTTATGACTGTAATTCCCCCCAACTCTGTCTCATTTACCCCTATCTCTCCCTCTGCTTAGTTTGATATGCGTAAAGAATGCAAATTAGCCACTTAGTAACCACATCAATTACCCACCTGGCCTCTTATCAGCCTCTCTGTGTTGTTTGCAAAACACTCGTTACGGTCCTGTGGTGATGAAGGCGGACAGTCGTTGGTTGAGTCCGTGTTATGGTTCGCTCTGGAACCAATTAGTACTCAATGCCCGCTGTCCTCTGAGACCTGTAAAACAGAGCCAGAGGCCGGGGCTTAAAACAATAATGTGCAACCAGGCCACACCTATATAATATGTGTATATAAGTATATTATTAAACAAGGATCATGGTCAAGTACTTGACTTGATCATAAAGTTGACACATTTAACAGTGTTTACTGAATGTATCACACAGTGGAAATGTGGTGCATGGAGAAAAAAACAGTCAACAAAAAACATTCAAAGAGAGAGAGAGAGAGAGATAGAATAAGGGAAGTTGCAGAACAGAAGCCATATTTCAATTTTATTTTTAGAGACCGGTAATCTACTCGCTACCTCTCCCCTGTGTCCCCTGCTCTCGATAAGGTGACGTCAGCAAACTGGAGTCTTTTTCCGGCCCTCCTCTATTTCTAGGTGGAAGATTGGCCCGGTATGATCCGGCTGTGCACTAAGATAGGCCTCGGCATAGGGACTGTATCTCAGCATGGCAAAGCAGAGTGATGGGAGGACTTAGCAATGGGAGGAAGAGGAGAGGTAGATGGAGGTGAAACCGATCTGTCTCTCATTATGTCCTCTGTCTTTGTCAGATAACCCAGGAAACATCTTAGACTCATATGCAGCTTTTAGACGCTTGATTTAGATGCACTCTTCTTCACAACCTTGTTTGATGAAACAAAAGAATTATGGCAGTATTGTTAGACACAGGAACTCGTGGACAAAGTGTTTGAGTATCTCTGAGAGGGAGCTGTGTTTCTGGACTTGTGTGTGTGCGCATGTCATACAATCTGCTGTGGAAGCTGTTCCTATCCTAAGAAACAGAACATAGCTTTGGTGAACCCTCATGAGGTTTAACATAACCTCTGGTGTAAACCTGTCATCCCATGACTTTTACTACCCTGTGTGTCCAACTTCATGCATTGCACACAAAAGGTGAATGCTTATAGTATGTGTAGTTGTCAGTGTGAGTGTAATAATAAGTTGATGGCCCCTTTCAAAACACTGACTCTATCTTTGGTGATATAAACGTAGTTCCCATAATGCCTACTGCTGGAAGTACTAGCTGCATTCAGCTGGTGAATGTAAGATACAGTCTTAAAGGTTTCTGAAAAAAAAAAAAAAAGCTGGTAAAATTTGTGTAATTATAGGTCATAATGAAATTACTAGTTACCATGCATGAATGACAGTGAAACCTCAGTTTTTCCTGCCAAATTTATATATTCAGTGTTAAGATTTTGCCTGTTTTTTTTCACCAAAGCTGTGTAACTTTGACAGCTGTTAATCCACTTAATATCCTGTATTAGATCCATAACAAAGGATAGTCAAAAATGTGACGATCAAAAAGATGTCCAGAAAAAACTGATCTAACTAAGGATTTTTTTCTTTCTTGTCAACCACGTGTTTTTCGCCATCAAGTGATCTGTCAATTATTTTCTTGATTAATGTATTTATTTTTGGTCTTTAAAACATTAGAAAGCTGTGAAATTCCTTTTCATTATACCCTATGTGACTTAGGAGCACTAGGTATCATAAATGTCTTGTTTTGTTTGAACAATACTCCAAAACCCATAAATATTCAATGTACTACAATGTTAGATCAATAAAAGCTGCAGTTCTCACATTTTAGAAACATGACATTTTTTGGCATTTTTGCTTGTAGAATGAAGATTAATAGTTGCTGCGGATTCATTTTATTTTGAATGACTCATTGATTAATTAATTTATCATTACAGTTCTATTTTGCAATCATTCTCATTCTCCACAAACAAAAAGTAACATGCATTTTGAAATATTAAACAGCAAACTTAACAAACTACTCAGTCCAGCAGTAGGCATTATGGGAAATGAAGGCTGATGCGAATAATGTGGTGCAAGGTATGCATGCCTGTCCTGGGGATGCTGACTGTGTCTCGGCATCCCTGCTATCTCCCCTGGGAATTTCCTACTGATGTCATCGGCTGTGTTTATAACCCTTCAGGTGATTATGTAGTGGGTCTGGTCTAACTCTCCGTTGTGTTATGTAGAAGGGCTCAACAACATTGCAGTACTACACTAACACCACGGCAGCAGCAGAGCTGGTAGCTCAGAATACGAATGCTATATTGGCTAAGTATGTTGGGCCTGCAGTATTAAGCTTGGGTATCATAATAGTTGCAATGTGGGGGATGTTCTAACATGATTTCAACAATATGCGGACATTCCCAGAAGGGAAAACACCTTGGATTTGTTCTTGGATTTGCCAACATCACAGATGTATTTCAAGTCTGTTCATACCCACTGCTAAAACTTTTGTCCCCTATTTTAAACGATAGTACCAACACAGTAATATTCAAATGAATTCAAATGTCACAAGCGCCCCTCAATGGTCAGGGGATGCCATCACACAACTCCAAGGCTCCCTGGCGTGCTCACATTTGTTCTCATTTGATTCTGTTGCATTGTTTTATACTGGAATTTAATTCAAAAGGTTGACACTTGTAATTCCAGATAATTTTGAAGATTTTTATTTTTTACCAGGTTGATGATGCATGGTTATTTGTTATTTTAACAATAAATAACCATTCAGTAAATTTCTACCTGCGTATTAATTTTTTATATTTTGTTTTACAAAGTTAGGAAAGCAGTGTTAATGTCAAGCCTAATGTTGCCTGTCACATAAAAAAAATGTTTCCAGCCTCTTCAACACAGTGAGGCGCACACATCTGGACACTGGCATTCAAGTGCTACCAGGCACAGCTTTATAGTGGACTAGTTCACAAGTCCGTAAATGCGTTTCCATTGTGGAAACCCCTGAAATTAGTAAAAAGGCAAGATATTACAGAAACTTCTTACACTTATTTGCGGTGGAAGGTGTAGATTCTGCTCCACTGAAGGCATAAAGAATAGCACCAGATGAAACATTAGACCTGTGGACCAATGAGGAAATTATTTGAGGTTGATAGGATTTTAATTAACTCATGTGGTTGTGCTCTTTTCCTCTGCCAAGGTGGAAGAGATTGCAACCAAGGTGGTGGAAGGTTAATGGTTCACTGGACTGGAGAACTGGCACCATTAGCTGTTTATCTTGGTGTCCTCTGCTCAATGTTCATACAATGGAAATGGATAGAAATCCACATTAATTTCATTTTCTTTTGCTGATTTATTTAAAAAAAAGGCATTTGGACATTTGGATGGAAACTTCACTCATTGTAACACGTGTAAATTTGGTTTAATCCAACCACCACATCACCTATAACTGCCTGCTGCCAAAACCAACAAAGTGTCAGACCGGCAGCAGGGTTGGTGTGGCATCAGAGTAGAGAGGAGGCCAACCTTGACTTGACAGCAGTGAATCATTTGGATTAGAGTAGAATGAACTTAATACAGCTGAGAAGAATAACTGTTTTGATCCTGATTGGCCAAATTTCAGTGTCCCACTCCAAAGGAGTGAGTGAGCAAGCGAGTGTATAGAGAACGTGAGAGGGCCAAACCTGTGCAAAATAGAAACAGAATGTTTCCTGTTCAAAACAATGCAGGTTAAGATTTTTTTAAAGTTAGTCAGAATGAATACCACGAGCATCAAGAAATACCATACCATGAAAAACCTTTGACTGAATACAGCCAAGATATTTCCCAGCCTGCAATTTGAGGGCTAATGCACACAGCTTTGGCAAGAAAGTATTTTTTCTCTCACTCTTGGCTTGTTAAAAAAGTGAAAACTGTTGACCTGCTACTGTACATTTCCCCTTTCCTTTTCTACAACTTCGTTAGCTGCACCTGTACATTGGAAGTCACACTCCATTCAGCCTCCTTTTTTCTTTTCCGCTTATGCTTCAAATAAAACACTGTTTCAAAGACCACGCCATATGTGTATTTTCCACACTTTGGAATATGTAATATATTTAGTTTGGTGGTAATCACTCACACATTGGGACAACAGAGACAAAGTACTGACTGAGAGAACGGAGCGCGGAGAGTCGCTGATGTTTTAAAACATGTATGGATGATTAATTACCTGGAGCTGCTGGAGGAAAATACTGGTTTTAAAGAACACAGAGAGAGACTGCCACAGAACGAGTGAGTTTCCTCTCCTCCATTGGAATAATTGAAATTTGATTAAAAGGGAAACCAGAACCTTCTTTTGCATGGTAAGCAGAATATCCACAGAGAAATGCAAAAGTATCCTTTGCCTCCTCAATATGGTAAAGTGTCCGTCAGAGTTTGTACAGGGTCATTTGCCAAAGGACAAGAAGGGAAGTCATTACTGCCTTCCCCTTTACCTGTAACCTCCAATAAATGCATATTACATTGAGTTAGGTGCAGTCAATCAATTGCGACCATACAATTACAATCTATCAACAAGGCTGTCAGGTTGAGCAGATCCCCAGGCTTGAGTTGGTAATGATGAGTTCAAACACCTGAAACAGGTCTTTCAAGTCCCTTGTACTTTGTGTGTGTGTGAGAGAGCGGCGGGGGGAGTGGGAAGCAGAAAGAGGGTGTGAGAGATAAAACAGTAGGAGGCAAAGAGAGCTAAAGTCCCCGTAGTTTGCCTTTTTCCTTCCCTCGCAATGCACTGACAGTAGTCCTGTGCATTTCAGTAATGTATGAAAGGTCTGAGCAGCTGCTGACCAACCAATAAACTACAGCTTACTGTAGTGTAAAATAAGTGGTGATTCATCCTCAGATCCGTTCTTTCCCCTGTGACTGCCTTCTCTTGTTTGAGAAGCGCTGTGGAACAAATAAAATACGTCATTCACTGAAGACAGATTAAAGGCGAGCCTCCTTCACTGCAGAAAACGCAGATTGTTCACAGACTGGTCATTTGACATTGATCATGGGTTCATTTCCTTACAGCTGACATGTAACAGGCATCCTAAAATGCACGCAGTAATATTTTAAAAGGTGAAATACATTAGATAATTTGCTTTCATTCTGTGCTTCTGTCCTGTGTATTTGAAGTTTTTTGTTGTTGGCATGGCCTGTTTTTTTTTTTTTTTTTTTTCATATTTTCAGATGGAAGGATATACACCCTTTGAGGTAGAGCCCCCGCTCTGATATGTGCTGTGGATGTGGACTTACAGGATATGTGTTTCTGGGGTGGAGATGGAATTTTCTGACTTTAGAATAACAACACCCCACCTAACACTGGCATGTCTTAAAGCAAATTCCACTCCGTTTGTAAATCTTTATTTCCTGTCACAAACCCACAAGGACATATCAGACACTCCATTATAGACCCTACGTTTGAAACCGGGCTCCATAAATTCCTAAATTAGTTTTTGCATGTGGCCAAACTGCACAGGACAGCAGTGCTAAATAAATAAATGTCTGGCCTGGGCAATTGGTGGAGGTTGGGCTTCAGGAAATGGTTTGCTTGGGGGTCTGAGTGCTTCCAGGTTGACGGTCCCTGTGATGGATCATTGTGTCTTGGAATGTCCAAGTGGTGATCTGAAGTGTAGCTCTAGTTTAAGATAGGGCAATAATAATAGTCAGGAGTGGGCCTGACTGTAACCATGCCCACGTGGCCTTAATCATTGGAGCTCTGTGCATGCTATATCAAATCACCTCACCTCACCTAAGGATTAAATGAGTAGGTGTGGGTTGATCACATACTTGTTGAGAAATAGTAATGGGTGAAATTGGGTGCTCTGAATACATTTTTCTCCTTTCCCGTTTCTCTTTGTTCTGTCTTTGTTTCCTTATTTCTGTTGTCTACCAGCATTTACTCTTGTGTATCCAGTTTAATGCACTTGAGTATTTGTTTTTAATTCCTGTTACTTTTGAAATCTCAGGTTGACTCAGGTAAAGGTTGAACATTAAAACAAAAACAAGGCAAACAGTTATGGAAACAATAATGCATAGAAATCAGCTCAATTCTATCCAAACTCTAACATCAATTTCTGTGTTTCTGCAACAAAATTAACCACAACCCGATATTATAGTAAAGCTGTGTAATTATGGGCTGAGGGTAAAATCAGTTGATCATAACAAAGTCAGAATATAATATTCTCCCAGGCTCTCAACAAGTGTTTTATATGATAGGTTTCAAAGTCTTTTTCCTCCTTAACACCCGCAGCAATTTCCAAATACATTTTGACTGGACATCACCTTAAAGAGTGAAAGGAAGACTGAATGAGTTAATGCAAGAACAGGTATAGGCTTAATATACTTGATGCTTATGCATGTAAACTGCCTCAGGCAAAGTCATCACTGTGTGTATTTTTGTGCATGAGCATATGGAGTGTGTGTGTGTGTGTGTGTGTGTGTGTGTGTGTGTGTGTGTGTGTGTGTGTGTGTGTGTGTGTTTGAATATGTGAGCTTTTCTGTCTGTAATATCATGGGGAGGTGTTTTTAAAGGCTTTATGAGCTACTGTATTAGCATACATATTTACTGTTGCAGACTGAAGGAGACGCTCTGCCATAAGAATCAGAAAAAAAACCCTCCACATATCACCCAGCTTACAAGTTAATCCACATTTTATTATGGCTGCTGAGCCGGCGAGGGGTAGATTAAAAACAACATGTTTTTGAGCAGGTTCATGAATCAACTATATTAAAGGGGAGATTAGTTTGCAGCAGAGATTAAGTGTGGACTCATCATCTGCAGATTTAAATGTGCGCAGGGCGAGTTTGACCTGATGTTTCTACTTCCTGAAACATAATTATATCTCTTTCTGAAGAAACCATGTATGTGGACAGATAAGCTGGTTCAGTAACATGTAGTTTATTGTCACCGACTTCTTATACTCTGTCAGTGTAAGAAGTTCTTTTATCAGACTGGGAGCTGTCACATCTGGCTTGAGAAGTACCTACTACATCCACAACAAGTGCTGATATGTCAAGTGCAAGTTTTTGGAAAGTCTTGATTCTTGCCCAATGGTGATAGCACAGTAGACCTAGTTTAAAGTCTGTATTTTGAAATTTACTTTATAAACTGGCAGTCAAGCCATCTGGCGGGTGCATTGTGTATCTAAGCACTGTTTGCTGTTTAAACAGTCACTGTGTAGCACCTCTGCAATAACAGTCCACACACTTTCATCTGCTGCTCTAGGAGCCCAGCCAAAATTATAACAATCAAAAGCAGGCCAACACATGGACAAGCCATTGTACCTGTGTGTTTTCTGCAGATTTTGTCCCAGAGAAAATAAATATTAGGCACATTAGCCTAGAAGAACATTTCAACTATGATGATGTTGTCCATCAGGAGAAATGGATATTAAATCCTCTGCAGTTAGAATAAGTCTGGACTGCTTCTCCTCAAGCACGTGCAGACCGAAACCCACACACACACAATGGAACGTGCACATTTCCACCACACTCTCTCCCAAACCAACCCTAAACAAACCTGCTCTAACACCTCTCTGGGGGACTTGTCGGTTGGCAGCTTATGGACCACACACAGGCACACACATACGCACACACTCACAGACTCACGCAAACACTGTGCACAGCCCACGCACAAGCAAATCCACACACTCTAATTTAATATCCATAACAACATAACCTTGAAGGATAAAATGCAGGACTCATTTAAATGCTAATTTGTTTGTTAACATAACATCAAGATTCCGCGCGGGACAGGTTACGGAACTAGGCTGTCACTTGATATGTATATTTTATTCTACTTTGTTATTTTTATTGGAACTTTGATTATGATAATACAAAACACTAAATAAAACATTAATATAAACAGGAAGGACTTGAGCAACATCTTTTATGTATTCAGGTGCTTATTACCAGGCAGGAAATAAGGATAGCGAGAAAGAAAGAAAGCTAAGGGGTGGATGATTCTGTGGATATGTCAATATTGAGACTGATGGGCCAAATCATATTTATTTGTTTGGTATCTCATATGCACACACTTTAACCTCAGAGTCTATGAACAAGCATGCAGTTCCACCAACTCCTTTAGTTTATGTAAAATAAAGAGAATACAGAGCAACCTATGATGATCATAGTACGTACTACTCCCTCTCTATAGTACAAATAGGGCCTAAGCAAGTATTTTAGAGATTTTTCTTTATCCTCTTTCTCTGCCAAGGCTGTATGTTAACTTTTTTCTTGCACATGGCACTGGTGCCACAGAGAGTTGAAAGTTTTGTTGCACAGGCCACAAAATTGTAGTACAAGAATAAATGTCTGTTACCAAATCTTAAACAACTGAAAAATACTAGTGCAGTTCTTCACTTAAACAGGCATGTGACTGTTAAAGGACATGTTGCATACAGGACAGCATGCAAACCTTAAGAATACTTTTGACTGGTAATGCATATCAGTCTATAGATTAATTTGCACGCACACACACACACACACACACACACACACACACACACACACACACACAGTGTGATGTTCTCTGGTCTGATGAAAACTAATGGTTGATAAGGAACTCAGAAGAAGAATGAGTGTAAGACTTGACTTGAAACCAAGTCTTGGTTTCCCAGTGGACACAACCCTCCGGAACTTGGAAGAATCCTCACAACACAGCGGAGACGTCATCAAGGGTATAAAAATCAATGCCCCCCGCTCCACCTCGCCTCTCCAGTGCAACGTTAATTTTGGAGATGTGTAAATTAAATTAAAGATGTGTCAATTAAATATTTGCTCTTTAATTAGCCTCGGCAACAGTCTTTTAACTTGCTAGAGGAGTAAGAAATATTATTTCACAGACCGGAAATGGGGGGGGGGTTACGCAGAAATAAAATAAAATTATACGGGCATAAAAGTGCATAAAAATACCACTCACCAATAATGCAGAATCAGTGGGCCTGAGATGTTTCTTTGCAATGAAACAGTCCCACCCAGGAGTTATGGGAGACAATGACACCCAAAGTGTGTTCCTTATGTCCAGTCTACTCCTTAACTTAGTTTTGGTTGCTGTCACTGCAGAAAACCCCGCTTCACAAAGATAGGATGTTGGAAATGGAAGAGGTGCAGTGTTTCCCCTACCATTGTACAGGCCTGGTGGGCCGCCAGGCCAAGGAAACCCCCCGCCAGGCCAAAAAAAAAAATTAATATGCCTAAAATAAGCCACCTGTCCATTCATTCATAAATCAATAATCATTTACATTTAGGAGCGCCTCTGTGCAGTGCAACGTGAGTCAACCTGCTTCGTTGCCTAGTAACAATGCGAGTACCGCTGCTGAGAGCGCGGGCATATTTTATGGGATGTTTAAGGTTTGTAGCTAGCCAACTATGGCGCCGCCGAAGAAAAGAAAAAATATCGCGGGCGACAGACAACTTAATATAAAGAAGTTTTTCTGCCAGACCCCGGAGCCAAGAGAAATAGATGGACGGAGAGTAACAGAGGCAACTCTAAAAAAAAAATGACAGGTGCAGGTGAGACGGAAGAAAGGGGGGCAGATTGCAGTGGAGAGGGGGGCTGCTCGAGGACCATTACTGCCGCTGACACCTGTCCGGGCGACCCCGCTCCGACTGCCGGCCCCGGTCCGATGGGTGACCCCGCTCCGAATGCCAACCCCCATCCGACGGGTGACCGCGGGCCAGGTCTGACTGGTAACTCAGTCAAAAAAAATACAGCTAAACACAGAACATCTGGCTGGGATCCCAAATGGCTTAATAACCATAAATACAGCCCTTGGTTGTACCACACTCCCCATGCTAAGTTTCCAATTTGTTGTTTAGCTTATATTTTTGTTCTGATTGAGCTTCTTTTTTTTCGGTAAGCAATAATGATGAAAATAACACAGACAATAAGCTAGTTTTCCACTAGAACCACTAAGGTGTCATTTTTCCCTAGGCATTGTCAAATGTATGTAACTCTGTTATAATAAAACGAATAAAAAACTTCTATGTTTAATGTTTGTTAAATGTTTAAATTATTTATAACTGATAGAATCTCAATTATGTGTAGGAAATTCCCCTACCGCAATGCCTTGGTGAAGTTCTTCTCTAATCCGAGAAAAATCAAGTGCACCACAGAACAATGCACACTGTGTGGTTGAAGTGCCAATGTGCAATCAAGCATGTTCCATTTGTATGCAATAAATGCACCTTATTAAGTCACCCTCTCCTTGTGATCTTGAATAGAGTCTGGGTGAACAAAAATTTGAATGGAAATATAATAATTGCAGAATTGCAGACTGCTTGCTGTGCCACCTGACTTAATCCAACTGCGGCAATACACCATCCCACGCGTCTCGTCTGTTTAAGGTTTTTTCGGTGGGTGACACGGGCCTGAAAAAAATTCTAGGGGAAACACTGCAGTGTTTTCATTGCTTTTTTGACGATGCCATGATGAGGCCATGTACCCTGAATTCAGTTTCTTTTTTTCACTGAACTATGACAAAAGATGCCTTTATCACATTACATTTATTACGTTCAGTAGCCAATGCACTTCAAATAAGAAAATTATTGTAAAATACAATCCATGAGGACAATTAATCATGTTGAACAGGTTCTCAACAATTTGTGGTTGTTGTCCAGGAGGAGAGCAGCACTTGGTATCCGTCCACTTAACTGCTGTCTGGTCAGAGTAGGGTGGAAATCGTCTTCTTCACTCCTGTCCGTTCTTGTTATTTTTTCTTCTATTGTGAATAAAACCAATGATCAACAACACTGTATGGCTATTTTTTAGTGTCTTTTCATTGACTGTGTGCCAAGTGAGGTGGTGGGACTTGATGGAGGCTCAAGCAGCAGACACAATGAAAAAGAAAAAATACTGTATTGTACCGTTACATTTTACATTAGCTTCCTGTTTGTTCCTCAGAGACATTGATTGTTACAGTATTCAACTGTATTTATGAAAAACAGTACATTAATTACGGCAATTTGTTACAGTGCATGTTTTGAATTTCACAGACACGACTGATGGGAGATGCAGTCCACTGTGCTCCTCCTGTGCTGAACCACTTAGTTACTGGGTAATCGCTGTTGAAACATGCAAAATGAACTGAAACTGACATCCCTAATGTGTACTCAATTGAGAACATTACAAGGACAATGTATTTAATGTTTTACCTCATCCACAGAGGCAACCAAAGACTGGGAAAGTAGTGGAATGCTCTAAAAACACCTGTTTGGAACATTCCACAGGTAAACAGGTTCATTGGTAACAGGTGATAGTATCATGATTGGGTATGAAAGGGGCATCCTCGACCAGGCAAAGTGGTAGTTTCATCATTAATTGAACGAGTTAATCCAAAAGAACCGTTCACCTTAGTATGGGCCCTGTATGGCTTAATTGTTTCTGGGCTCCTCTTTAAAATACTGCTAATGCTAAAATAATTTTAAAGTCATGTTTTTTGAAATGTTCATAAATTACCAAGTGCTTGCAGTCCTCTCTCTCTCTCTCTCTCTGTGTGTGTGTGTGTGTGTGTGTGTGTGTGTTCTCTCATGGCCAGCAATGCCCTCTGCAGTAGAAAGAAATACAACCTCTCGACTCTGAGTTTATGCAGTTGAGATGATAAAGCTGTTTTGTGAAAGACTGGCCAAATCATTGCTGTGCCTCTCATTGTGGTCTGTGTGTGCAGGGTGTGCTGTGGAAATGTGTCTGTTATACTCTGCAAGGCCAAAAAGAGATCTCTCAGTTTTGGGATGATGAGAAAAGCTACTGTTTCCAGCAGGTATGGGTGGTGTCAGTTAGGACAAAATTGGTGTCGATAAAATGGCTTGTAAGGAACAAAACCATAATGAAAAACACAGGTTGGAGGAGTTATTTTTTATTTTTATTTTTTTAACAAAATTGGCCATCTACTTTATTGTCTCAAAATTAAGCCAGTGTATCACTGCCTTTCATGGCATGGTTGCCTTTCATCGTGAGTTAGGGGCCATGTGATGTATTGGTGGCAGAAATGATCAATTGTATTGTATTGTGTGTGTTTGCCAGTGAGAGTTTATCCAATTTATGTTCACCCCTCTGTCTGTCTATCTGTCTGTCTGCCTCTCTGTCTGAAATACTCCAGTGACACAAAGCCCTTCAGTGTGCTCTCATCAGAGATGGACGGCCTTGGTCGAGGGCAGTATAAACTTCACTTCTGCGTCTAGCAGCAACGATAACGCTGTTGTGAGTGAGGAATGTTAACAGGGGGAACACTTTAGTGGGAGAGTGGTGAAAGTAATGGGGAGGCGGTTGATCTGGCCAGGCATGCTTCCTCATTACCAGTCTCTGCCTTTAGAAAGGGGATCTGTTTATTTGGCTGAGTTTCCCCTGAGGGCATTGAGCTGGTGGGGCAATATGGGCAAGTGTTCTGGCAAACATGCAGCAGTGTGATTATTATATCACTTACCACAGCTCATCAAAGAGACATCGCTTCTGAGAGCATTTAACTAGCGCACCCAGCCATGGAAAATGTTGAGCCTCGTTTGCTCTCTGTGTCGCTGGAAGGGAATATGGCAGCAGTGTAGGCCTGTGTTTCTTGGCCTGTGGTTGTCAGTTTGTGCCGTTTGGGTGTTAAAATGGGTTGAAGTGAGGGTGTGTGCGTCAATAACTGTGTCCCAATTCAGCGGCTGCATCCTTCGGAGGATGGATTTGAAGGCCAGTTACGTCACAACTGTGCGCGAAGGCTGTCCCAATTCGTCCAAATTCGAAGGCTCCTCCAAATGCAGCCGACAAATGCGTCCTCCTTTTCCCTGTATTTGGAGGATGCATCGCTACTATCCTTCGTGGCCTCCCTTATCCCAAGATGCTTTGGGCATCGATTGTTTTTTTTTAAACAATAGCGACCAGCAGCACCGGCACCAGCAGCGGTGCAGAATACACATAAATGTAATGTAAATAACAGGTTTTTGCTTAACGCCAGGAGCTCAAATGGCCTTAAAACCTCTAAATGGCTGTTAACATACGTAACGTTAATAACAATAACACGTAGCCACCGGAATGTAGAGCCAGCTATGTGTTGTAGCTTAAGGCTAACCTGTTGATATGAGGAACTTATTAAACCTTATTAAACCCTTCACTTCACTTGTTATGTTTCCGTCGTCTTTCCCGGGTTAGGAGGGAAGAAGTTATGACGTCGTGACGCAATCAGGAAATGCTCCGAAGGCTAGACCGTCCCATTTATCGATAGTTGATGCGGCCGACGGAGGAGCCTCCGAAGCCGTTGCCTCCGTAGACCGCGTAGGCTGGGTCCTCCGAAGGATGCAGCCGCTGAATTGGGACACAGCTTATGTGACTGTGTGTGTGTGTGTGTGTGTGTGTGTGTGTGTGTGTGTGTGTGTGTGAGTGAGAGTGAGTGAGTGAGTGTGTTTATTCATGCATGGATGTTAGTGCATGTCTAGATATGTATGTATGTGTGCTTGATTATTTTTGTGTGCATGTGTGTGGTCCATGTAAGATGTATTGGCCCACCCTTATGCTTCTATGTCTGTATGAGTTTCATACCACACACATAAATGCACTCTACTCCTAAGACGTAGCATGCTTTCTCTCTATTTTCATTTCTGTCTGAATGGACCCACTTTAGGAGCGTGTGCAGACTGAGGGAGAGCTCTCTGTCTCTGATGATCTATAGAGTAAGTGGTTTGGACGAGCCTCCTCTTGATGTGAGCCCCACTCCAACATGAGTTGTAATACGTCAATGTCGGCTGCAATGCACTGAACCATATGTTGGCTCAGGGGTCTCTTACGCTGAAGCAAAGACTTTACCTTGTCACAGTGGCAGGAAAATTTCATCATTATACATTAAGAGGATCCCCCTGTGTCATCACATACAATGGGAGTACGGGGGGATTTTCACACAAGGTGATTTGTCCCTGTTGCCATATATCGTGGCTGAGGTGCTAAGTTGTTGGCAAGTAGGACAATGAATCATGTGACTACCTGAGAGGACAGTGAAACAGTGAATTTCTGTAGACGAGCTCTCTGGCTTTATAGTCTGTTTCAAACATGCAATATGCGAAATTGCTGTCTTGATCTATCTGTTGTGTGATGGCTTTTTGTAATTCAGACATAGCTGTTCACATTATTGTCCATCATGGCTCCATTCAGACATTACTGGACATTTACAGAAAGAGCCACATGCTTACATGATATTTGTCACCTGATGTGCGAGGGAGGAATGTCACAATGTTAAGATAAGTTATAATATGAAGGAAGAAGAGTGTTGCTGTTTGTTTTCCTATTGGCTGCATTAGTGATTGATTCTTAGACTTCTTGTGCATCGCATGCTTGCCCCCGCTTCTTACTTGGGGTTTCACAGAAAAGTCAAATAGTCAACTAACCAGCTATCAGAACCACTAACTGACACTTTGAGTTGTTGTAGACCAGTGTTTCCCATATTTGAAAGAATATATTACCCCATTTCTAGTAGTTTATTTCTTATTTCACCATTTTAATTCAATGTAACTCTTCACTTTATGATAGTGTTTACTAACAAATTACTTTAAATAAAAAAGAATTATAATTCTAATTATGATAGTAAAAATAAATAAGAAAAAAGTGGGTTGCCAAATTGATGGCTCTTGATATACCTGGGTGTGAGAGACAGAGCGCGAGAGCGGCCAAGCGATTCAATGCAGCAATACAGCTCTACTATGAAATTGGATTTTCGTAAGAATAGAGAAACAATATGTGGTGGTCAGTGTTGATATTGTGGCATGCCACCATAACTAAATCATTATATGGGAAACACTGAACTAATCATTCATCTGTGGATTTAGCACGATGCAGTAGTAAAGTAGTGGCAATGCATCTACAGTAGATATGTAGCTGGGGGCTTTGTGGGTAGTTGACAAGTTGTAGTTGTCATGTGTGATTTTAGTACTGTGTGGGGCGGTAACACTATTGAAATACAGTGGCATGCAAAAGTTTGGGCACCCCAGATCAAAATTTACTGTGAATAGCTAAGCAAGTAAAAGATGACGTCATTTACCAACAATATAAAGATAAAGTTAACACATTTCTTTAGTATTTTAAGCAAGATTAGTTTCACATTTCCATCTTTTAAAGTCAGTTTTAAAATAGCAACAATGGAACAGTATCACAGCCTTTTGTAGGCAGCAAGAGTCTTTCCGTTCTTGTTTGCAGGACTTGGCACCTTTTCTTTCTTTTAGTTCTTTAAGATTCTTTTGCTGTCTTTCTCCACATTTTCGATGATGCTCAGCTCAGCGGACTGTGATGATGACAGGAAACGCTTCAGCTTGGACTCTGGTCCATTGTGGATTTTAAGTTGTGTTTAGGATCATTTTGCTGTAGTAGAGGCCATCCTCTTCATCTTCCCCTTGCCACTGGCTGCAACACAAGTGTAAACCATGATCGATCCATCCCCGTGTTTGACAGTTTGAGAGGTGTTCTTTTCATTAAATTCTGTACCCTTACCCTTACTTCAAACATATGTTTGCTCATTGTGACCAAAAAGTTCTTTTATTATTACATCAGTCCATCGGTTCCCAAAATGCATCAGACTTGAATACTTCTGATGCTGAATTTTATTGCAAGGATGAAGGAGAGGTTTTCTTCTGATGACTCATCCATGAAGGTCATGTTTGTGTATCTACACAGTACAACAGTGCACCAGAACTCACAGTCTGCTAAATCGGGGGCTTTGATTAGTCTTTCTAGAAATCCTATCAGCAGTTCTCTCTGTGAAAGTTTTCTTGGTCTTCCAGACTTCAACTTGATCTCTAGTGTTCCTATTAACTACAATTTTTTAATTACATTCTGAACTGAGCAAACGCCCACCTGAAAACACTTTTCCTGTTTTCTTGCTTTATCCTGCTTTGTGGGCACCAATTATTTTCATTTTGTGCTAGGCAGCTGCTTAGAGGAGCCTGTGGCTGATGAGGTTTGAGAAGTCAGTATGTATAAAGCTTTAAAATTTGCATCACCTTGCCTTTCCTAACAATGATTGTGATCAAGCCATATCCCTAACAAGCTAATTAAAGTCCGACACCTTGGTAAGTTATCTGAAAGTTCAAATCTCCCAAACGTTTATGTGGTGCTCTTTTCCTTTTTTTTTGCTCTGAAATTGTACAAAGTAAAAAAATGATGCACTAATATTACAAAACATATTGAAGAGAATGTTTAATCTTTACTTTCTTTACTTTTGGAGATCAGTCCATGCCTGCTCACTTACCTATTCACAGAAATTTGGACCAGACCAAACTTTTGCATACCACTGTACTCACACAA
Organism: Chaetodon trifasciatus; assembly: GCA_037975065.1. Classification (NCBI taxonomy): domain Eukaryota; kingdom Metazoa; phylum Chordata; class Actinopteri; order Chaetodontiformes; family Chaetodontidae; genus Chaetodon; species Chaetodon trifasciatus. The sequence goes on from JBBMOE010000001.1 coordinate 16,338,275, forward strand.
TGCTGCTCCCTTGTATACATTACATGGATCAGCAACTGTTGCGCATGCTGATGTTATGCTTGGCGCATGTAACTTTAGCCTCTGTCCTGTAGCATTGTATCATGTATGCTGTCATCAAGCACATATTTAAGAGCCTTTTACAGGGTTCTAGTTTTACAGTGTGTCAAATGGAAACATCAGTTGTAAATGAGAAGCCTACTTTTGGTAACTTCTGTGAGGAATCAAAGATGTAGTGTTTAAAAAATAACTGCGCATTTTGATGATAAATCTACTACTATTTTTGCTGTAACCCCCGTATGTGCAGTGCGAGAATGGAAAGCTTGACAGGCATAGAAACAGTAACTAAGGAGGGCAGTGACTAGTAATGGGTCATTCCTGCTGGCTACTATGTATTATATACTAAGTATATGAATACTAAGTAGTATAGTTAGTATTATGCAGACGGAGTACTAATTTGATTTGTGGTTGTCGGAAAGGTTTTTTTTTTTTTAACTCTCTGCACAAAAGGGCGTTTTTTATATATATATTCACACATACACACACATACATATACATATGTGTGTGTGTGTGTGTGTGTGTGTGTATTTATGTATTTTCTTTTTTTTCACCTTTCAGTAGTGTTGGGGTGAAAGCGGTTAGAGCTTTGTCTCGGGAGCATAGCCGTGGTTGTGGAGTTGTTGCCAGTTGCTGGTCGCTTCTCCATGCCAGCGGTCTCTAGTGCATAAATACCCGCTGCAAGTAGCCTCATGAAGACTAGGGTTGAGTGAGTGTAGTTAGTCTTGGTTAGGTAGGTTCAGTTAGAGGGGATTGTGTGCTCTGTTTCTGGTCCCGTTGGGCCACATGTTCACCTTGCTGTCGCTTGCGGTAACCTTGTTGTGAGGGGAGCAACTGTGTTTTTTTTTTTTTTTTGTTTATTTTTTTTTGCTTTGATTTGGTGTATCATGGCTGACATGGCCGAGTTCATTAAATCTCCATCGGAGGAGTTTTTGGACAGGTGCACAAAGGAGCAGCTGTTAAAGATTGCGGATCATTATGACGTAGAAATATGAGATAAACGGTTAAAGGACACTGTCAGAGGGATTTTGAAAGCCCTTGTTTTGCGTCCAGGGCTTTAACGTTTGAGCAGCAGAAGGAGATGTTGTTGTTACAGCTGGAGCACGACAAAATGATGAGAAACGTGGAGATTGAGAAACAGTTAGCGGTGGAGAAGCTCTGTTTCCAGACGGAGCAGACAAAGTTATCTCTGCAGCAATACAGGCTTGATTTGATTAAAAGTGGAAAGCTTGTTTCGGACGGTTCTGTGGAGCTCCCTTCCTGAGCGCTCGGACAAGGGTTTTGATGTGCTGCGTAATTTGCGTTTGTTACCAAACTTTAATGAGAAGGATCCAGAGACGTTTTTGTCTCTGTTTGAGCGTGTTGCTAAGACTAGGAAGTGGCCGGAGTCCGCGCGTGCTTTAATGCTGCAGTGTGCACTGACTGGCAGAGCGCAGGAGGCCTATTCGTCTTTATCTTTTTCGGAGAGTCAAAGCTATTTGTCTGTGAAGACTGCTGTCCTGAAAGCGTATGAGCTGGTCCCTGAAGCTTACCGTCAACGTTTTCGGACGTGGAGGAAGGCTGAGAAGCAGACCCACCTGGAGTTTGCTCGTGACCTGACCGCTCATTTTACGTGTTGGTGCTCTGCATTAAGAGTTGAGAGGTTTCAGGAGTTGTGTGATCTGATCATCTTGGAGCAGCTTAAGAATTCTGTGCCGGAGAACATTTCTACGCATATCTGCGAGCAAAAGGTTAAAACTGCCATGGAAATGGCCGCTCTGGCAGATGATTATGTCTTGACGCACGGGCGTCATTTTGTTCAGTGGCGCGCTCTCACTGTTTTTGCAGAAGCTGCCGGGTTATGTGACAACTACTCCCCAGCTCATTTTGGTAGAATGGAGCTGCGGGATCGTAGCATGAGAAGTGCAGGTAAGGTCTGTAGCTATTGCCATAAAAAGGGTCATTTGAGAGCTGACTGTTACACTTTAAAGGCCAAGTCCAGGCACCCTGTGGCAAGGCAAGGCAAGGCAAATTTATTTGTATAGCACAATTCATACACCAGGCAATTCAAAGTGCTTTACAGAAGCATAAAAATACATTAAAAACATACATTTCAAAGAAAGAAAGAAAGAAAGAAAGAAAGAGATTAGAAGAGAATATAAAAATAAAAATAAAATACAATTAAAGGAAAGTTAAAAACAGAAGCCAGTAAAAGACAATAATTTAGCATTTAGAATGATTAAGAAGTCACTGAGCAAATATATTTACTTTAAGTAAAAGCTGTAGCAAATAATAATGTTTTCAATCCTGATTTAAATGAGCTGACAGTTGGTGCAGACCTCAGGTGTGCAGGGAGAATGTTCCACAGGTGAGGAGCATAATAACTGAAAGCTGCTTCACTTTGTTTGGTTCTCATTCTGGGAACACACCATAGACCTGTCCCTGATGACCTGAGAGATCTGGATACTTTATATAGAGTTAATAAATCTAAAATATATTTTGGTCCTAGGCCATTTAATGCTTTGTAGACCAGCAGTAAGATTTTGAAGTCTATTCTTTGACTCACAGGAAGCCAATCTAGTGATCTACCATTTTTCTGGTGTTTGTAAGGACTCGTGCGGCAGCATTTTAAATCAGCTGTAGTTGCCTAATCGATTTTTTGTTTAGGCCAGTAAAGACTCCATTGCAATAGTCCGCCTGTGGGGCAGGCGAAAGGCGAGTGTGTTGCTGTGTCTGTGCCAAAAGTGCCTGTAGTTAGATCAGAGTGTGAAGGGGTGCGGCAGCGTGTCTTACCTGGCGGGCTGGATGCTTTCTTGCCTTTTGTGTCGGATGGCTTTCTGTCCTTGGTGGGGAGTGAGAAGAAGGTCCTGGTTAAGATACTGCATGACACAGCTGCGTTCGATTTGTTCATCCAGGTGTCAGTGTTGCCTTTTTCAAAGGAGAGTGATACTGGGTCCTCTGTACCTGTGTTGGTGTTGGGCATGAAGATTTTGCAGGTTCCGCTGCACACTGTCATTCTCGACTTGGACCTTGTCCATGGTCAGGTGGCTGTTGGCGTGTGTCCTGCACTGCCGGTTGAGGGCATCACCTTCATTTTGGGAAATGGTGTGGCTGGGAGCCGCGTTTGGGCTGAGGGTCCGCCGCCACCACTGTGGTTTCTCCCGTCCCATTAGTCCAAACACAACCGGACGAGAGTGAGGCAAATTTCCCAGAGGTGTTCACTGCATGTGCCATTATGCGTGCAATGGCACATGCTGATCCCAGGCCTGTGGCAGTAGATGTAAAACGTGAAGCCACGGAGTTGTGTGTGTTTTCATTGTCTGACCTTCCCCTCGCGGTCTCGCTGGAAGACCTGAAGGTTCAACAGCGAGCTGATCCCTCTCTGGTGGGGGTGTTCCAACAGGTGCTTCCCGCAGAGGAAGTGAGGGATAGCTCTCGGGGTTATGTCATCCACAATGAGGTTCTGGTGAGAAAATGGGTGCCACGGAGACCCTGTGGTTCAGGTTGTGGTGCCGGCTAAACTGCGTGAGTCCGTGTTGAAGCTGGCTCATGACGATGCGGGTCACTGGGGCGTCCGTAAAACCTACGATCGGATCTTGCGGCATTTCTTTTGGCCGTGTTTGAAAAGGGACGTTGTCGCGTACATTAAAACATGTCATACCTGTCAGCTCACTGGTAAGCCAAGCTCCAACATTTTCTGCTTTGTTTCCAAAGCATGGTTTGCCATCGTGCTTCTGTTGAAAAAGGCAGTAATGCCTCGCCATAAGCCTGGCTACTGTTGGCAGGTTTAATGCCCGCTGTGATGCAAGATTGAGTGTGTGGGCGAAACACTTGACATGGATGTATCCCGCTAACTGAATGGCGACACACATATTAGAAGCGTTGTCTGTTGCCACAACCAAGTCTTTGTTTGTGATCCCCCACTCTTCTGCTGCATTTCGCAGAAGGTCTGCGATGTTGGCCCCGGTGTGGCTTTCATGTACCGCTCGCGTTTGCAGAACATGCGACTGCAGTTCCCAGTCATCTGTGATGTGGTGTGATGTTACGATCATGTATGAGTCCACTGACCTTGATGTCCAAGCATCACAGGTTAACGCGACCCTTTCTGCTGTTCTCAAAGATTCTTCCACTTTCTGCTTAAACCCTCAGTAGAGTTTAGGCACAGCAGTTTCGGCAAAGAAACAGCGAGAAGGAATCACATATCTGGGCTCAAGCGTCTTTAACATATTGCAAAATCCGGCGTTTTCCACCATGTTGTATGGACGTAAGTCTTTCACCATGAAGTAAACGATGGACTGAGTTATCTTCATTGCACGCTCAGAATGTGGAGGTAACTTTACTACGCTCAGTGTGTCCAGTGTCGGTTGATTTTTTGCAAGCGCTGGTTTCGTTTGGCCCTCACCTTGCAATGCAGCTGGGTGGTAGTGGGAGAGGTGAACTCTCATGTTTTTGGTGTTCCCGTAGTATTTCACTTTCGCACGGCATTCCTTGCAGATCACGCGTGTCATGTCAATGTCTTTCTTTCCCTCTTTGGAGAAAAATCCAAAATAACTCCAGACATTTGACTTGAATTTTTTGTTTCTCCTTCCTCCATCTTAGCTGTGCTGTGATCACCTATGACCTATGTCACGTGCCAGCCAAATCTCGCGGCAGCCGCCCCCTCGCTGTGTTGAGCTCACCAGACAGTGAACGGTTAGCACCATCTAGTGGACTAAAGCAGCAATTGATTTTATTTTGGTGCATAATAAAGAGTTTATATTTAGAGTTTACATTTGCAGCCTTAGTTAAGGATGTATGTGACTAAAAATATCGATATTTGGTGTCTCTGAATTGATACAATGTCGCCACGCAAAATATTGCGATATTTCGCTGTATCGATATTTTCCCCCACCCCTAGTGCCCGGGGACCCAGTTCCTTTCGTCACCATTGGTCAGGTGGTGATCTTCTTGCATGTTTTTAGTGTTTTTTTTTTTTATGGAGGATACCCCAGGTGAACACGGGGAGAACATGCAAACTCCACACAGAAAGGCCCCTTTCCTCGAGATAAGCAGCAGGCACTGAAGGCATAGTGGAAGACACGCCCACAGCGCTCCAGACGGGAATCGAACCCGGGACCTTCTAGCTGTGAGGCGAAGGTGTTGCCACTGTTTCACCGTGCCACCCATTAACTGGCCTAAGACATGTTGCACCACCATGAACGTCTCTAAATGGACAATAGGGTGCAGATTCTAGATATTACTTGTATAACATCTTAGTTGTCATAGCAAGTTAGTTAAAATCACCGTAATATCAGCATAGGAAAAAGCAATTGTCAACCATCCAGTCAATGGTTGATATATGATCAGATGACCATCGGCATAAGCCTATCGTGACTTTTCCCTAAGAAAGTGACTCAGGCGATTATTCAGACATGAGATTGCCCTGACACAATTCTGTTACAAGATGCCTGTGTTAAAGGAGCATGTGAATGTAGTTGCTACATTAATACAGTCTGGTGTAAATATTCAGTGTGGAAAGTGGTGGAGTCGAGTGCTGGGCAAAGATCAAGGCTGGGAGTGAGGCCATGAAATAGCAGGAATAGTGTATCCTGCCGGTGTTGTTTGGGTTACAAGTCTGTATGCACAGTCACACCCAAAGTTACAGTACGATTACCTCGGCAGACCCACATTTACATGCATCTATGTGAGAAGCACACAAGCGCACATGCAGACATGTGTTTTCAATGAAGCGGACAGGCAGGAGTATAATGGTAAGTGGCAGGAATGGGGTTAGGTTTCCCATAGGTCCTGCTGCACCGTGGTAGGCAGTGGGTTTAGAAGTGGGTCCAGGAGTGTGTATGTGTGTATTTACACATGGTATGCCAGAGTGAAAGTGTGTTTGAGATTGGGTTGTTTTCACAGTAATATGGGTGGAAGGAGCAGGACCCACCCTGAGTCACGAACAGAGGACTGATTGTGCAGCAGACAGAGTGGACTGGATGGCGTGAGCCAGCTCTGGGAAGAAGGTGGGACAGAATGTTTCCCCTAAAGCTGCACTGTGACAGGTGGCAGAGAGACTGCTGTCACATTATATCCTTCCCTACCTTTCAAAACTGAAACCATCAATCATATGGAAATAAACAGTTCTTGTCTTCTATATTTGAACATGTAACTGCTCACTTCAGTTATTCATGTTATAAAGAATATCATGTTTATAAATATAGTCATGAAAACTGACAAATTTACCCCGGTCTTGTTCCGTGATCTAAGCTGCCATCTCTCATCGGCTATGCTCAAAATCACATCTCTCCCTTCTCACCTCTCAGGCCTGAAGTGTAATTTCCCCACTCTAAATCCAGAAGTGCTACCGGGGGACGCGTTGGGTAGATTACGAGGTTAAGGCTTCATTTTGTCCCTGAGCTGTGGAGAAAACGAAAAGCAACAAACTTGTGTGTGACCTGTGCTGGTTTGTGGTTCCAGGGAGAGCCCAGAGCAGCCCCCAAGGCCCTGAGGTGTCTGAACCACCTCCACTCACTTCTCTCATAGCCTCAAACTGTTATTGAGCTGGGGGCCTGGAGGGGCCAGCTGGAAATATTGTTTAATGTTTTCGAACAGAGAAAGGCAAGATACAGTACAGCTGCACAGGGCCAAAAGCCACAACCCTGCTCGTACAAGGTAACAGACACAATTCACACTGTGTGTGTGTGTGTGTGTGTGTGTGTGTGTGTGTTTGATCCATACATGGGCCACTGAGCAAAACTGAAAAACTAAACATTGACAACAGTTATTTCCCTAAGACTCTCTATCCAAAGGAACCATTTTCCTATGTAGCTGTTAAACAGAGTATATTTGCTTTCAAGTCAGGTTAAGTGAACTTTTTATTAAAATGTTGGTTTCTATAAAAATGGCTTTTCATGGTTTGTGGTCAGTAAGCTGATCAAAGTTCTCCAGCGAGTATCAGAAATGGATATGTTGACCACATCAGGAGAGATGAATACTGAGTGGTTTTATTGTATATCTGCTGAGGCGATCTTTGAAAATGTTGCTACTGGCACCATGCAATCTTTGTTAAAAAAATCAAAAAGAAGATATTCAATAGAGAGCGTATTACAAGTAGTTTCTTTCTTTTTTGAAATGGTGATGTGTTTTGGTTATATGTCTTATATAGTATTTATTAAAACCAGCTTTGCAAAGTGCTTTACAATACAGAATAACAATAACAACAAATATGAATATGAGGTTAGGATCACAAATCAATTTGAGACATAGGAAAAAGAGCAATAACAATATGAGTACAATGAATTATCAGTTAGCATGAATAAAACAGTTTGTATAAAACAGATAAAAGCTAAATATTTTATTGAAAAATTAATCCAAGGGCATAATTTTGCAGAATCCTATCCAATATGACCAACCGTACAGCACAATGGTTGAAATTAAATTATAGGAAATCCTTTAAATCAAAATGTATTTTCTTAAGTGGTTTAAAGAAGTCCTGAGCTGATGTGCCCTAACAGAAACACTGTGTGTACTGAAGTAAAGGCCCATTTGACAAGTCTTTAGAAGTCTGTTTAACTGCATTACCTATCTGTGTTCCTGCGATCAAGTGGAATGATATTGAGCCTGCCATAGTCTTATTTGCTAAAACTTCTTCCTCTGTGTCCAACTAAATACAGCACAAGCGACAGTATCAGTTTATTTGCGTTGTTTTGGAATGTTTTAACTGGCTGCATATTACTGTGTTATAAACACTCTCTCTCATGGCTCCAGGTTATCCATTCCAGCATTGGAGAGGATGCACTGGGGTTTCCATCACGATGAACAATGCACATTCATTGATTAGCAGATACAGGTTAGTTGGTTGGTTCACTTAGTTATCTGTGCAGATAAGCAGCAGGCTGTAAACAAAAACAATGAGCCCTGTCTGAGTGTAATGTAATGTTTTTTCTCTGTATGCCCCTACATGTAATTTTAGACAGCCAATCACCAATATTATTCATTTTAGATATTGGTACAAGCTTGTTTATTGACTCACTGGCGCTGATGAGATTTTTTCCTCTGGGTATCGAAAATTTGTACCAAATGGCAAGGCTTTTTTATACTCGCTAGTATTGATGCAATTTCAGTCAGTGCCATCAAAGTTTGGTACCTCATGGATGAGGAATGGTCCATTTGCTCATTTTATACAATACTCGCTCATTTAACTACAAAAACCTAAATAATTTGGCAGCTGTCTGGAGAGAGATCGCCAGGGAGCTGGAAGTTTCTGGTTATAAAAACATCCTAACATCCTACTTGCTGTTGACTATATTGTATGTTATTTCCAGTCAAAAAACATCTAATAATCACAATATAAAATACTTTCTCTTTAGAAAATGCAAACATAGGAAGACCATCTTTCACTTGAGTGGTTATGTCTCCAGTCAGATCTTGAGTGCATAGATGTCAGATAATCGGGCGCTTGCTTGCTGTCAGGATATTGTCTTAATGCTATTTTCATCATTGCTGCAATTGGTGTTGTTTTGTTGTATGTATCACAGAGGGCAAATGAACCAAATGATTCAGAGGCATTATGATCATAAATGAGATTCAATATGATATCCACCCTTAACAGTGTTCTGTACAGAGTTAAAGAGAAAACTGTTACTGACAGCAGGACATTACACACCAATTCCCCTGGTCTCCCCCTAGCCTTCCCCTGCATTCATAAATATCCCCTCGCCTGCTTCCCCTAATTACCTAGCATGAGCATGGCTGTTTCCACTTCCCTCTCACACATAATAGAAACTGCTTTTTAATATCCAGGCATCATAAAATGTCATGCTGACTTAACAGACACGAGGAGCATAAGGAGCAATAACAGAGGGAGAGGCAGGGCTTCGGGGGGAGGGTGGTGTAAGTGGGTAGGGAAGGCAGGATGGGCAGTGGATGTTTGGACTCAGGATAGATCTTTCTGGCCTCCTTCTGTCATTCCTTCTTTTGTTTTGTTTTTCTTTTTATGAGTGGAGTCTGGTGGCTTTGACAACAGCGATTTAACAGCTGTTTCTGGTTAAACAAAATGAATCTTGCTCTTTAACAAAAATGTATCTCTGTAGGGATCCTTTCCATGACATTATTAGACACTTATAGCAATCTGAGCTTGTCAGTGGCAAATACAAACACTTTTAGTTTGTAGACAAACAGTTGGAGGGATTAAATTGCAGTGTGTTTGGTGGCTGTCGGTTTTAGCGCTCTCGTTCAGTACTGAAAAAACTTCAAAAACTGTCTCGTTGGTCACGTCGACAAAAAACATTGGAAAATAGGGTCCATAATCAGATATTATTTCACCGGTATGCCTCCTGTTTGTCCAGGACATTGAATTTTTCCAGGACTTGTAGACCAGCACACATAATTTTTTTTGTTTATTTTGAAATGTGTAGATACATAGATCTTAGAGAGATAAAAGGTTCAATATGAGATTTGTTAGCAGTGGTGCTTAATCAATCTGGCTATCCAAAATGGAACTGGTTGTTGAAACCCAACCATACCTTTAACTTCTTATGTGTACGTTCGGTTAGCTTATTTTTTAAGCCTTTTTTTTTCATAACCAGTGGACCACTAAGTAACTACCAAGATCCAGCCCTCTAACCTTAGCTTTCATATTGTGATGGCATTTCCGTAGTCCAAAACTTTAGCTGCTCTCATCACTGGAAAACAGCCAGTAGATTTCAGATTAGTTGACTTTATGGTCAGCTTAGGTTTTATAGCTTGTCATTACTCAGACATCTGAAGCATTTCAACAGGACCATTAGTCAACCTGTAGCCAACACCACCCACTGGGACAACAGAGACGAATGACCTGCCAGTTTCTGCTGCATTTTTCACCATCCTAAGGAAGGACAGCGATGGCTTTCAGGAGTGAGACAAATTAAGTTACAGCCCATGTAAGAACCTTGTTTGGACTGAAATGATATGCTTGAATTTAAAAGAACACCTGCTCGTCACCTGCTCTGATTCTGACGTGTTTTCACTGAGTCTATCAGTTCTCAGGTTTGAACATCTTGTTTGGCATAGACTGTATATTTGGGAAATTGTGATGGCTGTTGAATTTCACTTTTTTAAAGATAAAGTACAATAATTTCCACTCTTCTGTTGGCTAGACCCAGCCTCCTGCCTGCCTCTGTGGGCTTTCAATAATTTTTCATTGGCCAGTGTGTGATGGATAGGTTGTATTTATTCACTGCTGGGCGTCTGCTATGTGAATATGACTCATTCTGGGGCATTACGTATTCATGGCTTGGGATAGGCTGTGTACAGGAAGTTATAATTAATGTGTCACAGTAGGAGGTGTTAGTAGACGGCAGGTTTGTTGGAGGGCGTTGTGGAGCATAGTGTGATTTACAGTACAAACAACTGGGAGGAAGTTTGTCTGCTGTCCAGAAACTTAAAAGCAGTGCTTCCTTCTCCAGATCCTGATAAGTCTTCCAGATAAATAATGTCCTGCAGAACATAACCCACACTGAAAACACTACAGGCTATCTTGAATGTTGATAATATGAGTGTTTATGCAAGTGGCAGGAATTACCAGAGTGTTATGTCTCCCTATTTTTTTCTTTTTTGTGATCATTACTGGTAGAGGTCTAAGGAATCAAACTTTATTATTAATTGAACTTTATTTTTTTCAGTTCAAGCTTAGCATATTTAGTTTAAATTTTGTTTTGTGTTTTCAAAATAATTTTATTCCAATGTCTAGAGAAGTACTTACTGCCATCTTTATATCTAATGCTGCAACGATGACTATTGTCATTGTTTAATAATCTCTTTTTTTGGTGATCAAATTGTCAGCCTATAAAATGTCATAAAATTGTTGAGACATCTTTAAAATTCCTTGTTTAGTCAGACCAGCATTCAATTCAAAATGATAAAACAGAGTAATTCAGGAAATCCTGAGTTAACAGTGCCAAGGACTTATTCCATATTGGTAAATGGCAACAGTGACAGTAAAAAACAAATTTCCTGTAATGGATGTATCATGAAAATGTGTTTTGGTGAAAAAAAAAACAAAAAACAAAAAACATAGGGTTACCTGTGTTCACCAGCGGTGTGTAAATATGTACACCACAGATTTTCACTGCAGTTACTTTACAGTTTCAGTCTGGGTGTGTTTCCTAACACCTGTGTTTATGTTAGCACCCTGTGTGTGTGTGTGTGTGTGTGTGTGTGTGTGTGTGTGTGCGCGTGCGTGCGTGCGTGTGTGCACATGTGCGCGTGCATGTGCGTGTGCGCATGCGCGTATTCTCTGGTCTTAGTGTTCTGTGAGTTGGATTTGGGTCTTTGTTTAAATTAATAACTCCTCCCCCCTGATAATATATGTAGTCCATCCCTCCTCTCCCAGCTCACAGTGCTCCCTATCTCCATCTCCGTCTGGCACTGGTGTGGGCCAAGGTCCTGAGTAATAGCCAACCTTAATCACAAACCGTTTGTTAGTGTTTGTGGCTCTGACCATTTCCAGGTGCATGACCTGGTTTTCCTGCTGGGTAGGTGGTCCTGAGGAGGACCGTTTATCACAGAGCAATACTCCATTAGAGGGAAGGCTTGTGTAGATTTGTGTATATGCGCATTTTCTGTAGTATTATGTTTTTTTTGTTTTTTTTTTTTTTTTGCTAATGCAAAGTGACAGACACAATTATGGTTGTCCTGTCTGTCTTTCTTTATTCACTCACTCTTCTGCACAGCTCTCTGTCGTAAAGGGTTCTTTCCTTCTCTGTGCCAGTTTGTGTAAATATGACTGCTGCCCTGTATTCGTGGATGTCAGCACATCTAGATTCCTCCACTGAGCCTTATAACCTTGTGGGGAGAAGCAGGTTTAAGGCCAAGGCAAACATGGCAAAACCAGTGTGGGACCAGTGCTAACGATGAATGGAAACATAATCAAATCATAATCAACAGTTTAAGCACAAATTGGCAGTTAATGGAATCAAGGAATTTTAAAACATTTGGAGAATAAGTTATGTAATGGCAACACTCAGATTTGTTAATTATCGAGCGTTTTATGGACACTGAATTTGAAAATGGAGTACAAAGGTCATTTGGTCACCAGACATCTTATTGTTCGGCTTCAGCTGAGACTCGAGGAATGTTCGAGAGACCCATTAAATAAACGTACTGCTGTTTGAAGCCACAAACCACCACTCAGCCATGAGCCGGGAGGAATTAGCCCTGATCCACAGTTTGGGAAACTTGTAGTTCTTCACAAGTCTTGACCCTCCATTATGCTTTCTTTTGAGTGTTTGAAAGTGGTAAAGGTACCCCACTTATCTCTCTCTCCTTCCCTCTCCGTCTCCCTCCCCCATATCTCTATCCCTCTTCTCGCCAGCATATTTTCACTGGCCATAATCCTATTAGAAGCATTTATGTCGTTTATTGTATGACAGGATTAGATTTGGAGAGGAATAATAAGAAGAGGTTGAGATTCTGAATGGGGTCTCTGTCCCCCCAGTTAGCTTTAACAAGATTTGTTATTGTATTATGTTATATAATCATATCTGTTTCCATATCGTGCAGTAATTTTGCTAAAGCTGCTAACGAGACATTGGTTTTACTGTAAATCGCCCCTCGCACAGATGGTAGTTATTTAACATAGATTTTGGGTCTTAGTAACAGTTTGTTTTTAAGATTTTGCAGAGGCCACACCATATGTGAACCTCAGTTTGATAACTAGTAAAATATTGCATTAGGGGAGGGCTAAAGGGATTTCTAAGCAGTCTGAGTCCTGTATTGAGAACTGTGCTTGAGAAATACCTTCCCTTTGTGTTTCAAAGCTGTTTGCTGTTCACTACTTTTATGAATGCATTCACTTTGAACATCCACAGTGGTACTGTGGAGGCTGTGATGCTGATCTTTTTTTCTTCCTCCTCCTTACTTCAGCTCATCTGAGTGAATTGTAGAGTGTAAACAAGCTGCAAAAATATAATGAAATGTGTGTGACATCACACAAGCTGTGGTGTTAATTGAAAGGGAAGATTTTGACAATTTTCACATCATGAATTTTAGGTAGTCAGGACAGGAGTGAGGTGATTCCTTTTACAGTCATTTTACATTTTTAAGTCAATGTGAAATATTAAAATGTTAAACACGAGAAAAAAAGAAAAGTTTTAATTTGAAGAACCATAAATTCAGAGAAATTTAGTGCCTCCTCTTTCAAATGCAAAACAGCTTGTTATTTTTTCGGAGATTTTTAAGTGCATGCTGCCCGACAAATCTTAAAGGCTCAGCAGTGCCCTTTTAGGTTATATGTTTAAAGATTTCTGTAGTGTTTATGGTGTGTGAAATGCACTCTTGGAAAATGTCCAGTTTGCCCAGGCAAAACGCACGTTTTAATTTAATTCCAACACATTTCAGAGGCTCCTGAAAAATCGGCCTCAAATCTAATGTGGAAGCCAGATGCTGCATTGAGCGTGTGCTGTGTTGGTTTGAGTTATAGGCAAACACAGATAGACTCTGGTCCAACAGGCTCGGTTATTGCTCAAGTCAAACACAATCAAAGTGACTTTAAACAAAATATGTGCAGGACTATAATGAGATGCTGAGTTGCTGAATGCTATACATGTTGTGATAATTATCTACAGTTACGTGGTTCATTGCTTGGTTCGTTGCTTATTTTAAGCTTCCAGGCACTTTCAAGTTGCCTTTTTCACCCTCAAATATGTTTCTTTTCCTGTTGTGTGCATTTCTCAGTTTAATCCTTTAAATCCTTTATGTGCTTGAAAAGTATATATGCATTCACTCTTTTCTCACATCGCACACACACGCACACACACATCCAAAATAAAGCAAAATAGGCATGTTAATGGCTGTCTCATCATCTACACTAAAATGTTACCCTGGAGTAATGTTTTAGATTAATACTGACATTTTCAAAGTTGTCTGTGACAATGCCACTAAAATCAAATCGTAAACTGAGTCTGTCTGAGTTTGCCATCACAGACCTCTGAATGTAAATGTGAGCTTTTTTTAATGCCACTGCAGCTCTAATGTTGGGATTTTTTCAGTTGCAAGCACATTTTGTAATTATTTGGTGCAAACATTTGTGAAATCTATCTCCACAAACATGAATTTGACTGAAATTAGGACATCATTATATTGTATGTCCTTGAAAGGATAGTTGGGTTGGTATAGATTTGTGCCTTGTGATAGATTTTGTATTGGAAGAAGTCTTTATAATGCAGCTGCTGTTGATTTTTTCTCAGGAAAATAGTTACAGGGCAAACTGGTTTGGCTGTGCAATCAGTTGAAAGGGACTCAATTATCTTGCACGTGTATACCTTCCAGTTTTCTCTGGTGAATTTTCACAATAGTTCTCCCATAGCATAACTCTATATTAATGTTACAGGCCTCAGAATTTTTTCTTTAAACTACAGTGACTAAAATCTATGAGATGAGACTTGGCTTTAACTAAAATGTTAATATGTCACAGATAATAAGGCAAGAGAAAAGACAGATTATGGAAAAATACATATTCTCCACACATTTTAATAGCTTATAAAAACATTTAGTCAGTAAAAATAGACCCCACATGTCTATTAATGTAGTTCAAATTTAGTCTGGATTCTGTAGAGCTAATTAGGCAAAATCCTGGTATGCCAGCACGCTAAACATGCACTTGCTTAATGCTGACTCCAAAGTTCAGCTTGCTTGATATCCTGGCTTCTTAAAAAAATAGTTAAATGACTTGTGGAGAAAATGACACAGGTCTGGGCTTGTGCACCCTATGTAACTTGAAAAAACACAGTCTGCAGTAAGTCATTTACTGTGTTAAATGCTAATTTATTGTTGAAGCCAACCTTGTTAAAACACCCCTGTGTTAGCACCTCTGGTATAATTATGCCAATTTTTTGTTGGATACATAAATTCACTGGTGTTGTTGATCTACAGCAACTCCTGTGTTAGCGTCTTCATCCACCAAAAATAGGGCTCTTCACCTTGAGCCTATCAGTAACTGATTAGTAGCCATAGATTCTCCTTGCAGTACTGATTGATTCTTTTGCATGAGAAAGTGGCTTTTGCCTCCTCACATTGCAGAGGTCAATCAATCTATCAGTCAGTTGGTTGTGCAGATAGTCACATCAGAGACTGTATACGTAAGTACAATAGTACACCAGTACGAGTTAGATTGACTTTATACTGTCTATGTCTATGAAACATAGAAAACAGAGAAAGTTTTTTATGTACGTATAACCTGCACCAATATAATGTCAATCACTGGTTGCTGGGCTGACGATGACCAACATATCGCCCAATGCCAATTCCTGTCAGCGTCCGCTGTACTTTGGGTTTATTGCTAAGTACTGACGTACCAAACTAAGATGGCAAACATTGTACCTGATTAACATCACCATGTGAAAGTTGTCACGCAGATCACGCAGATGTTCTTAAATGTAGCATGAATGTAATACTCATCATTTGCCTTAAATGTAAATGGCCCAACATGCAATTGTATTAAGAAATAAGTTACAGTTTGGTTAAACTGATAGTACTTTTTTTAATCACTCATCCTTATTGATGAAAGTTAAAGAATTTATGTCAGTTTCACTTATCCTAACTATGGTGCTAAACCTCAGGCTAAATCCCTTGTCCCTCCTTTTCCCATGTCATCTTAAATCATCTGTAGTAGTTTAACTCTCCATCATTAATCACAGGTGCTTTGAGTTCTCCTGTTTCTGACTGGACAGGCTGTAGGGAGAAATACAGTGCTCGTATTTCTCTCTGGCTGGAGCACAGCACATTACAGACCTGATGTGGAAGATGCAGCCAGCAGGATTAATTGGGCCCAGTTACAGAGGATCAGCAAGTTTGGTGCTCTTCACATGCTGCTTCTCCATATGGCATCACAGAAATGACACACTATGATTAATAGTTCAGGTAAGAATGTTTTAGGTTGTGGCAGTCATAATTGAAATACTTTTCAAATAACAGGTTTGTATTCTTACACGGAAATGCTTAATCCCAAGTTCATTTTTTGAATTCCACTTGCTTCAAACAAATGTAAATTCAAATATTATATACAGTTTTCATACGTAAGACTTTACTTGTAATTTCACCAGTTAAGCAAATATGCAAAGTATTAATTTACAAGTAGAACATGTAAGCTACTTTGCAACATTGTCAAGGCCAGCTCTATCAAAGTTGTTTCACGAAAAGGTAGCCTTGACAAGTTAACTCTGAGCATCCGCCTCTATTTTTAGGTCAGAAAACAAAATTTGGCCTCATTAGTTTTGGTATTTATCATATTTTTATTTTACATGACTTGGTCTAAAAGTGTGTTTCCTAGCAAAAAGGGCTGCAAATTGCCCCACGTCTTATTTGCCTCAGTGGGCCCGTGGAGGCGTTAGTGTTGTGGTCAGCACTCCTCAGACTCTTTGAATTGCAAATCACCTCCGTAACTCGAAAGTAATGCAGCGGGGAACGTCACCTCCTGTCATTTTTCTGCATTTGGGTGCATGGGGCCACCATTGTAGAGGAAGTGCCGTTATTGTTTCTGTCTCTGGTGTGACTCTTCCTTATTGTAAGAATGACTAGGGCCTGCTCTCTCAACCTCCACCTCTCTAATGTGCCAGAGTGCTCCCTTAGCTGTAATATTGCCCGTCTGCCAGCATTACAGCATTGTGCAGCGGGACTTCTTCCTGAACTGATGCTTTGGCCTAATTCACACCAACAACAATGACACTGGTAGCACTGTATGTGCACTAAAAGTTCAGCAGAACTTGCAGTTATTTTGTCTGTAGTGTTATTCAACTAACCATTTGTGTATTTAGTTAACGAGTCAAAGGGAAGCAGGCGTCAGGGTGTGGTGAAGATGTGTAGTTAATCAAACGTGTAGACATTTTAATGTATTATATGTTCTTCTTAGTGTATTATTTATTGAATTCCTTTAATCATATAGTATTCTTTCATTTTTATGTCATCAGATAGAGACATAGACGTGATATTATCAGGAAAAAAAACATATAAAATAAATAAGCTATATACTTAAGTTTTAGATGTCTGACAAGATTGTATATTTTATTCCAAATCTATGCCTGAATAGTAGAATAGGTAGAAAAATACAATACAACAACATATAGGCACACTCTGCATTTGTCTGGAAATGTATCAATCTGTTTTCTGTCAGACTGTTCCATCTCCAGGATAGTGTCACCTTTGAACTATATATGGATGCGTAAGCACCAAATGGATTACCAGCTTTTATTATCACCCTTTGCTCCACTGGTGATGTTATTGTAGGTGTGTGTGTGTGTGTGTGTGTGTGTGTGTGTGTGTGTGTGTGTGTGTGTGTGTGTGTGCGCGCGCGCATGTGTGTATAAAATAATAATGTCTGTTGTGCATACTTTCATGAAAAAGTGCTTCCTGTATAGTCACAATTGACTCCAACACAGACCACCAAAAAGATAACTCCAATCTACAGTCAAAATAAAGTGTTTTGATAAGTTAGCCTGTGCTCATATTCAGTCACTCAGTGAGTATACACCACCTCCACTATTAATTCAGGGGTTTGTCTCATGCCAGTTACAAAGGACAGAATCTGAATTGGTATTTCTTAATTAGTGACACTACTGATTGTGTGGTTGGCAGAGAGGTGGAGGGAGAAATCCACGGAGAGGTCAGTACAGGGCGGCCCTCTATTTGCCAGGCTAATTAATTCACCATGTCTTTCCTCTCATTGCCTGCAGCCCATTATGACTTTAACACCATGAAGCTCCATGGATTTGAAACACAAATGATTGTCTCACCATTTTGGGTTTTTTCCCTTTCTACACTCCAAAACACCTTGTGTTTTTTCGTGAAATGAAATAACCAGAGATAAGACAAGCACATGCATTCATACAGGCAATGTTATTTGGAACAGGATATGGTTCAAAACAAGGGGTGTCTTTGCATTTTGAATGCAGTCTAATCCGTTTATAATTACACTGTGAGGAAGTGAAATAGTGGTCCGACTGTTTGAATGTGTAATCCCCTTCATGTGCATAAACATGAGCACATTTCATCAACGGGGCTGGACTAAGACTTCTGGATAATTACCTGGGGCAAGGAGTATTTCAATAGACCTGCCCTGCCCCCCATTTCTCTCTGTAAATAATGCATACAAAGTTGAAATCAGAGAGGCCAAGGCAATGTAAAATTACCTTCAAAGGCTGGCGTAAAATTGGGCAGCTCACCCGTGTAGACAGGAAATGAACCAATGTTTCTATTGTGAAAGAACAAGAGCATAGATTCCATATCTCTAAACGGCAACCTCAGTGAAAACTGTCAGATAGGATTTATTTTATCTCTAATGATATTGCATGCCTAAGTTCTTTTAGATATAGAGGAGAGTCAGCCCTTGGTGGTTCTCATCAGCATCAGCTTAGGGACTTCCACATAGCTCCTGGGATCGCAGTGTTGTGGCCCTTGCCCTCACACACATAAACCCCCTTTCCTTGATAAAATTTTTTAACCTTATCCCGTAAACCACCCCATAACAATCATATCGATTTTCTTGTATTTTAGTGGAGCCTTGAGTTCCGCAATGGAGATTAAGAACTATGTCCTTCCTCATCAGGTCTCACTATATTACTTCAATTAGATTTAATTACATTATCTTGTATAATTATCTATTACAAGTCAGTACTGGTACATACATGTAGTCAAAAATATCTTTGCCAAAGGACATAAGACTTTGTTTTCTCCAGCTTTAGGCCAAAAGAGGCCTATGCTGTTTTTCAGTGAGACCACCATGTTGGTACTCCTTATGTTAATAATTCCTTTTTTGCTGACTTAAGAAATTACACAATTGTCATTAAACTTTTCCCCAGTCCCAATTTTTTTGCAAGACAAGGGAGAAATAACATGTTTATACCTTTTTAACTATGCTGGAAAGATATTTTTTTTATCTTTAAAAAGTTGGAGCATTACAGTTAAATGTCTGCTGAATTGCATAATGAGGCCTACATAATTGTTTGAGATTTAAAAGCTTACTTTGCAGCACAGATACATTCTATGATAGCATTATTAGTGCCACCATTAGGCTATCCTTGGAGAAGGTAGGTAGTGTGTGAAACTGCAAAAATATGCATTATTTGCAAATCTAAAAGAAGCAGAGTTGAACATTTTCCATTTTTTTAATAATACAACAAAAAGTGGGACGGCTGTTAAAAACAATGTTTTTGTCACTTTTGTTGTTGGTGCCGTACAATGGAAAATGAAGAGGACATTTTTGGATAGATGAAGTTCATTATGACTAATGGAGTGCAAGTTATTTTAGATTGATGACAGTCAGAATGAGATTTGATACTATAAGGAATATTTATGAAGCTTCCAATTCTTCCTCATGTAATCAACATGTAAATGACCCTCTGTACAGAGCAGAACACTCCCAGTCTTGGCCCATACGTAATAAGCTCAATAAGGTCTCTCATAAATCACTCTAATTGAAAGGATTCCTCCCTGGCTGCTCCTTACAAGACACCTCACAGACACCGGCAGGGTGAACAATCCCTGATGCTCCGTTTGAACTCCAGATGAACTGGAGACTAAAACCTACTCGGGCTGAACATAACACAACAGAAAGATGAGTTTAGAGATGTCACGCCCAGAGAAATTCAAATTTGTAATAATTTGCTCTCAAAGCACTGAGTTTGCCGATATGCAACTGTGCTTCTTCAAAATGGAGCTGCAAGAAATGGCTCACGGAACACACTCTGGAGGTTATTGTGGGTCAGATGGAAGAAAGCTTCTCATATTTTGCAGGTGTATTTATCTGACCTGAGGTTACAGTACTTAATGGTTGTACTTTTACAGTAAGTGTTCTGCTTGGAGCTAATACTGGTTAGTCGGTCAACAGAGGTTTTCTTGACAGCCAATTAAGTGTTTAAGCCATACTTTGAAGATCCCCTTCAGCCATTTTTTACAGGTTGTAAAGGCATGTATTTGTGTTGCTTGACTCTCACCAAAGCAAATTCTTTCGCTAAAAAAAAACTTCTGATGGGCACATGTTGCTGTTTTTGACACTTTGTAGGCTAAACAATATAGATAATTGTTGGTTGCTTACCCAAACCAAACTACGTTATCCAGAGGCCCACACTGACCTTGATTATACAGGATCTCCAGCGAGCCCATCAGGTGGCAGGGGGTTTTGATCACGTAATGGTAGCTTTCACCGGAGCCTCAGGAAGAGGTGAGAGACCTCAGCATTAAGTCACTACATTAAATCTGTCTCATGCCAGTCCCATTAAAGACCATTTTATTACCATTAAGCAGGTCATGGTGTCTCTTTTTGCTCATGACTAGAAAAGATTGGGTCTCAGCTTGGCTGCTTGTAATTTGATTGAGTTCTGCTGTGAAGCTTGACATGAGATGAGGTGAAAGCAAGTGTGTGTCCCTGATTTCCATTCACCACCATTGATAGTTGTGTACTTCCCTCTCTCTTTCCTCTCTTCATTGTTTTAACTTTCCAGTGAATATTAATTTCTCGTGATTTTAGGCTGGTGTCACTACACACCACATATGAACAGGAATGTTTCAAACTGACTTGTGGTCTACACTGAGTCACAGTATTTCCATGACCTGTGTGTACTGCTGAAGCTGCTGTGTTAAGAGTGAGACACCTGTGAGGCTGTCCTCATCCTGGCAATGCTCAGAGATTTATTACCTATTGATACACACCCTCGCTGAACACACCCCCAAAGACACCCACAGTACATTGTTGACTCATGAGTTGCACAGCCTTGAGCCCATGAATCATTTTCTTGAAAAGAATATTTCCCCCCTTCCTCCACTCTCCTCTTCTGTGATTTCACATCTTCTGTCAAATAGATAAAGTACTTTGTGTGCAACCAAATAAAGAAACAGTGTTTTTCCCTGCCATCATGTGTTTCTCTCGCTGGGAGAGAGGGAACGAAACGATGGTGGATGTTTTTTGCCACTGCGTGTACGTTGCCCTTTGTAGTCTTGATATTCTGTCAATAGTTGGGTACACAGAAGATTTTATTTTGTCACTCTCTGACAGGGGTCTTCCAGAACACTGTAATATTTTTTTTACCACCACCATCTTCCACCTGTTTACACATGAATCTTATTTCTTTTTTTCTTCTCCACTTCCTACCATCTTATCCCTCGATGTTGTCTTTGAGGTAATGGAATGGAAATTGGCTATATTCATTGATTCGACTTCTCTATTCTGTGCAACATTTTGGATGGAAGGTATATGTTATGGAACATTTTCTGAAAGCCTGATGTTTATAACCAACAAAAGTTGTCATGACATCTCTGCACAGTCTTCAGTGTGATTCAAGATCACTTCCTCCTCCTTTATGTGTATGTATGTTTGCTGTGGAGGCAAAGGTACCATGACATATGTAATAAAAATAAACCTGCCTGTCAGGGCTCATGTCTACATTCATCAACCCATCTGAGTGAGCCTTCTGGGCTGCTTCAGCCTGGGAAACTCCATTTGTCACCTGCTAAATGCTGACAGTGTTCATGGAGTTCCCACTGCGTGTGTCCCGTAGAGAGAGCAGATGTAGGTTGTATTTATGTCTTTGGGAAAATGCACAAAGTAAGGTGTGGAGAATTGGGTAGAGTAACATTTAACATCTTAAATAAATAATCAGTTCATTGAAGACAATTGGCAGATTAAATAATAAAGAAAATTAATTGAATTTTTAAATCATCTGTTGGTAGGAATTTCCTGATTGATTTATCATCATTTCTTCCCTTGTCAGGAACAAAGTTGCGGGGACTATGAAAATGTTGCTCTGGTCCAACAACCCCTATTAGATTTAGTCAGAGCATTATTAAGAGTCAGTTAGTAGTCAGTAAGTTCTACAACTGAACACAACGGTACTTTGCTAAGTGCATGAAATATTAAATAAAGTTTGCCATGTTATAAGTATTTATCTATCCCCCATCTGAGCTTTATCTGAGCACTGTTAATCTGTCCGTCTCCTCAGTCCCTCGCCTTACATTTCCTTAAACACATTATACCAATGTGTATAAAAAAGTCTATGCAATGATACTTCATGAAAAGGTTCTTAGGTATAGTAAACCTAATGTTGGGACAAGCAAAACCACATTGTCTGGCTGTAAGTACAATAAAAGAGAAGTAGAGTTTTCCCAAATGAAAAAAGAGGAAAACAAAAACCTTACAAAGCATTATAATTGTCAGAGCAAGAAATAAGAGGCACTCTGACATTTTTTCAACAGTGCAGTCATGCATTATTTATCTGGTGAGTTTATATCAGATCGCAGATACTGAGGGTGAGCAGAGCAGCCATTTTACATCCCGGTCCCTTCCCTGTGTTTTATGATAAATGTTCTCAAAGTGCTCTGCATTTTACCCAGAGTGCACATAAACTACAGGCTAGCTAAAGCCATAACTCTCCTACACCCACTCTCACGATTGCAAGCACCACTCCACAGATTCTTATTCAGAGTCCCAAA
Organism: Chaetodon trifasciatus; assembly: GCA_037975065.1. NCBI lineage: Eukaryota > Metazoa > Chordata > Actinopteri > Chaetodontiformes > Chaetodontidae > Chaetodon > Chaetodon trifasciatus. The sequence goes on from JBBMOE010000001.1 coordinate 16,360,745, forward strand.
ACGTCTTCATAGTTAGATTCAGCCTTCTTCCTTTTTCTTCCTTTTAAAATGAATCCACACCATAACTGGATTGTTAACCTCACCAGGGGTAATAATACTACTGACATCATACTGTCTCCTTTTCCTTCAAGTGAGACAAATTAATAAATTAGTATGACAACCAGTTACATAGACTTTGCTCCATTTTCTAATGTTAGAAACACATAGAACATTAATTCCTTACATATTTTGTGTCACAAAGAGTGAATATTATATAGAGTTGGTACATGCTTCAGTTTCTTGCCCTCCTTCCCATTACAGCAATTTGTGTAGGATGAGAGTGTTGTGTACCAAGCTTGTTCAGACTACAGAATATTGCTGCATTAGCTGCTTTTATGCTTCTATATGACATAACAAGGAGTGTCCAAAATAGCTGCAGAGCTACTTTAATGTAGTTGAATCATGTTCAGAGAATCTGGCCTCTTCTTTTTTTTAACCTTGGTTGTTTATCAGTGATTGCTGAATAGATAAGATTCAAGAACTGTGCAAAACCTTCAGCCTGTAAAGAATATAAGAACCCCAGATGGCTCCATGTTGTACTTTGAGAATATATGTGCTGTATCTTAGTGAACTCCATAATATGCAGTGGCTGTAAGTTGTATCTGATGGGATGGAAACTTGAATCTGTGCTGAACCCTCTGTAGGGGATTCCAGAAGTAGGGATGGGAATTGATAACATTTTTACGATTCCGATTCCATTTTCAGTTCTGCTTAACGGACTCCTCGATGGGGTGCCAGGAGGCCCCCAGAAAAAATAATTTGTTTTGAAAATAATAATAATAATAATAATAATAATAATAATAATAATAAAAATAAATATTTTTCTGTAGAAATGAACAAAATACAACATAAATTATTCTGTGGCAATTCCACAAGAATGTCCAGTAACATGTTCAACATCTTTCTAATAGAAATTAGAGGATATATGAGCTGTGCACTCAAAAATAAAACTACGTCAGCCAGTTACAAATACAATCAAGTCAAGTCCAGTGGAACTGTGCATTGTGCAATTCTGCAAACATTACTTATGAAGAATTAACAATTCTCTTGCAGAAAAATAAGCGTATCTGCTCTTTCGGGAAGGATATGCGATCTCTCTGGACTGTCAGACTTGACAGCAGGGGCAGAGTCTCTCTCTTGCTCCACCACCATAGGGTGGCGTTATCCTTGCAGGGGATGGGGGGCAGGCTTCTGTACAGCTGGATCTCCTGATCCACTCTCTGGGCCAGGGAGAGAAGGAGCTGTTGTTATTACAATGAGGCAAATGGTGCTAACATAATAGGCAGTGTTAGTTACTTAGTTACCTGCAATATTAACAGCAGAGGACGTGCTAATGTTGCTGCTGCTGCTGGGTTGAGATTCACTCCGGAGCAGATCGAAAACGCAACATTCATTCAAAGTTATCGCATGCCGTGTGTGCAAATGTTTCTGCATATTGGTAGTGTTTCCTCCCTTTGATGAAATGTCCTCTTTGCAAGTATTACAAGTTGCCCTGTTGTCATCCTTTTTCGTGAAATGTAACCAAACTTTCGAGCATTTGTGCCATCATGTTTCCTGCTGGCTGCACTGGTGAATGACATCGTTATGCAAGCTACGCAATGTGCATGGTGATGTCATTTGCCCCCGCTGGAATCGATAAGGGAATTGTTTGCAAAATTGGCAAACGATTCCAAGGAATTCAAACTTCTTCTCAAGAAGAACCGGTTTTCGATTCCCATCCCTATCCAGAAGTACCCTGTACTAAACTGCCTGAAGACTTTGCTCAGGTTATTGACGAAGGCCACTGAGAAGTTTCAAGAACTGATGTTTAAAAGGTGACGAAGTCAAAGAACCTTTTTATTCAGCCTTAGTTTTATTTTTGTCTTTCAGTCAGAGTAGATCCAAAAAAAAAAAATTAGGTTTTGCTACCTTTTTAGAAAAAAATGCATCTCTCTCTCTCTCTCTCTCTCTCTCTCTCTCTCTCTCTCTCTCTCTCAAACACACACATGCACACATTAAAATGATGCATTTAATAAAATGCATCATCAATCATTGGTCACAGTGGACATTGCACATGGGTATTGTGACCAGTATGAGGGGTTTGGTACTGAGAGAGGCCAAGGGTCTGCTCACACTATTATCTTGTATGGATGTAGGGTCAGAGTTCCCTTGACCTGCAGCTGCAAAATGATCACATCAAACTGGTGTCTAGAGGATCATTGACTATTCCATAAACCTGCACTTAAGCCAATTAAGACCAAACCTTGATTAAGGTTTGTTGTCTCTCTCTTTTAATGAGAGCGTAAGAGAGAGAGAGAGAGAGAATTGAGTTGGGAAAAAAAAACAAAACAGTCTTCTATGAACTTCCCCAGCTTCCACATCCATGCAGAGACCAGTGCATAAATCATAATAAGCTGCAATTAACTCCTACTATGTATATCCATGGACAGAAAATAAAACAAAGAAAACGCAAACAATAGATGAGAAATTTAAACAATAGCAAGGGTGTGATAAAGAGCCATCTGGAAACAGTATACAGTACATAACAACCCCAGTGCTCCACATGAATGTAACCTCAACATGTTTTCCACCAGTCTACCAGCTATACAGGATGTCCTGTGTGGCTTACAGGACCGACAGCCACACAGATCTTGATGCATTTTGTCTTGGTTAATTTGACTCGGCCTAAAAAATAGTCACTCTCATTACATATTTGCCATTTATTATATGAATGCTTCTGTTCATTTTTGTAATGTTTTATGTTATAAAAATACATCTGTATGATGTAAAACACTGTGGGAGGAATGGTTACTCAAATGTCATAGATGAGCTTGAGATACAGAGTGTTTGCACTAGGTCTTAGGTCTAGCTTAGTTATGTACAGATGATTTTTCTTTCTTTTTTTTTTTTTTAGATAAAACAAATAACTAAATCGATAGCTCATCAATCTAGTTTTCATCTTCACTCCAGTATGATTTTTTTTTTTACATTATCTGAACCAATTGGTAAAAACTTATCTTTCTTGAAAAGTACAACTAAAGTAGTATGAGGCTAGAGGCTGTCACATGGAAAAGGTACACAGTAAGGCATATGGATAATGCTGTATGGTGTTTGACCAATATGGAGTCAGAAACTGGAGCCTTCTGTCATGTATAGCTTGTTCTGTCTGGGCATGTTTGCTCAGCTGGAAGTAATGTTTGCCCACAGGATGACTTGGTAAGAGTGTTTCTCATCTGCATACATGTTTGACAGGCGACTTTGAAGGGATTGTTTTGGCAGAACTGTGTGGGAAATTTTAATAGGGGATGAAAGAGTAATTTTTGTCCAAACATTGGAGCCTAAGAAGAAGGCACCTTCTCTCTCTTCTACGTCACTGTTCTGCCATGCACGTTAACAGATTTTTAGCTTTTGACAAATACAATTGATGTGCAATTTTTTTTAAGGAATAGACTGTTTTAAACAAGTAAAACTAATTGATGGTAGTTTTTATCTGTTGCCCAGTAATTCAAATTTATTGATTTGCATGCGCAAAATATTTTTTAGGGTCTTGATTGACAACAGTTTGTTTTAAAATGGATCAGGTAAAACAAATCACAGATGAAGACTACCCTTAATGGAAAACCTTATTTTTTAGAAGGATGTCTGCAGGTTTGGAACAGAAAATGAAATCTGAACTGAAATAGGTTCAGTGAAAATATGTGTATTTCTTTTTCATTGTAAGTGAACAGGATGGTCTGAGTGGCCACCGTGACTTTCCATGGATGCAGTTACACTGTAATTTTTAGGGATTAGTGGCAGAGCCGAATTCAGACAGGGATATCCTGGCAGTGAGTGTTGCTGTGCGACAACCGAGCAGCTGTTAAAAAAGCAGTTGAAGTGAACTTCAAATTAGCTGTTGTGCAAGAGGAAAAAGACAGCCATCTGGTCACTTTGACAGCACCAGTCGGCTTGATCGCAGGGCATTCTCCTACATTGGAGAATGGACAGAAGGACATGCGGGTAGAGCTTGTGGATGTGCTAATGATAGATGTTGGTTGCACTGACGTCACATGGTCACACGCCTGGAATTCTGTCTGGGTCAGCTCTTACCGCCATTTCCTGGTGGTTTGTGGATGGCTAGTCAACATCATGAGGGGATCCAGAGGCTGTTGGTCCTCTTGGCGGAGGGCCCAGCGTACTGTTCTCTGCCTTGGTTCTCTACTGATCCTCTGGGAGCATCTCAACTGTACTGGCCCCAGGCTACCCCCCAGGCACCTCTGTACTAGAGCCAAAGCCGTAGGTCTCAGTTATAGTCAACAACTGAATGTACTGTGCAGACATCTCCATCCTACAACACCCCCACCTTCTTGTTTGCCTTTGTTAATACATCTGTCTGTCTGCCTTTCTTTCTTTCCTCTTCCTGGTAGTCAGACTTTCATATTGGGTCTTTATTTCAGAATTTCACAGTCTCCTCTGAGATAAGAAACTCTGCCTGTCTGTCTCATGAACATCACCCAGTTTGCCAAGAGTGGTGGAGCACTGGAAATCTAATGTGTTGCTTTTTGTTTCAGGGAGACAGATTGAGGGAAGTATGTAGGGGAAGAAAAGTGATGAGCAAATGAGGGATTAAGGGAGAGAAAGGGCAGAGGTTGAAGGACTGGAATACTTGTTTTTACCTCCTGCCCTGAGTTTGTGGTCTATGGAGAGCTGGACTGGACAAATATACCATTATGTTTTACCATCTGTCCGTTTAGAGATGTACAAGTCACCCTGAATTTAAAGGGAAGCATTTTAATTGGTACTTGGATGATACATCACTCGGGACTCAAATAGATTTTGCATAATGACCAATACTTAAATCCCAAATGCAGGTCCTTCTAGATAGGCCATATGTGACCTTTTCTAGTACACATATTACCCAAAGAGGTTGGTCCTCTAACCTTGCAGACCTTTAGAACTCTTCTCTACACTGGGGAGGTCAGAAAATGTAACCTGCAGGCAATTGGTTCATTCTCAAGAGTTCTAAAAAAATATGATTGATTATTACATTTTTAATGAGCAGGTGAGAAATTTCCAGCATGTGTTGGTGACACTTTATGTATGTTTAATTAACACAATGAAGTGGATCACCGTAATGGTGAATTTCTGAGGCTCACATTCTAAAAACACACACACAAAGAGATAACAAAATGTATACAAGCCCAAGAATAATCGCAGTCTTTCTGCACTCACTCCCAGATATCCTTGCTCTGTGTCTCCATCGTCTATCCGTGCCCTCTCTATATGCCCTCTCTATATGCCCTCTCCTGGGGCCTGAGGGAGCCTTTTGAAATGCCCCCTCTCTCTTGGCAAGGTTGTATTTCTTCATTAGGCCCTCTGGGGGCTGCCAGAGTCCCAGAGGATGTCAGAGTACATTAATTCTCATCAGGACATGGGTCCTCTCAGGTGTGAATGGCAGGCAGCAGCTGTCGACAGGGCTCTCTCAATCCTACCGCAACTCATATATCACCCACTGCATGCACACACAGATGCATGTATGCATGCATGCACACACACATAGCTAACAGAGTATGTAAAATGAAAAGCTAGACACACATCCAAGTATGCTGTTGAAAGAATCATCACACACAGAGGAAGATTTACACTGAAATCACTGGTATATGAACATATCTCAATTTAGTACCTGACCCGTGATAATTACAAAAGCAGCCATATATCTTAAAGTCTTTAGGGGGACAGAATGCCGCCTCTGCTTAATTTTCCATGTGAGTAAATTTGCTGGGTGCATTTGAAGAGCCTTTGTGATTGCCTCATAGCCTCTCCACTGAGCGCCCTAACCACCATAGGGATAGATCACATAATCTCTCTCTCGCTTTCTCTTTCTCTGTCCATCTCCTCCTCTGTTTTTCTCTTGCATTGCATGACATAGCCTTGCATGTGTCTTACCAAGATATTTTCTCAAGTAATTACATAAAGTAATTCCTCCCAGTGCGGTTGTTATGGCTCCCAGCAGACGTGTATACAAATTACTCATATTTGCTCTGTGGTCAAAGCCGTGAGCTGTCCCACAAGACTCTGGGGTTGACATTATGAAGGTCTGCCTATTAAAGCCATTTGTTAAGGTCTTCACTCCTGGGAAGAGGCAGCTCTGTAGGACACTAAATGAAAGGGGTTAGCCTTAGAAGTGAGTTGTTAATTACTTCAGTTTGTTATAGAAGGCTCCACATTGAGTTCGGACTCGACAGCCAAACCTATAATCCTCATGTAAACCCAGACAGTGCTCCAAAGCAGTGGAAATTGCTCCTTCTGCTTAGTGCAGTTTGTACATGTTAAAAGATATGATGGGGTCAATCTACGGGGATTTTAGGCCTGTTCAGGATGATTCCTCTTCCCTATTATTATTTTGTCATCCTGTGATTATTTTGTCATCACAGGGGCCATTTTTTCCAATGTCTATGGTTGTTCCATGAATTGGTTATCTGTACATTTCATTACTGGAGTCAGTGTTACTGTCTTGCTTTTTCACTTCCAAGACTCCCTCCCTTTAGTTTCTTAGCACCCTTTATTCAGTAATTGTCTATAATTAGGGAATGGCTGGATTGGAGTAAGGATTTATCCAGTTGAGCCTGAAGGACTCAGAAGTGAAATGTTCTTGTTTCACAGCTAGAAGATGTTTGTATTGAACACACACATATTTGTATTTGTCATATGACTATGACGGCTCCAGCCAAGGTAAATCCTTGCAGAAAATCCACATGAAATGTCTTGCTCTCTGATGGCCTCATGTCCTTCTTTTCCAGGCGGCTTTGATGGGGCTGTGACCCTTTCTTCCTCACTCGTGCATTCTCAGTTGCCCACGGAGCTCTGTGCCTCCCAAAGTTCTGACAGGGACTTTGTTTTGCCAGTGGTCTGGAGAATGGTAAGAGGAGAGTCTCTGGCCAGATGCAACCACTCCCTTACAGAGTTATGCATTAAGGAACTCTAGTATATGGCTATTCAGTGTACCGTGTTCATGTGAGGAAAAGTCATTCTCGTCAGAAATTGCTAAATGATATATATTTTGCCAAAATGAACTGAACATCCGAGAGAGGCATTGTTTTGCTGTTCCCTCCGCTTACCTGCTCCTTGATGTTGAACACAGTGCTGGAGCAGGATGACAGAGGGTTGAAGGCATAAAGACACAGTAGGAGTGAGGACACTAGCCTCATTCATTGAAACAGCCCTGGTTTGGGCAGCTTGTAATTCCTCTGAAGCTCTTGTGTTGACGGTGGCTTGGCAAACCTTTCATTCCCTAGACAGAGGGAGGGAAAAGATGGTTTAAGGAGGAGAGCAGGAACGAAAGAGGAGCGCTGTCTCACTCAAGGTCACTCTTCAAATCAAGCAAACCATACATGGAAGCCAAGTGAGGGTGTACTGGCTCAGAGCACCCAATCACACTGGGGCCCAGCTAACACACCCCATCACTCTCTCCACTGCACCCACCAGGGGAGCCTGGCTTTGGGTTACAAATGAGCAATTACCACGGTCTGAGTTACGCTCTTTTCACCCCTTTCCATTTAACTTTGTTTATCTTGTATCATGGTTTGCTTTAAGAGTGAATTGCATTTTCCAGCCAAAAACAATCTGTTACTCAATGCAGTCGTGATATGAAGGAGCAGTGGAGTGGAGAATCTTTGAACAATAGCTCTTTTTATGGGTTTCTTATAGTTACAGTCAGATGTGCCATGTATTTTGCCAAACCTGAAAAAAAAACCAGTGTCTTTCTTGACTATTTTATTTATGAAACATGGTGCGTCAGAGCTCAGTGCTGTGAGGCCACACCTTAGCCTTCATCATTCCCAGCTGTCAGTGAACCTGCACTGGGCAGTCCAGCCGCCTCATGCATTTCATCTGTTCACTGGAGCTCAGCATTCTGTATTTAGACTCAGGAAAAGGAAAATCAAAGTGGCCAAATTAGCCATCTACATGCCCACACTTTAAATAGTTGTATAATTGTTCGAGCGTGTGGCACCACGATTATATTTCAAGTGGTTAAAATTCCAGTTTACTCGTTGCATGTTCCTGTTTGTTTTTCAGTACACACTAAGTCACTTTATGATGCGTAAGGAATGAAAATAGTGTTACGATTTTGTTATTTAACAGAATCTAGTCTGTGGCAAAGGCCTTGAAGTAGGGAAACCAGTATACTGGCTATAACAGAAACATGTTTGATTACATACAGCCTCTCTGGTTCCATTGCCCATCTTACTGCTACCAGTTGTATAGTATAGTGATTCACTTTCTCACCTGCAGATTATTTTAAAGACTAATTGCCTTCTAATTGTATTACTCGCACCAGTGTAAGTGAAGAATTGAGTTTTGGGAAGTCTGTTAGTGCCGCAGCTGGGTGATCCTCACCTTCTCCTTGTTACTTTAGTGCAGTGTCAGTAGTGCTTTGGACCATGGCCCAGACACCAATGCAATGTGACAGGGTAGTCCCATTAAGGTTTCCTAATCAAGTCTCCTCTCCTCCTCCCTTCCTATCCCCCTTTTTTCTGCCTTCACAGAGAACTAGTGTTTTGGCAGAGAGCTCTGTGCTAAGGATTCAAGGCTGTGTTTGTGTTGGATGTGGGCCAATAGCCTCTTCTATCTGCCCTCCTTTCCCATATGGGATGGTTGCGCAAAGCAGCTAAATCAGGGGCAGTCATTACCTTGCCTCAAAGAGACTTCTCCATCTTTCCATCACTTCATCGTCAGCTGTCAGAGATAGACATATTGTAGATATGCAAGAAAAGCAAGAACATTAAACATATTAAGAGTTATGAATAATATTTAAGGCTCATACTCATTATAGTCGTTGCTTTAAAAAGGATCACATTGGTTTAAACTGATTTTGACCAGGATTTTGTGTACCCACAAATCCAAAAATCATTGTTGGCTGCTACAGGATAGCACAGTTAACTTCTGAAAATGAGATGTCGACAGCTCACAATACACTGCATTGATACTTAAAATGAGAGTAAAAGGCAAAGGAGCTGCCGATTATGCACCAGAGTTACATAAATAAACAAATATGTACATACAGTTTAACTATAGAGTATTGGTCTGAAATGGTGTTTTCATTATTTGTATTTTTGTATTTGTATTTTATTTTATTTTTTTTTTACCATTTTTTACGTTAAAAATAAATAGGGATCAAAGTAATTTGGAATGATCTTGGAAAACTGTGTATGAATCCAAAAGATTCACAAACTAAACAAACCAGTCATTGCTTACAAGGATTATAGGTTTATAGTATAGCTCACATCAGAGCTTCTGGTAAGAGTCATTATCCAGCCTTTGCCTGTAGTTTCAGCTATGGTCCAGGCTCAGAACAGTAGTCTGTGGTGGAGGCCCTGCTGCTACATGGTTATCTCATAACTCTGGGCATTGAAGCATGAACACCAGCCACTTCCAACTCTCTTAAAGAACTCATTAAGTAGGCCTCATATTTTTTCAGCTGCCAGCTGCCTCATGGTGGCTGTGGACTGGGATGAAGAGGCCTGTGTGTCCACACCAGGCAAAGGTGGAAACTACAAGGTTACAACAAGGAAGCTACCCGGTTGGGGGGAAAGAATTACTCGAGGAAAGAGGCCTGGCTAGCACTAGCTACAGTACAAAGTACAGTGCAGAGTCTGTCTATCAAAGCATGTCATTTTGTATCTACAATGCTATAATTTCTAGTGTGTTTACTTAGTTTATCACAGTGTCGAAATCCCAAAAGCACTGTTTAGGGTGTTAAAATAAGGATAAATGAGCAATATCGGGCATCTATCCAAACAAAAGGTCTTGATCTGAAATGGTTTTGTCAAAATTTTGTCAATTGATTTTTGTGTTAGCTGCACCTCAACAATAGGTTGTGTGGGGGGGAATAATGACCAGTAGATAACAAAAGACTCTTTATTGATGGATGACTTAAACAACCATTTCATTTTCTCTTTGTTTCTAAATTAAGGACAGTGCAGCTTTTGGCTGTGACTCTCTATTTGCCCAGCTCTTTCCCCGCTTACTGGGTAAAACAGATCCACTGACTACAAGTTGAGAAAAATGCCAAAATGTTGTGACCAACCAAGCTAAGCTACCAATTGACTTTCACTGAAGACTACCGGCAGCTGTTTTGTAACAGCTTTAGCTAATTCCTCTCACTGGTTGCGTTTACTATAGGCCACCTACAGTCACCTGTGTTGACTGTAAATTAAAAAGCATATGAATGTATTTTAATATTTTTTATAGTATTTTATAGTTTGAATTAATATTACATAATAAATACACTGACACACTGTTGCTTTCCAACCATTCACACTCACACTCACACCTAAGGACAATTTTAAGTCACCAAATAACCTAATGAGCAAGTTTTTGGTCTGTGGGAGGAAGCCGGAGTGCCCGGAGAGAACCCACGCATGCACGGGAAGAACAAACTTCACACAGAAAGGCCCCGCCCGACCCGGGGATCGAACCGGCGACCTTCTTGCTGTGAGGTGTGCGCACTACCTGCTACGCCACTGTGCCACCTCAGGGCACAACAGATAGTCAAAATGCTTATTGTAATTTTGAATATTTTGTTGTGAAAAATGTGAAGCCTGCATTGAGATGCATATTTATAATTTACAGTGCTCTTATTCATATTGCTGAACTAAAACAAAATAGCAAACAAAAAACAAACGAAACATAAATTAGGAAAGTTTAGTAATAACAATAAGTGCTTTGCAGTAATGACACAAAAATAATATTAAGTGTGACTGATCAGAGGCATAGGACTGGTCCTACACATTACACTGTCTCCTGAGCAAGGGAACCCTTACAGTGTGTTGGGATATAGGTGTAGCATAGAGTACCCTGCTGTACTCTGTGCCTCCCCACATTTTAACCAGGCATCCCAGGCAGAGTGCAATTGATTCTGGCAGTGGATGGAATAAAGATTGATTGAATCAGAATGGAAAGGACCTCACTGGAGGATCGACCATGCAGTAACCCTTCAGCTGTGGACGCCTTTGCCAAGAAAGTACTCACAGTTATTCTAGCGTAAGGGGCAATGCGATTACAGCCCATAGCTTCCACACACAGAGCACTGGGGGTGGAGAATGTGTCCTATGGAGAAATTACACATGTGACCACTAGACTGTGGTTTTACTGTTAATTAGAAGATTGTCTAATATCTACCTCACTGTGGTCTGGAATGATGAGGGAATGGAAACAGGCGCAGAGAGATGAGATGTATTGGATTTAACATACAGTAATAACCGACACTGAGGAAATACTCAATATATGTGGTCTGGTCATTTCTTTCTGTATGGCGTCTGTTTAGTGTAAACCTGCTCTCATTGAATCGATGTTAAACAGGTTTGGCTCTTATTGTTGGTGTAGTGAAACAGTGAGAAAGGAGGAAAGCGTTACTTGTCCAATATACAGCCAGCTTTCATTTAAATGCTTCTAAAAAGATGCTGGAGTTTGAGTCAGTTTCATTCAAACATTTTGCAAGCTGAAGCTCAGGGGAATTCACCTGTTAACAAGTGTGCTTATTAAAAGCTTGACACTGTTATATTTCTACAATTATCGGATTACAGTTTAACTGCCATATCAATTGTGTTGCCTTCACAAACTTTACCTCAACATAAGCATCATCAGGGAGGTCCCTGTCATCTCTCTATTTGCCAAGTGCGTGATGTGCCATTATGAGTGTGTGTTTACAGCATGCTCGCCTTTCTACCCAGGGACCTCGTCTAACACCTGTCAGAAAACAGCCTCACCAGAGACAATCAAAAGAGCGGCGCGTGGCATGTTTGATGTGTACTCAGGCATAATGTGCTGTGAAAACATCCCTATTCTCTGCCAATGCTAAGTCTTGCTCTGCCTGGCACTGGTTCCTCTCTACTCGTGTGCCTGCAAGGCTCGGGTTTATCTCTGTTTTATACGTCTTTATGCTCACACACAGAAACGATACTGTGAACAGATGAACAGGCCTAGAGCTACTAAACAGATCCATCTGTTGCATATACACTGTGACTTCTCTGTTTTGTGTTTGGGAGGTATACAAGTCTATCATCGTGCTGTATTTGTCATAGTTCTATCAGTTACACTTTTGTGTGTGTGTGTGTGTGTGTGTGTGTGTGTGTTTGTGTGTGTGTGTGTGTGTGTGTGTATATTTAACATGCACTGAGTTGTAGGAACTGAAATGATTTCAAAATGATAATGAAATGCCCTTCCTAAGCTTCAGTTATGAGTACTGTAGTGCAGGATAACACCCACCTTTCAAAATCAGTACTAGTGTCTGCACACATTCTTTGGGAAGCACACATTTTATTTTCTAAATTCTTTTATTCTGACCTTTTGGATCATAGAGTCCTGTGTTGTGTTAGGCAAGAATAAAGTTGAGCAAACCCTCCTTAGCTTTCCTTGAAGCCAGCAAAAGCATTGACTAATGCCAGTTCTGTTGGAAAGATCAGAAATCAGACAGTGATATTCAGACATAATGGACATCCAACAGTAAAATCTGCTGAAGAACGCATCAACTAATATGTTGCATTTAGGGCAGTGAAGACACTACCACAATTAACATCTCTTACACACTGCTGAAGTGATCTCAAACCATGTCATTATATCCCCTTTTCTTAATATGAACCAGATATGCCAAACCTATGTTATTCACCAAAGCCCTCTGCATAGCATCTTGCAAATAACCCTTTTTCAGCTTTTTGCACCTTTGGCTTTGTGGTGAACTCCTTATATCAAACAAACAAAGATCATATTTGGAATCTGCAAAATCTCTGCAACATAATTCTGATGCTATCTTTTTTTTGTCTTACAAAAGGGATATTTACTCACCCTTTTATCTACAATTACAGATGTATTTTAAGGCAGCCTTTGAAAAGAGACCATGTAGAATGCCAATGGAAAATGAGTAAACCTATAAAAGAAAGGCAGGGCTCTATGTGCTGCATCTGTCATTCAGAATATTTACCTGGCAGAGGGCTGGGCGTTATGGCCTAAAATCTATATTGCGGTATAATTTTAAGCATATGGGGTTACGACATATATTGTGATATATTCTTTTCTTCTGTGTGTGTGTGTGTATATATATATATATATATATATATATGTCAAAATGGCATAAACACACTTCAAAAAAGTATAGAATGCGAACATTTATTGTGCAAAACTTATTTTAAAAGAAAACAAAACCTTTCAAGTAATTTTTAAGGTGTGTAACAGATGGGCATTTCAGTTTGGCTGAAGTACTTGTGGCTAGGTACCTTGTAACGTGGATCGAGTGTCTTAATCATGTTCTGAAAGCCGCTTTTCTCCACTGTAAGAAACGGCACCATGTCCTTACACAGGTACACGGTAATGGCATTTGTTACATCAATCCACTGCTGATTCTTTTTTTGTCATACGGAGTGCCTTTAGAAAATGCTTGTAAAATATCAGTCTGCTGGTGTGTAGGGCCACCTTTTTTCTTTCCACTTGACTGACTGGGCATTTGTGGAGGGCGCAGTTTTTGGCTTTCTTCGTATTCCAAAATGTGCTCCATTTTGAGGTGATAAAACAAATTACTTGTATTCCCTCTCTTCACTATTACTGTCGCCCAGCATATTTTGCAGATTATGCTTTTCTGCTCAACATCCGACTCCTTAAACCCAAACCAGGTCCATATGACCGACGTTGCACCGGTCTTCTTTACGAGCACCTCCTCCTCCTCCCCCCGTGTAAGCTACATGCTTGCAGCGGCGGCCATGCTTTTGACCAAAACAGGCGCAGCTTGATGACGTCATCAACATGCGTTATTACGGTAGGCCGGTATAGTCAAAATCTTCACCGTTAGCCAAATTTCTATCGTTTCTACCATATACCGTGTATACCCCCCACTCCTACCTGGCAGCACTGACAGTGTGTGAAACAGCACTTGCCCAGTGCTGAGGTCCTTGAGTAAGAAGCGGAGCTATTCCCAGTGCTCCCTTTCATGATCCTCCAACTCTCCACCTGTCGTCTGCTCTAATTGTTACTTGAAATCATTCCCTGCTCTAAGAAGCCTTGCATATTCTTGTGTATTTCACACAGGTTTTACTGTGCGTACAGTGAGCCGTCTCGACCTGACCACCTCTGCACTTGCAAAGTGAGTCCGCTCACCCATGTAGTTATGTGGTGTCCTTGTTTGTGGTGAACATCATGGTGCTATTCGGTGTGTCCTTGTTTTCAGACGTGTCAGGCAATACGCTTTTTTTACCTTCTGACCAGAATAGTGGAGCAGATTAATTTTGTTGTCTTTGTTGCTACTAACCTACTTACTATTCATGAGTTCACCCATTGTAGAGGTCCTTCAGGTTTGGCTCTCAATGACCCACTTGAAATGCTGGAAGAAGAGGCTTCAACATATCGTATAGTGAGGGTCCCCACTTCACAATGAGAATAACAAAGCCAGTGTTTCACCCATTTCTGAGTTGAAGTAAACATTTCTTGAGCACAAAAGTCTGCTCTGACCCTCCTGGGAAGGTAGGACCAGACTGCCATGTCCAAAACAAACCAGGGGCTTGGCCTTCTTTCCTGAAACAAAAGGCATTAATAGTTCTGACAGAGACAAATCCAAGCTGTGCTGTCACCTCCTTGAGACCCCTGTTTTGTGTGATTTCCTTCTTTCTCATCAACCCATGACTCTTTATAAGACTTTATTGATCCCACACCATTGAAATTAAGTCGTTACAGACAGCAAGTATTACAAAAAGCAAAAACAGTGACATAGAAGGGTCAAGATAAAAAAGTATACAGGAGAACGTATACAGGACTATAGAATAGAAAATCTGCTATGTATATGTACATTATGTACAGATTATAAAAATACTAAATGCAATGAATATACTACTGCCCATAAGAATACTATTGCCAATAGAAATGTGTCCACTGGTAAAGATTTGGCAATACTGTTTCTACCTCTGGAGCTATCCCTTAAGCCATGTTCACTGTCATACACAGTGTATGCACTGCTATCCTGTTACACAGCAAGCGATTGGGCATGTTGATATCATTGCACCGAATGTAGCTGCTTTGTACTATTTCCACTATTTCATTGATATTACAGATACGTCCAAATATGCGAAACAGTCATCATTACTAATGAGTTCTCCTCCTACATGCTCTACCCAGGCGCCACCCCTCACCTAACCTAAGTTTCCAGTAAGTCTATATATATATATATATATGTATATAAAAACACATACACGGGGTAGAGATTTTGTCCATATTATCCATCTGTAGCTGCAGTTTTTGCAATGTACCAGTGTGCTTCATGATGTGACATGAGAGCTGAAGTATGTCCTCAGTTCGTTGGTTTGAATTCTGTAGAGTTCTTGTGTTACATCAGACTGGTGCTTGCGTCTTGCAGCGCACCAAAACCACCTCTGTCACACCCTTTTTGGATGTCCACAAGCACAAGTGGGTAGGGGGAGTTACTCAAACTGATTCCGTGTATGATTGACAGTGATTCAGGCCAGTGACATCGGTGGGGTACTGCTACCTTTTACTTCATGTACCGCTTACCAACTGCTTAGGTCCAGTTATCTTTTTCTCAAAGGCTAGTCTTCCAAAACTTCATATTAAAATAAACATAAACATAAATGCAACATTTAGCTATTTAGTACATAAAGGCACACACAGACCCTAATACAGTATATGTACTGATAAACCTGTGTATACACAAAAGAAGAAAACTTGCACAAGAAAGAGGTGAGCTTCTTGGAGCATACTGGAGTGACACATCAGCACAGAAAGAAGATACGCTGGTTTAGTAATGGATTAGGGTTCTGACAGAATCTTTCATTTTAGTTCACTCCTGAAGATTTGCTCCTCTGTCTATCTTGACTGAATGTCTCTGTCACATTCTGTTCATTACCTGTGGGGTCCTTTTGAGCTCAGTTTGGCCAGGTCTTCTCATCACTCAAGCAGAACATTGCATAACCTGGCCTTGGAGGCTATGGAGCTTGTCTCCTCGCCCAGAGCAGAACCTGGAATTGTGCGTGTGTGTAAATTTCACATATACTATTTTCATTTTTCTAACTCTCCCTCTTCAAGTCTGTCTTTCATTCTCCTCTTTCCCAATTTTATACTGACCCCGGTGCTAGGTTGAGGTTCTGTTTGCCCAGCTGCATGGCTTATTTACCTGGGGTAAAAAAAAGTCCCATCAGACCTTTCGTAAAACACAGAACAAAATGTAATCTGAAAAGGAAGGAGAGACCAGGGTGAGGGCAAATCCATGGTTTGCCAGAGAAAGAGGAAACTGAAGGTACTGGACCGCTCCCAGGACAGCACTGTTAAACCTTTGGGGCAAGGCCAATGAAAGCAGCATATTAGGAATCTGAGATGTGGTCCCACACACTTCATGTCTCTTTCCTCTCACCAATGCCAGTACACTCTGCATTTCTCTCCCTCCTTCCATAATATACACCCTGTACACATGTCCCCCAATGCTTTTCTCTTCTTATTGTCTGGATTTAGCAGGAAAAATGTACTGACTCATGGAAAGGACTTCCTTGCCCTTGGGCTTGTGGTGCGGTTGAGCAGAGGGAAGTTCTCAGGTTCAGACCCAGATGGCACCTGTGGCTGTGTGGGATCCCATTGCTCTCTTGTTCCCCTCCAGAGGTTAGGGCTGGAGATCCCCCTGCCAGTGCTCAGTCAGCACCACAAAAGTTCAACAACCATATCTGGTTGGATACCAGGCCGTAGTCACAAACTAATGTCAAAGCTCAGCCCTTAGATGTTGTGCATATACATTGACCACTGGCTGTTTGATCACCCTCAATCCAGTTTACACTGAACTGCCGAATATCTTGCGTGCATGGCAGTAAACTGAAGGAAACTTAGGCAATTGCACTTATTTAAAAATGTGGTTTTGTTAATTAAGAGGTAGAAATAACTGCATTTAAGATTCTTTCAGAGATAACTTAAAAAACTGTCCCAAGACACCAACAATGCAGAAGAGTGTAGATAAATAAACTTCAATTTAAATGGGATTCTCTCTGAATTTACACGCTAACTTCAGTGTGTTGTCTCGGTTATGTATTTGATATTATTTCCTTGGAGTCTCTTTAATAAAGTGCATGCATTTCTTTAAACCTTCTTTATGGTGGGGTATTAAAAGCACAGAGCTGTGTTCTAATCCAGCTGGGGTATTGCCCCAGACGCCAAGTGTCTTTATAGAGCAGTGACATTAGCTTGTTTATTGGTTGCAGGGGCGTAAAGATGCTATTGTTTTAATTGCTTGTACATGCTCCTGGGATCCATGGAAATTACAGAGAATGCAGATGCCAGCATATTGGAAATGGGATAACAAAATGAAACTAAAGAAAGCCAAAATATACATTAGTTATATTTGATTTGTTTTGCACTCACTTGACAAAATTGCTTACAGTGATTGTATATCCTTAATGCATTCAAGATAGCCATGGTAGCCAGGCAAGTCAAGCACAGTACTCATAACACATCACACACCTTACAAAAAAGCTTGATAGATGGAGAGCAGAAATAAAAGGCAGCAGAAAAGCAGCACTGATATTTCTAACACAGAAATAACCATTGATTAAAATTGTTTCTGAGTGGGCTCGGTCTAACTGGTTGAAATCTAAGTGGAATGTTTCCCTCCTGCATTAGGCTTGCCATACACACCATCTCACAGATTCACACCAAAACAGACCCGACAAACGTACTTTTGTGTGTGCATACACAAACACATGGACATTTTGTTCAATGGCATCTTGCTCTATCCTCATCTCATTCCTTGTCTGCTGCCTTTGGCACTCAGCTACCTTTTTACATATGCACGTGCTGAACTTTTGACCAAAGCCCACTGGTGTGACATTAGCCAAGAGAGCAGTGGGGAGGGGGAGAGGGAGCCAGCAGCTTTAACAAGTTCCTGAGAGCTTTGGGCCTCATCTTGCGTGCCAGTGGGGTAATTTTGCAATGTTGCTGAGGGGCTGTTTAGTGCTTTGAATGTGACTCAGTCCCTGCTCCCTTTCTCATCAAACTCCTTCCCCAACTCCCCACAATCCCTCTACCTCTGGCTGTCTTGCATTTCCCCTTTCTCAGGCAGCTGGCATTGGGAATGTAAGCCATCTCCCAGGTCTTTAAAGATGTCTCCCTACTCTGTTAATAAGGGTCCCACTTCACCCGTTCACCATAGGGACGGACATTTAATGAAGTCCCTAACAAGTGGCTTCATAGACTTACATTGACTGTCCTCGAGCTGCTCCCCCCTCGCCTTCCTCTCCCATCTCCTGCTTCCCTCTATCCCCAGAGGAAGAGCCTCTGTACAGAGCCTGCCAGTGTGGAAGAGGATTTCCCCGGCAAAGCATTGCTAGGCAAGAAGTGGTAAGGGAGGAGGGAAGGGACTTTCACTTGTGTGACTGGGAGACATGGTGGCGGTGTTACTGTGACAGCCATGCGGTACCGTGGTCGTTGGGGCGGAACACAGTGGGCAGAGGTCCCACACGCTAGGCCCCCTCAGTCGCCTCCAGAGCAAATGAGCTGCCAGGCCAGACTAATGGAGTCCTAATTGGTGATTAGGAGAGAGGGAAAGGTGAGGGAGTGTCTACTGGCAGTCTGTTGTTAGCAGGATGAAGCAGCAGGCTGCTGTATTCACTGTTTCAGTGAAACAAAACAGCATTTACTGTTTTTATGCAGATGCGTCACTGTTTATTGCACTAGCTGCATCCCATAAACAGATGATGAAAAGACAGCTGAAAACTGTAGTAATGTAAACACATTAATAAATAATTACTTTTTTTTTTTTAAGGAAGATGTAATTTCTTTTCTTCCTCAACAGTTTTTGTTTGACTTGTGTGATGTGATGTGAGTTTTGTCATGTATTTTAGCTCTGTGGAACAAATAAGGTTGGAGCCAAACCAAGAACTGTAGAGGGGCATCCATCAATCACACCTTATCATAAGAGACAGAGGTTTGGTGAGCACTGTGTGACTGCATCTGGGAAAAAATGGGCACTTTAGCCCTGATGTCTCACCATCAACCTCTATATAAATATGAAGAAGGGGCCCTTAGGTGTGGGTAGTGTTACACACTTACTTTATATGGTGAAATGAAGAGGAAAGGGGAAGTAACATCCTGACAGAATATCAACTACTGAAACAGGACCCTTTCCCTACTTTGTGAATGACACGATGGGCTGAGAGTTGTATGGGGCGCTTTTGTGAATGAACGAGGCCCCAGGCTGATACTGATTTGGTAGATTGGGTGACGTCTGCTGGGATCCAGGGCCTGGTGGGCTAAGGAGGACAAGGACTGTGATGACTGCCTGTCTGCTTCCTGCTACTAATCCACCACATTAGCTGTGTGTGTTACCCTATTTATAGCCAGGCCAGGATGTGAATAGACTGTCTAGTTTCACTTTTCATACAGATGGTAATTTTAGTCTTCTTTTGCTCCACATCTCCTCCCTCTCCTTCACTGATAGTGCCGATGGGATGTAGGATAGAGCACTCAAAATTGTCCCTCAATGGTGTGTTGCCTGGATAGAGTTATTTTGATTGCTTTTTATACAAGAGATACTGTATCTAACTGATGCTTAACTTTTATTTGAATAATGGTTTGCTGTGGTACAAATGTGTCTATACACACACAGTATACTGAATGACTAGAAAAACAGAAACCCTTTTACAATCTTACAGATTTCATCTTCATTTTTAATTTCATTCAGTAGTCATATAAACAAAAACTGAACATTGTAATTATTTGCACTGGTATATTGCACTGCATTATGTAAGAATGGTGTTTCTGTTTTTCTGGTGACGACATGTGATTCAACTTCCACGCTCTCTGTCATTTTCTTTCTCATATACAAACATTCATGCCACACCCTAAAAAGTATAGGTGTGACAAAGGCCTTTTAAGTAATGTTACTGAGCACTTAAGTGCCTCCAAACTGAGCTGTGACCTGTGATGTGTAAGACTGCCATTATGGCAGTTATTCTGGTGATGCCAAATAGTGTGGCAGCTAATGTGTGCGCCAGTCTTCATTAACTGGCCAGGTATTTGTTGTACAACTTTTATTTTATGCTCCTCCTTTCTGTCGAGGCAGCATCAACCGTTTTTAACACCTCTATCTTGTAACAACCCCTCTTGGTGCATCTGTGCCAGATAAATCAAAAATTTCTTAGGAACTTCAGGGGGGCTTATATCCTCTGATTGTGTAGTTGTGGGAAAATGTTATGGGTCCCCACCTACAGCACTGAGGTTCAGCCAGAATACTCTTATTTTGTTTTTGTGTTCCACTTGAAACACAGGTGGAGAAGCAATGAGAAAACACTTTTACTCAGATGGGCATACAGGTATGAGAGCATACGGACGGCATGTTTGTGTGTGTGTGTGCACAAACTCAAAAAACCAGCAATCCCATTTACTAATATTGACATGGGTGTCCCCATTCAATCTTGCTACAAGGATTATTGTCTATTGAGATCCCATTTCATTGGGCTAAAACACACACTTCAGGGTAGACACTGGTGGTGCTGCAGGGGCCTCAGTCTTTTAGCCTCCTCACTGGGCTGACTATAAGTGATTTTACTGAGGATCACTGTACTTCAAAGAGTGTCCCAGTCAATACATAACTTAAACTTAATATGTAGCTATAGGCATGAGGCATGATATCATATGTCTTCTGAGAGAACACCAGAGGGTGGAGACTCCCGTTCATGCCCAGTGGATGGAATAATGTGGTCAGATATCCTGCTAACTGCTCTATAGAAATGCCTGTTCTTGAATTATATCCAAAATGCATATGAGAAAGCAACCCACCATGGCCCCACTCCAGATTATGTATTGATTCTTGATATGAAAACCTCATTACATAAACAGAAACAGCAACACAAAAAAGCCAGTGAACCTTTGCATAAATCCTTTAATTGAATTTCCAGTGCCCGTGGTTGGAGGTTCTCCTTTTAATTGAATCCATTGCTGGTGTTGTGATTTGCATGCACGGGAGTGGGTCCTGTCCCAGATAAAGTGCCATTGATCCTTATTAAACCTCACCTCTGGCCGCGCTGTGGACTAACAGGGAAAATTAAATGTGTTCATGGTGAATATACTTACTGGCCGCAAGGCAGGACAGTGAGAACCAGCACAAGAGAAGGGGAGAATGAAAGAGATAGGAGGAAAAGAAAATAGAATTATCATGACTGCTAAATTATCTTCGCTTTGGTCATTTTTATCAGGCAATTTTAGAGAAGGCACTCTGTGGAGCTATCCCAGGCAGCTTATAAATAGCAATGGACCTCTTGTTCATGTTTGGCAGCTGAACAGATATTACACAGACAATAGTACCTCACAAAAAACGAAATCGGATCTAGTCAAGTCATGTTTGAATTTCAATTATATCTGGTCTCCCTTGGCGTCTTAATGAGTTTTGGGTTAAGGTCTCAACAGTATTTTTATCTAATTATTAGGGTAGTAAAAAACCACCTGTTGGCTCAGCAGCACATTGAGAAGCGAAGAGAAGTATGTTATCTATCTTGGTTTGGCCAGTGATATCATGTGTGATCAATCTGCTGATTGCTGAGCATTGATCAGGGTTTTCTCTTGGTTTGTTGGGGGCTATAAGTGACACTAAGCGTTCCTATTGGATTTCCTGTGGAGGAGGACACAACAGCAGGCAGGCTGCTTGTGTCACACCTCATCAAACATGAACATGATTGTTCCTCTTTTTATTCTATTAAATATATAAAGCAACATATCTTAAGAGAGAGAGAAAATAAAAAAGGATGTGTTTATTGGCTCCAAAAAGAAATGAAAATCATTCATGAGCCTTCATCCCCATGGAAGGAGTAGTTTGCTCCGTAATGTTGGTTAGTTAGTAAATGTAATGTGATTCATTCTCATACTTAGACAAGAGGTGGGATTGGGCGTCTCAACAGTATTTATTTGGCAGATAACCCAAAATGTATTATATAAGTGCAACAGTCAGTGTACCATAGGGCATGTCTATCAAGTACATTTACATACAACAACAACAGACACACATACCAGCATAATATCATCTGGCAGAAAACCCAAAGTATATTATATAAATACATCAGTCAGTGTACCACGGGGCATGTCTGTCAAGCACAGACATCAGCAACAGACACACATACCAACACGGCACGCAGCAGAGGTGGCTTTCCCGTAACAGCAAAGCCTGCTGAGCTTGCTTGTAGTGTGAAGTGTGGAGGCATTGCAAGACTACACTAAAAGCAGTGTTACAAAAACAGTGTCCTACATCCAGCCTACTGCTCTGGTTATTTAATTGGCTTCAAATGAGATTAAATGTTGTCACAGTTGTTGCTGATGTGTGACCTTTCCATCATGTTTCCTTACGTCCTCAAATGGTTGGAGTAGATGAAGACTTGTGTTTGTGTTAATTCTTTCAGCCAACGGCCGATAACTTGGCATGCGTTGCTCATAATGTGCTTTCCATATATTCATAGTTCCAGGGTTAGCATTAAATAGTAGTTAGTGTATCTAAATCCAGTTCACTTCTCTGCAGTGTTTTATGCCATAGTGTGCTGGGGAGGGGGCAGCATGGACAGAGACAGGAAGAGACTGAACAAACTGGTTAAGAGAGCCAGCTCTGTCGTGGGCTGCCCACTGGACTCCATCGAGGAGGTGGCGTACACAAGGATGTTAGCCAAGCTGACATCCATCATGGACAACTCCTCCCACCCCCTGCACCACACTGTGAGGACCCTGAGCAGCTCCTTCAGCTCAAGACTTTTACATCCCCAGTGCAGGAAGGAGCGCTACCGCAGGTCATTCCTGCCCACAGCCATCAGACTGTATAACAGTGCACAATAACATCCACTCAAATGCAAGTTGTACTGATAACCTGATCGCATCTCACATTTTTTCCTGTTTTCATGTGCAATCATCATTTTTAAATTACCTAAGTGTGTACGTATTGTATATATTGTAAATTACCATAGGGTATATAACACTTGTGCAATATTTTCTTGTCTTCTTGTCCTCTGACTTCTTGCACTCTGTCTTGTTGCTGCTGTAACATGTGAATTTCCCCCATTGTGGGATAAATAAAGTCTATCTTATGAGTACGTGCATAGCCCTCTTTCTGCATGTTATCATGGCCACAGTGTAGCACATTATTTTTAATGTGCTAAAACTTTTATGACAGTAATGATGGTATTGCAAAATTCATATCATGGCAGAGCGTGACACCAGTGGTGATGATGAAACTGGTATAACACCCACCCCTATTTCAAGATCTAAATCTATTTTTCTCTCTGAATTACACACACAAGCAGATGTATATGTGTGGGTGCACGCACGCACGCACGCACGCACGCACGCACGCACGCACGCACGCACGCACGTCAACAGGCATGGTCGTCTATCCCATGGGCCAAGTGCTAATCCCCATGCACAGTAATGTCCACTCAGCAGAAATGTTTAACTATATTGACTTGAATGTTGTCCTTTCCTTTGGGCATCTGCTTCTTTTATGGGTATTGGTGGTCTGTGAGAGTACTTACGTGTGTGTGTGTGTGTTTGCATAAAGTTGATAGGTTTTGGCTGAAAGCTTGTGGTATAAATGCTTAAGCATGTTAGGAAGTGATAGGAAGTCTATTCTGTTTGAAAAGTGGTCACTGACAAGCTTGCAGCAATACTGTTAGTTCAGTAGTTTTGCATAAAACTCTTTGTAATTGTACTCAAACATGTATGTCAAACTGACTCTTATGGTACCATGTACACAGCGTGCCCGCCTGCAAAAGGCACAGTGCAGTGGCCTTTGAATCAGTGAACACTCAGGTAATAAAGTAAAACAGATATACAAGAAATACAGTCGATGTTTTACAAATGAGCAAATTGTACACCTGACTTGTAACCAGATGGGCTTAATAAGGGATTATTATTTATCTGAGAGTTGAAATAGCTGTTGCACTTACAGTACATTACACGAAGAAAAATTGTTATTGTAAGCACCTGTCCACCACTCTACTCAATTGTTTCTGTCACCGGGAATATTTTCGTTTTAATGTTGATTTGGTAATTTATCACTGACTGGTGTGTAAAATCCGATGTCATGACAAAATGTCTGTGAAACAGCTGGACCTCATAATCTAAAAAAAATCCTGTCTAATTCTAACATACTTCTTGTTCTTTTTCTTTGTTCAACTTGACTATAAAAGTAGAAAAGTAAACCATTTATACTGACTGGTTGTGGAGAGAAACATGAAGATATATATGAAAAAAACAGCACATTTTCATGAAATCCAGTACAGATACTGTGACATATACTACTTCACACATGTATGTATATACACAACTGACAAACATTAAAGAAGGCTTCCATTGCAGCCATTATTAGTGTCATTAATTGCACCCATGCTTTCCTGCTCTGACATATCAGAATATCTGGCACGAAAATGCCCAGTGAACTGCACTGGAATATTTTGCCCACCTTATGTACTAAAACGGAGGAGCAAATCATACATTATAAACACCTGACCATATGATATATTCCAATACAGGACCTGCAGCCTGCAGTCTCAAAAATATCCACAGAGATTTCTCTTGGCAGTGTGGTAATAATGTCATTGCTAGTGCTTCCCGTATGTCAGTATCTTAAATTCTTTCTCCAGATTTTCTCACTTCGTCTTTTTTTGTGAACTCCATGATGTGTGTGTGTGTGTGATATAATAGCTAATGGCCCAATGCCAAGGATGGAGGATGGTTAAGGATCCTTGCCAACCACAAAGTATCAAGGATACATTGAATGGTGGCATGACCGAGAGGCGGAAACGCATCGCAACTAAAACAAGTGACACACATCAACAGCAGTTTGGTTTATACATACAGGTGACTGAAACAGCTGGTGAACTGGACACCCACATCAAAGTAAATAGCAGCAGTGAGGATGAAAATTTAAAGTACAATATGTAAACTCAAATTAGCTGATGTGTAGTATTAACAATAAATGCACCCTAATGTTACATTTTGTCATTGTTGTTTTGAGTCAGTAGTTTAATTCATTATATATGAGTAACTCTAAGGTTTTTGAGAAGTTGGAAATGTGTTTTTCTCTTGTTGTGTATAGCTGGATATAGCTGTGTTCAAGTGCCTCTCTGGAATGATTTTTACAAAGTCTCAAAGTACTTGCCGTGTTTCCATCTTAATTGTCAAGTGAATTTGAAGAGAACTTTTGAAATGAAATAGACAAAAAGGAAATGTGAATCAGGCACATTTCCACCAACTGGTTTGGAGCTGGTTTGGCAGTGCAGGCTACTGTATGGCTATAATAAATAGAGTAGAAGAAGTAGAGGTTGTGAACAGGTACCTCTTGTTTCTTTCATGTGTCTTTATTGTTAACATGTAAAGATTTTTAGTGACAGAAATCCACCTCTGGGACACATGATCATACTCGCCCCACCTGGCACAGAATGGCAGCAGTTCACTGAGAGAATAAGAGAAATAAGGCATCCCTAATGGAGGCAAATAGTGGAAACATGTTCCATCAGAAGTGATTACTGCTAATTAAGTTGTTTTCACAGCTGGCAGCCTTGCTTTAATATGCATGCTTGCATCATATAAAGTGCTGAGAGAACAGGCAGGAAAATGCTTAGAGATCCAGTCGAGTCACAGAACACTGATTAAATGGATTAATATTGCTCACAACAGACAAACACCAGAATTATCAAAATGATGCGTTAATTATTTCCTTATGTTGAGAACAAAGGGAGAGGTAGCAGTCACTCGAATAAACAGCGACAACATAAGAATGTCTGGTTTTACTGCTGTCTCCCCCTCCCGCCTGTGTCAGTGGTCAGTGTTGAGTGACCCTTCTCTGGTGCCGAGGCCGACTAGTCCTTTCAAACAGGTGACTGATTGTGCTCCTCTGCTTTGTGTGGTCCCGCACTGCGCAGCAGCACATCAAAGAACATCCAGGCTCCTGGAGAGTGACTGTTCGCTGAGGCTCCAACATGGTGCGCACTGATGTTTTTCTTTCATACAAAAGCAGTTAGTAGCCCATAATCCTTCACTCTGAGTGGAGAAAATAGCCACAATCCCTTACTCTGTAGCTGTCATGTAGCTGTTCCCGCATGCCCTGGTGTACAATAAAGAGGATCAAAGTGTGTATTGTGGCAGCCAACAGATTGAGCAATGAAATTTAACAATAGCTTCAAGAATGAGAGGAGTGTGACGCCAACAACAGTCAGCGTATGTTATACAAGATGAGAGTTCAGAAGATTCTACAACTAACATTTTTTTTTCTAGAATCACTTTTGATTTCACATTGTTGATGTGCTGTAGTATCTACACAGTTCATATTGTAATATCAGCTTTGCAACAAGCACTGGAGTTCTTTTTTTTTTTTTTTTCTTGCATGGAGCCACAGATTTATAAAACAGTTTGGGACTATTTCAGGGTTAACTTTTAAGTGCTTTGTTCAGTCAGAAAACATGCCGAAGAATTGTAAAGAAAATTTTCCTTTCACCCGGCTGTGATGTGTCAGTGTACATAGCACTTATTAACTTATGTCTTTTCAGGCTGTTTTCCTTCCTCTCTATGCATATCGAGAAACTTGATTAATCACATTTGGGCAAGTGAGATTCAGAATGAAAGAAAGCCTGTCAGCCTCTTACACACTGTGTGGGGTTCCTTTTTACTTTCTCATAGTGGATTGTTTTGTTCACTACTGCCAAACCAGGCGTGAGGTCTTTTAAGTACCCCTGTGCCAGTTAAAACCACAGCAGGGAGAGTTGTCCCCTGTTCTGGAATTACAACTTTCTTTTCCACCGGTTTAAAGAGACTCTTATTTTCCTGTCTGTCTTATGGTTAGGAGATCAAAGACACTTTAGATTTGGATGCCTTTGAATCAAAGAGAGAGCTTTAATTGAAATAAAAAGGGGGATGGAACTCGGGTTAATGGCTCTGCTCAGGTATGTAACATAACGTCTTTTGGCTGCATTGCATGGCTTCTCTCTCAAGGCTTTCAAACTGGCAATGAAAGATATCCCCCATAATTTTCCTCACGGTATTTGAAAATGAAGTGTAACCAAATTATTCATGAACATTGTCAGCAGAGTAGGCTTCCTTTTGCTTATTGGCAAATTATTCTCCAAGAGATTTGTTAAACTTTGCCAAAACCATTTGTAAAAACAGCAGCTGCAAATCTTTGCTATAATCCCATTTAACATTGTGCAGCTATTACCATTTCTCTCCATCTATTCTTGCTTTGCCTTGGTACCCCCACCCCTGCCCCCTGTCTGCAAGTGTTTTATGGTCTTCTGGGAGGTGGGAGAGAGTTTGCCAGAATGGTGTAAGCATACCAAAAGATTTCAATTTTTCATCCACACAAGCAGTGAACAATGTGCAAAAGCAAAAACAGCAGGATCGCTTGTCAAAGTGAAATGAAGAATACTGTATGTTATAGATTTTTACCTTCATCTATTAATTGTTTAGTTGTTTGTAAATGGAAAGTTATATTGTAACATATAATGTATATATATGTTCTTTGCCGACCATTGTTTTCTATAAATATAATCTTTGAAACAGTATATGAAAAGAATCATGTTTGATTTCCTCCTTGAACTGAAGCACTTCAGCCGAAACCGGAAGCAAATGTCTTGCATACTTCCAAAGGACAGTATGAAAGAGGATGAAGCGAGAGTGAAAGGGACAAGGAACTGGCTCAAAAGTCATATCAGGCTGATACATTGGGCCGATATGACTTGCTTTCAGTGAACACACAAAGCTGTTTGCTTTGACAAACATGGGAGGGGTACCGATTGGAAGTTTTGAACAAATGATATCATCTCTTTTGTGTTTCCACAAGCAAGACTACATTTCTGGCTAGAAGAAGTGTCCTAAATAAATCCTAGAATGTGACATGAGCAAAAATATTCATGAATAAACAAAAATCCATAAATGGTGCCAAAACCAAAATTATTTCATATTTCCTGTCCAGCACTGTTATTGATGAATGAAAGGAAGATAAATGTCTTGGTTACCAACCACTTCTGTGCATTTACAAATTCTAATTATATCAAATCACAATATGTAATTTTCATTTTTTACCCTCAATAAAAAAGTGAACTGTTCCGTGTGCAGTTTATCACAACCTAAAAGGACTTCAATTTTATATACCCCCCCACCCCATTCAAAGTTTTCTTTAAAACTGAATGTTTAAAAACGACAATTAAGACTGTTTTTTGCTACTAACCACTGAAAGCAACATCACGCTAATCACAATTCAAAGCTGCTTCACCTGTCAACAATCCAGTTCAGTATTTCAGTGGCATGTGTTTGATCTGTCATGATGCTGCTACCACAAGACGTGCAGTGTAGGACATTTTCTTCACCCTGAACCAGCAGTCGGGAAAGTGTAGCTGTCATATTAAACCTCTGTGCTCACTCACTTAGCTCGCCACACTCTCTGGGGCGCCCCTGTTTGTCTACACCACTGTTCCGGTTCAGTAAAGAGAGCAACAGGGAGACGAGAGGCTCAATGTGCATTCCTGTCAAGAACTCCTTCACTGATCCTGTAAACCATCCTTATTCACAGACACACACACATATACACACACACGCACACATGCACATGAACACATGCACTCACATGCACACAATGCTCTTACCTCTGAGAAACCGTCTGTGAGTCTGCAGACTTCTACTGCTGGAGGCATGCTGGCTACACTCGCACTTACCTACTGTGGTTTCATTCATTATTGTGCTAATGAATACGTTTTAAGTCCTAATAAGGCCTGCTGATTATGGCAGCAATGACTGTTATAGTTGAATAACGTTTGTAAATTAATAATAAAGCATTCTGTGGTAGTTAGTAGGTTAATAAGGACAGTCTTTGAGGTTCGAGGTGATTGCACTTCAATGTGATATTTCTGCTGAGTGTGCTGGAAAACACATCAGTCTGCCTTTAGTGCGATGGCCTTTGTTGGGGAAACAGATGCTGTATCACACCAATAGAGGGCATTGTTGTTTAACTGCAGGCTTAAAGAGCCAATTCTTTGTTTATGTAGGTATCCATGGATGCTGTTGTTTTTCTTTCAGTCTCTCCCCTGTCCTCCATTTAGGCTCACTGGATTTGATGGTTTTGTTTGAATACTAATTTGAGCATCAATATATCAATGTCATGTTTTTTTCACATTCTGTCAGCAAATGCAGTGGCTAAACACTCAATCTTTTGATTTTCTCCACCAATTTAAGTTATTTCATAATATGTTTTATATGAGATGCAAATGAAAAGGATTCATGTCATCAAGCTGCAGCCAATTCTCCTCTAAAGGGAATAACTGAAACATGTTTTTTTCTTTCACATATTCCCAGAGAGATACTTTGCTAAAATCTGTAAATAAAATGAACTTCCTGCTTTTTTGGCATAGATTTTTGTAGATGTGCAGTTTTGTTTATTGCAATTGGACTGAAAAAGTGAAATGGGAAATATAACTGGCTCTGCAGATGTCAGGCCAAAGCTTGGATAAGTTCTTGTCTTCTCATGGGCAGACTCGTGTCAGGTGAAGAAACGCAAAACTGACTTAACAGAAAGATACTGATTTGTTCTCCGGTCAGCTGAAGTCACCTCAGTCGAGGGTTAAATAATCCCTAGACTTCTGAAGACGTTGTAGTGGGGCGAGTCATTTGTAAGGTATACTTTCATTGTCGCCTGAATAAATAAATGGTGTGTGTCTCTTTATGTGCACGGAGTTGAACCAGTTGAAGCTCACATAAAAACTATTTGCATGGCTGATAACCATGCAGTATAACTCTCTTTATCACCTTTCTTTGAAGCTTCTGGGAGTTTACAGTCACACATATATATGATGCATGGAGGCGCACATATATATTAGAAAAAGCCAACCAACCTGATAGTTCACCTTGGCAAAATGAATCAGTTGAGGTTGCTTTTACCATCAATATTATGCTGCTGCTGTTTATTTTCAGATTTTTTTTGTTTGTTTTCCTTTTCCCTCTGACTTTTTTTTTTTTTCATAATTATTTTTTATGACTCCCCTGTTTGCCCTTTTAAGAGGACAGTCTGTCTTCACTATATCATTGCAGTTTGGATATCTAATCATTCATATTGCTTAATATATATTGATCATTTAAGATCATATGGAAAGTTGGAAAAAGGGCATACCGCTTATGATCAAATTGGAATGTTTAGGAATGGAAATGAACTTTTTTTCCTAAACATTTCTGTGAAAATTCAATATTTGATGACAAATTAATATTTGATGAACCAAGATCATGTTTTCCATAAATGGATGCCTGAATCTGAAATGCATAGTATACATTATCTGCTTCTAGGTGTCTCTCAATCAAAACAATGAAAAAACAAGATATAGTTTGATGATCGTGAAGCAGTGTGGGATCATGGGAGTTGTCCTCATTGTTAAACAACCATCATTATCCATAAAACAATCTATCTGACGTGACTATGGTAGAAATGACGAAGTAATGTATTTAAGTATTGTTCACGTTATGTTTAGCAATGTTTGACGACATATCATCTGCCCATCTGGTGTTTTCCATAATTCCTCTGAAGTTATAGCAAGTAGAGGGAGTAAATGGGACATGACACCACTGACAGGCGACCAAATAAACTTGCATGTTTCTCTGGGTTTGAACATTGTTGCCACATTTAGGATAATGTTAGTAGACAACAAAATGTATAAGATGATTGTAGCAGTTTTTAGACATTTTATTGTGGAAATGTTACATATTATGCCTTTAAAAGCCGTGTTACTGCTGTTCTGAAAACTGACTCACTGGTCAAAAGGACAAAACTCATTCAACCTCATTTTATCACAGTGGATGAGCATTCAATCAAATGGATGCCAATTTATTGATTTGGGTGAATGCACAAAAGAAAGGATTTAAATCTCGGCCGATAGCCATTAACAGCAAATCTGAAGATAGACAGGCGATTGGTCATAGATCACAGATGGCAGGAAATCCATCTCTCCTCGCTCATTTCTCCTTTTTATTTGTCCATGCTCCCACTCTGAGATTTTCATACCAGCTTATCATACAGCCCAGTCATATATGTAAATTCATAACCTCCTACCCATGTTTCTCTATCTAAACTGCATGAGAAGATCAGCTCCATCTGCTCTTTGCCATGGCTTGCTATGGTCCAAGGCAAAAGAACTGTCAATAAAATTTATTGTGCAGGACTAAGTGGCAGTACATTGAGTTGTCCTGTGTTTGGGAGAGGGATGTGCGATTGAGGTAGATTGGTAATTAATAAGTTTCTGTCATGAGAAACTAAAATATTTCAGTCTGATTTGAGGTTAAATTCATAATGAAAATAACCTGCTTTCAAACAATCAACTTATGACAAAACAGGGGATTGAAGATAGAATCAGTTACTAATATAAAGCACTTTTCAAAGGCCCTCACTTTACTTTAGACCTTACTGATCGCTGTTGATTAACAAACAAATAAATAACTCAATGAGTAAAATAAGTGAAAATAAATGAAACATATCTAAGTTTAGAACCATACATGTCTTGTTATCTTTAGATTTACACTAGATTAGTAATATACCTTTGGTATCTTAGACTGCATATTGATGTGACTTACATGTATACAGCAGCATAGACGTCATTCATTCTTTAGGCACACATTTTTTATTCTACCCCTGAGTTCAGCAAACAATTGATATGTGATCTTGGAGAGGGCAGTTTATTGATTACTGTGGGGACTTAAGCGGTAGTATGGTGGCGTGTGGACAGATTGTTCCAGGGTCCTGTACACTTAAGCCCCTGTCTTACTCATATGGAGCCACATAATGTATCCACGTCTGACATGTGGATAGCAAGTGCTCATTGGAAAAGAGCAAACATCAAACATACACATAGGTAAGTCAAGATAAATAGATGATTATGTTACACCGCAAACAATTAGCCTGAACAGGCTTTTAAAAGCAGATATGTAGACTTGATGCTATTGACTCATTACCCCTTATTTTTTCTCACTAGAAGATGTCAGTCTTAATATTGTCATTATTATTATTATTATTATTATTATTATTATTATTATTATTATTATTTTATCTGCTATCATCTACAAATTGTATTGAAAATAGTATAGTATAATAATAACAATAGTATAGTGACAGACACAAATACCTGTGTGTGTGTATGTGTGTGTGTGTGTGTGTGTGTGTGTGTGTGTGTGTGTGTGTGTGTGTGTGTGTGTATATATATATATATATATATATATATATATATATATACATACATAAAGAGAGATCACCATAAAAAGACAGTCCTTCCAAATTGGTGTGAGGATGTCCAGAGGGGTTGGAACGTGAGCTTAGTTGCGGTCTGTGTTCTCAGGTGATGGATAGGGTAGGGGAGTTGGTGGTGGGGTGGGTAGGCTTTGACCTTGGCCATGGAACAGTAAGCGCTAGCTCAGATATCTCACATGATACCCATACATAGCGGCTCATTACGGAAGAGCCCCCTTATGCAAAGTGCAGAGCTCAACACTGGCTGGCTGACAACGGCTAGCCTAGCACTGCTGACCTAACAATAAGACAACAGGGCCGTCCCCACCTCCCAAAAACACAGCTCGAGCAGCATCCTGGTTCCTTCATCAGCACAAGCCAACAGCAGCTGCTTTACAAGTTAAGATGACCAGGACATCATACAAAATGAGACCCAGGCCACTATATTCTTGTACCCCAAATGCACTTAGAATCATAAAGATTCATATCAATCTTTCCCCAAGTTTAAAGGAATAATTAAACATTTTGGAAAATACCCTTCATCACTTTCTTGCAAGGAGTTAGATGAGAACATCAATAATACTCATATCTCTGTCTGCTAAGTATAAAGCTACAAGCAAGCTAAAGTAGCAAGCTAACTAAGCTGAAAACATAGTAAGCAATCCTGCTGTCAAAATCATGTGAAACTGCAAGGCAGCTGGATTGCTACATCACACTACCCACTCTGAATATATAACAGAGAGACTAAAGCTGTTTTCTCAGATGAACTGTGGAATATGTTCCCCGACTCATGTCCACACATGCTTCCAGAGTTGCCCTCTCACACACGTAGCACATTTGTCCGTATCAGACGTTTTCTCACTTACTGGAAATACTCCATTTTGTTTAGGCGAGGGACGGTGCCTGGGTAGAGTGTGCAGGAGGAGGACTTATCCGTGATGATGACTGTTTCTGCATTGATATCAATACTACATGTATTTGGATATATCAGCAGTGTCAAAGTGGAAAGTAATATACAGGCAAATAGCAGTGAGTACGAAGCAGGTTGCTATCAGCACGCTCACTTGCTCCTTGTGCTGCAGGGTAGCAGTGCATGCACTCTGAGTGACACTGTATGGCTTAAGGGATGTCGCCAAATCTCTACCCATGGACACATTTCTACCGTTACACGGTATACACCGTCATACCGCCCAACCTAGCACTACTTAGTCTACAGACTGGAAGAAGCTAACCTACAGGCACTGCTTACTAATTCACACATTATCTCACTTGTTTCATTTGTACATAAATTGAAGTATAAAAATGACATTTCACCGTTTTGAAGTTATGGACCGGACTTTAAACCACTGACTTCCTGGAGTGTCCGCAGGTTGCCTGGCAACTGGACCTGGCTGAGATATAGTTTGGCACATAAACCCATGCAAAAAACTACGTGTTGTCATTTTAACACTTTATTATTTCATTTTTTAATGTGTTTAAATCTTACCACTCCGGCAATAAAAATGAAATGGCACACTCCAGTGTGTAAGTGCTAGCTCTGGTCATTGTAAGTCATAGATACTGTGTTATTGACAGTTTTGATTGACTCGCTCTCTTTTTAATAACAGCCCCGCTGTAAACCTTTTTATCATCAGGCTTTGCAGCAATGACCCCACAGGCCTGAGAGCATTTTCTGGGCATAGAAAATATCCAGAAACTTTGTTTGTTTTTTTTTTAAACCAACATGTTCCTTTTTTTTTTTTACCAATCAATGAAACAATATATTACATACAGTTGAGGTAAGTTGCATTTATGTTTGATGTTTACTGAGTGTTCAAGTACATTGTTTTTAGGGTTTTCACGTTGATATAACATGCTCTCTCTCTCTGAGGTGTAGTTATCACTTTAAAGATTTTTTGTGGCTGTTACACTTTGTATTTTCAGTTCAGCTTCTCAGGCAATAAGATACTAAAAGAATATTGGCAAAATGTACATACAAAGTCAAACTTACTGTTGAAGACAAGCTGATATTTAAGTCAATTAATTAATTAATTAATTTGTGAATTCATTTAACTGGATTGTCATGGAGACCATAAGGAAGTGATGTGAATACAGGTGTGAATTGGTGTGATGTGATGTTGGGACCATGGCATTGGTCACCCCGCCTCCAGCATACGGCTACTGAAAATCAAAGAAGCAGCACTGCCTATGCTGTCAGGTGCAGTGAAGAGTGTATATACTTGTGCATCACAGAGACTGAACAGTCCCTTGTAGTGCAGTCGTGAACTCTAGCAGGCCACTAAAACTCAGCAGTTCACACTCATATGCTGGTCAAGATCCCATCTTATGTATGTAAACACTTTACATGGAGAAGGCTGACGGCTTGGAGGGCACATTGTCAAACTGGAGCAAACTTAATTTCAGAGTGTTAAAACTTCTTTGCCTCTCACAACCTGGGAGAGCAGGGTCACTATACAGTAAGTGCAATCACAGTATCATAGAATTAATTAACCAGATAAAGAAAAACTGTGGGACTGTCCACAAATCTACAGTAGAACTGATAAAACTTGGATGTGTTTGTTACTTTTACCCAGTAGGAGCATGTTCGGGGTATCCCTGCTCCACTGCTGCCAACAAGACAAAATTCTAATGAATTTTAAGAAACACTCTATGTAGCTATATTCTGTATGTTCACAGTGATGACATTTCAAAATGGCCACTGGGCACATGGCAGGAACAGATGGCATGTTAATTTCAATGTTTAGGTCTCAGATGAGCAGACATTACCCCGTGTCAACAGGGAGTAGTACTGTCTTCAGTCTGTGTTAATGAGTGAATACATGAGGGTGTGCATAATGTGTGTGCACGTGTGTGTTTTAGAGAGAAAGAGAAAGACAGTGGACTCCTCTGAGTCCATTGTGGGAAGAGGGCCCCTAGTGTGTGTGTGTGTGTGTGTGTGTGTGTGTGTGTGTGTGTGTGTGTGTGTGTGTGTGTGTGTGTGTGTGTGTGTCCAGTAGCCTGGTGGACAGGCCTATCTGCTCCAGGGTAACCTCTTATCAGAGCCATTGGCATATCTTGAGTGGGATGACATAATCAATAATCAGAACTGTTAATCAATGGTATTCTAAATAAGCATTGATTTGGCCCACAAGGTTAGCCAGCTTTATCGGTTTACATTAAGCAAAGCAACACAATAGACAAAGGCCCATGATTGGGACAGACCAGTTTAACCCCTACCCATCTTTGAGAGACTCAAAGAACATGGCGGGCTAAAGAATGTGTATCATCTCTCTTTCTGGTCGTCTTTCTCAGTCTTGCAGCTCATCATTGCCTTGATACACTTCTTTATATATTACTCTCAGAGAAGTTAATGTTTGTCTTTCTTCGCCAGTACCTCTTCAACATTATTGTCACGCGCAGCCCTATTTGAATACAATGGCGCTCCAGTTGCATCTCATTATCGACATGGTCAGGTAGACAGAGGTCACTGATTTGTGTCACCTTTCACAAAACGGCCATCTCTCTCGGGAGCCTGTTGGATGAAGAGGGAGGAGTGTGGCAGCACGCTATGAGTGTGTAACCCATGGGGGCTCCACATCTCCCTAATTACCAGGTAGTGGAACACAGTCACAGCTGTCTGCAGGTTAGTTGAAGATGACCCGTGGGGATATACAGTTTTCCATTCCCCATAAAATCAGTTTGTTATTCCTCACAGACTGTGTTTTCTAAACAGTTGTCAGCTTTACACTTAGAGGGTTTCTTTAGTGGTAACAGGAGGCTGCCTGTCATGTGTGTTTGTGCCTTAATTTCACAGTTTTCAGGGTCCTAACTTGCTTCCCATATTTCCCCATAAAAGATGACAACTGCCAATGTGTTTCATTCACCTACCAATAGAAACAATTGTAGTCAAGCGTGGGAAATTAGCCAAAATAACCCTTTTAGTCTCCCCTCACCGCAGCAAAGCTTAGTTACACGATTACCGTGTCGCCAACATGGATACTCCAATCATTTTTCCCCACTGGCAGTGGCACAGTGCCAGAGACAGGCTTAGATTTGGCCCATGAGAGAAACGCCTTTCACTGCTCATACAAACCACCTGGCATCATATGTTCAGTTCATAGAAGGGTAAAAGAAGTGCCTGTTAAAATGGTTTACATCTTTCTTTCTATCCCTCTCTCTTACACACACTCACACAGTCGTGTGCACACACAAACCCAGACAAATATTTGGTTTTGCTGATAAGCAAAGAAAAATATTACACTAAATTGGCTATTTGTGTGGTTTGCCATCTATTATTCATACTTGAAAGTTTCACATAAGGCTATCTTCAACCCTTGTAAGCAAACAAAATGGATAGTGAGAGGCAATGATGTTTCTTTGATCTTCCTTGTGGCGGATCTCTGTGAAGCGCTCTGTATGAGTGAAGCCTCTTGGTCGATTCTTCACACACCTCATGCCTTCGCTCCACCTCTCTTCCTGCGTGTCTATCCCTCTCTCTCATTCTCTTTGTCCCTTGTGAAAGCCCCTGTCACCTCTGGCCCTCCTCCTCTCCTCCCCCTCTGTGAGGCTATTACAGGCAGCACTCCTCCCTCTCTGCCTTCCCCATGTATTACCATTAGAAGACATGCATCTTGGGAGCTGCTGCACACTCCTCTGTGTTTTGATTAATATTTTAGCAGCCTCAGGGAGGAAATGGGTCTTCCTCTGAGCTAATCTGTTATGGGTTGGATGCTTGGAGCAGAGGAAAGGGAAGATGATAGAAGAGGAAGGTCAAGCTCGACTGTTTTTATTTTCTATGTCAGAAGTTGTAAAGACATCTACTACAAACTAAGTGCCTCGAAGGTGTGAATAATGCACCAGTGCAGAGTTCAGGGGAGATTTAAAGGTAACTGAATTTTACTCAGGTAAAGGTGCAGAATCATAAAGATAATTCTTGGCACCAAATCAGCCAAAATTAGGCACCACTGGTGTATTTCTCCCAAGTGCAGCCCTTTAAACCTCAGTTTATCTGACTTCTGTCATGTCAAGCTGAGTGTAGAGGCATTCTTTTTTATTTCATCTCTTGAATATAGAAAATTGAAGAAGTCTCTTACATCCTCTAGGAGGGAAATATTAATAGGGAGAAATGGTTTTTGTGCAGGTGCTTTTAGTGCAGATGGTCCAATGCTGTCTGTGTCCACCTGCTGACAGGCACTCAGTTCTCACCCTCCATGACACATACCACAATTGTCAGATGTGGAACTGCTGGCCATCTGGCCAAATGATACAGGAAACAGAATTGAGATTCTTAGCTGCTGAATTTTTTGGCCAATACCATTACTTATGTAATTCAGGCCTGAGTGAACAAAGTTTTAGCTACCAACCTTCAGCTGTGAAAAATAAAGACAGAAAAATGGTCCAAAATTTGTGATAAGCATGGATGAAGTCAACGTGGCTGTAAATGTTGTGAAATGACATATAGAAGTAACTCTTAAACCGGCATATTTCAAGAAAAAAACAGCCAACATGGACGCAATGACAGGCTGCATGAATGAAGCTAAATGGCTAATCAATCTGATTTCTGTCTGCCTGTCTGTCCATCCATCCGTCCGTCCGTCCGTCCGTCTGTCAATCATTCACTCTTGCTAGGTTATTTGCCTATTCATCACGAAGAGCGAGCTAATATGCAAATATAGGAAGTGAAAACCTATAGTTACTAGACTTTTTTTACTTTAACTTCTCCCCACTGAGAAAGCACACTTTCCACACACCAATCACAACTTGCTTGTTGATCACACTGGGTTTCAGTCCTGTGGTCTATGCCCAGTTTCAATCCCATAAAAGGGAAGAAATTCCAAGTGCAGGGACATTATGTGTGTAAATGAAGCATTACAACATATGGAACCATCACCAATTATTGGGCTGTATGTTACAAACTGATTGTTGCATTAGTTGATGCTTTACAATATTACAAATACATATGCATGGACATAGTTTTTTCATTTGACTGCAAAGCAGTGTGTATTTCTTTTTGCAATGGTGGTAATAGCTGAGTGCTGGTGTATCGGCTTCTACGTCTGTGTGCTGCTTTTCTATGCTTCCTCTTTCATTGATTCCCACTCTCTTTTATTTATGTTTGTTTACTGTGCTGCTTGACTCAAGAACTGCCTATTGCTTTTATTGTCGAATGCAATGAAGGGTGCTTTTATCACCATTTGCCTGCAGGTCAAAGGTGAGAATGGAGACAAATGGGGCAACTGTACAATGATGAACAGGGTGTTCTAAACCTGGAAACATACATCCAGTTCATGGATCCCAACAGTCCATTCTTTTGTGACTGGAGACAATCTTGAAAGGATTTTTTTTTAGACGAAAAATAGGTTTGACTCATATTTAAAGGTCAAATAGCTTGTACATGATTTAATCAAAATGAAAACTATGAAGTATATACAGAAAAAAAGGATGCATTGTCTTTTTAAGTACAGTGTTTGTATGACTGAAATTACTGAAATCTTTTGCCTTCATTGATGAAAGACAAGCAAAGCAAATTCATATTAAATATATATTAATATTAGGCTCAGACTTCATCATAGCCATCTTTTTTTCTTCTTCCTTGCTCCATTGGTATTTTTCTCAGATAACATACAGTAACCTTGGCTCTGAATCATGTGACACCTTGACTCTATGCACCACTTTGCACATTAGTTCTGTTGACCAATATATGAATTATTCTGCCTGTATTGTTGGTGAATTTATCCCCATGGTGTTACCATGTTGATTAAGTGCGGTATGGAGGTCGAGTGTTAGCAATTTCTCACCATGTGTTTGGAGCAGTGGGCCATGTACGGTGAGTGAAGCTGGCACATTAGAAACATACAAATGAAGGCTTGTTTTTGTGGTGTGTGGACTTATTTTAAGCTCTGCCAGCCCATTTAGCCACGTGTCCTTGGGGTTGGGGGTATTTTGTATGCCTCCGATAGTTGTTTCCTTGGCTTGCTAATGAAGGTGGTATTTAATTTGGTTAAATGCTGCAGGGATCAGGCATTTGATATCTATATGGATGGGATAGCAACGGCAGAAGGGAACCACTGGTTTAGACAGACCTAGTATTTTATTCTCTATTTATAGAGGACATTATGTGCAGAAGGACAGGGCAGCTAGCAGGGAGCTAATGTGAGCACAAGGAGGATATACCTGCCCCTAGGTGTTTTTCTTAGCAGGTATAACAGCAATATATTTCCACACATGACATTCCCTAATGTTTGTTGAGGGAATATCTGCAAGAGCAAGTCAGGTTTGAGCTTCGAACCCTGTGGCAAACCATCGCACAGTAAGACTCTGGGGCTATTAATGGGATGACATGCTGTAAGTAAGTTCAACAGTAGGAAACAGATTCAATTAATTTTTAGCTGTTGAGAGTATATATTTACTCTCCAGATTCCAGTGTCTGGATTTTGGGACAGTTGAAGCCCCCGCAGCTCCTGTTGACCTTGAGTAGTGAGTTTATTTATTTATTTATTTTCTAAAGAAAGTACCAATTCACAGTCAATGCAACAAATTTGAGAATCAGTGAACAAAAACCTCCCCGCTCTCTGACTCTCTCCCTCTGTGTAGTGTGGAGAGGTTTGTTCATTAAAACTGACAGAGAAGCCGGAGGCAGGGGAAGTGTTATAGCTCTGCAGACCTGTCACCACTTTCTCCACAAACTATAATTTAATGCCTTACAATAATTGAAATAATTCTTTCATTTACTGACGAGGCTGCCAAATGTTGAACCAGAAAACTGCCGACAGCAAAGATAATGCGTTCCCTCATGGCGCTCTCTTTTTAAATTTGTTTTCTATTCTAATGTATTAAATGCATAAATTCTCTCACTAATGGTTTGTGTGAGGCAGAGCAACAGCCTATTCGATGATGTGGTTTAGAGGGGGTTTTACACTTAAAACAAGAACAACCATAATAAATGGCAATAAATCTGTGGACTTGTCCATTTTTCCATAGTCCTAAATGTATGCTTAGTTAATCCCTTTCCCTGCACTGG
The DNA here is from genome assembly GCA_037975065.1 of Chaetodon trifasciatus. Lineage (NCBI taxonomy): Eukaryota > Metazoa > Chordata > Actinopteri > Chaetodontiformes > Chaetodontidae > Chaetodon > Chaetodon trifasciatus. Next base: position 16,400,998 of record JBBMOE010000001.1, read on the forward strand.
CCATTTGCTGAAGGTAATGGGGGTGTTGTGCTGCAAGATTCTGCATGACTGTAATCGGAAAATGAGGAGGAACATTTTCTTGGAACCTAAAAAATGTAGAAAATAGCTTTTGACTATTTTGGCTTTCTTTCAGTAAAGTGTCTGGTAATTGATTAACAAAAATACAATAAATTAAACGCTGCTCAAGGAATAGACGCACAGAAGGATGCGGCAAGGATGCATCTGAATGTACCGAACCGCTGAACGTTCCAGCTGGAGGATAACATAGTGCGAGTTTAGTTTTAGCTCTTCTGTTTTCTAACATGGCTTTCTCATCACAGCTCATGCACAACAGTACAATAAACATGTTTCTATAAACATTTCAGGCAAGAAATAGGCAATACAGTAACACAATCTGGATTCATATTTTATTAACACTGCCTAGTTTGACAGTTTGATCAGATTTTCCTCAACCTGGTGCATCATCCTGAATGGGCTCATTTGCATAAAGTTGAGGGTGAGTAGTGATTATGCAAACTTGGTTTCAGCAAGGGGTCCGGTAACTCCCCGTGCTGTATCCGTTACACCCCCTGCAGCTGGATCTCCTGTTCTCTGTAGAAAGTGAATCAGATCCATTGACTTGACATCCATTAACAGATCCAGTGTGTCTGTACCTTTACAATGTCAGCATGTGTGCATGAAATCACCATATATTGTTTACACAGCCTACACAATTAACATACTAAGTATGGACATGACATTAAATCCCAGCCTTTGGTAATGAAGTTTTCCAGAGGGGGAGGCATGTATGACGTTGAGCGTTGTCCAATTAATCTAAAAATCAAAAGTGACAAATGAAAGAAGTTTTTTTGTGTTTAAATTGGATTCAATTGTATGTACCTTTAAATTTCTCAGGATGCCCCATGACAACTCAAACTCAGTGACACAGTCTGAATTTCAGAACAAGATACAATTGCACGTTTCCTGACACTGAATTAGCATTATTCATAAGACTGCCATCGTTAAGGCTGTTTTTCACATGTCAAAATTGAGGCACATTTTGCAAAGTGAATGCATCAAGCATGATATTGTACCTGAAGAGAGAAATATTTCAACTCTTAACCCAGATCCTTCCCTTGCCATAGTAGTATGAGGTAACTCTGTGACCTTTGATATGGGACATTACTACTTAATTGCAAAGCGGTAACTCAGTTATTCAGAGAAATTTCTGATAGCTGAATCTTTGTTCAGAACGTGTTTTCCAGCAGTCTGTATAGATGAAGCTTTTTCTACACAACACTTTGCTCATGATATCCATCAGTTCCCAACACAAATACGTTGAATTGTTTTGTTTTAAATATGTCCTTACATGTGCGAAGAGAGAGTGTTTGGTTATTCTTTTTTCAATCTACAGAATCTCTGACCTAAATTATTCACACTCACAAAATTGTCAGGTCCCAACTAGGGCTGTGAATGACGTTTGAATACTTTACGAGGGCAAACCAATATAATGAACGACATACTACTTGTATATTATTTCAACATAAACAAGTCATGTCAAGCTCAACATACCTACTCGGTTTGGGTGGTCTGGCGGTCTATGCCTTATGACAATGGAAATGTGTTCACCGGTAGAGATTTGGCAATACCGTTTCCACCTCGGAAGCTATTCCTTAAGCTGCATTTACACAGTGTCATTCACAGCGTATGCACTGCTACTCTGCTACACAGCGAGTGAGTGGGCTTGTTGATGATATCACAGAGTGTAGCTGGTTTGTGCTCTCTTCTGCTCGTCTTTATATTGCTTTCCATTCTTTTGTTGATATTGCAGATATGTCCAAGAAGTGTGGTATTGATATCAACACAAAAACAGTCATCATTACAGATGAGCCTGCTCTACCCAGGCACCACCCCTCATCTAAACCAAACAGAGTATTTCCAGTAGGTGACAAATGACAGTGGTATATGTGTGAAAGTGCTACTCCGGACAATATCTGGACCTGATTCTGTGAACATCGTCCAGAGTACATATGAGTTAAGGGCTGTAGTGTAGCAATCCAGCTGCCTCAGAAGGTCACACAAGTTGGGCAGCAGGACTACTTTCCACAGCCTCACGTGACCTGAGAGCGACAGGTGGGTGCAATGATGCACTTCTATTGAATCTCAGTTCTCATTTGGTACCTTAAAGCTTTTATTTTGAAAGAAAGTCAGTTTTACTGTTTTAAATCTTGTTTTTTAAATGAGGTGCTCTCTCATTTGAGGCCATTGTTTTTGTCTGTATTGAAGTTCCAAATGAAAAGAATATAATCAAATGTGATAAAGTATGGTATGAAATGGTTGTTTTAAACCATTTCTAAATTGAATTTACTATACTCTGATATATACCATTACCATTTAATGAAAGTGAGGTGGTGTGCAGACTTTCCAACTGGTGCCGGTCCACGTCCCAGACATTCAGAAGAAATTCTTCTTGCATATTACCTGAATATGGACCCTATTTTCCCATGTTTTTTGGTGACTTATGGAGACAACAATATTTGAAGGTCAAAAGAGGAGAAACAAGGGAAAACAGGGTGTAGAGCTGGGATATTTTCACATCTAAGTCTGGAATCATATTCACCGGACATTGTGACTGGAGAGACTTAAGTATTTTGGAGGGCCAAACAGGAAGCAAGAGATGCTCAGAATATTTAAAAGAATATTCAAAAGTAATTCAGGAGGCTGAAAATAGTGAAACTACACAGGATTTGGGCTCTGTTACTCATCTACAGTATGTATTTGTAAAAGTGAGCAGTCAGTAGGAATAACCATTACAGCCTCAAGCAGTTATTCAGTTGCTGTGTTGAGAAATAAACTCTTCTTATTCTTATCTTTCTCTCTCCCATCCCTTTTTATAATATTTAATAAATGTGATGATTCAGTATTTGGCAAGTCCATCTCTTTCTCTTTCAGTCACTTTCCCGAGGCGATGTCCAGGGAGGGTCACTGTGGCCACCGTGAAAACTCCATTGTGTTGATTAGAGCAATGATAGATAGGTTGTGCTATGAGATGAGTGGAGAGAGAGTGGCTGACACAGGAAAAGCTGAGCTAAGAAATAGAGAAGAAAACTGAACATAGGAGAATGGGAGTTTGGCATATGAATGCAGAGCAGATGAGATGGAGCAAAAGAAAAGAGAAAGGGGAAGTGACTGAAGGGAGGATAGATGTAGAGTGAGCAGAAAATTGGACAGTAGTAAATCACCCAATTTGAAAATATTTTTGTGACTGGAAACATTTTGGAAAAATGTGAAAAATAAACTGTCATCTTGAAATTTGAACTTCTACTTAGTTTATTGTTTTTTTTATGCAGCATGCATGGATGAATCTGACTAAAAGCCAGTGTTCCCATTAATCACCTGGAAGCCTGCCACAGTCGTATTTGTTTCACAATGAACCTGAAATACATGAGGATGTCTGTACGTTCATGTACCCTGTGAATGTACGGACATTCATAGGGTGCATCCCAATTCAATCCCAGTGATGAGAGATGAATGAGGACTCTTCAGAGAACCGAGACATTCTTTCCTCTGATGGCGCAGCAGCTGTCAGTCAGCTTTGCTCTGTAGCAACTTTTGATGGTTTGGAGTTTGTATTTGCCCACTTGCACTGTCTAAATATTAATAAGCATACATACTTACTTCTAACAGTGCAGCGTTGTTTTTTTTTTTTAAGTTGAATATGTTTAAAGTGTTTGACAAACCTTTGCTCATTAAAAACCTGCATTCTGTGTTTGTACTGTGCTCAGATTTGTCAAACCACTCTGTAAATGTATTTCAGTGCTCAGATGCTGAATGCACATGAACCATTTCAACTGGCGGTAGAGTTGGACGGTATCCAAATTTTGATCCCGTCAAACCTTCCCCACATTTTCCCGGGGTACACGGTATTACCATGACTAATTAAAAATCACTTTGCAGGGCAGCATGACATGCATGCACTTCAGAGGGTGCTCACATCAATGCTCACGCTAAGAAGCACCAATCCCCAATCAGGGAGAAACTCCGCTAAAAGTCTCTACCAAGCATTGCCACCCAAACGAAACATAATTCATACCCCAAGAAATTATATGCGCATGTAACGAAAACATGAAAATAGCGCACGTCAAAGGTACTGCATCTGTTGATTACACCACTTCACACAAACCACAAAAGCCTGGTATCATATGAAAGCAGAGAGTCTGATGATCACAAAGATGTCTGCCTCCTCACTGTGCGACGAAAACTCGTCGAGCTAGCAGCCAAAGAGTAGCAGAAAAAAACTTTGCTAAATCATGAAGTATGTTTTACCTTTGCTGTTTTACGGTCAAAAGTTATATTCCAGCCTGAAAAAACGCTGCTAATGTCTCCTCCTATGACTCTGTGTTATTTTGAGATCAATCACGAAGGTCCTGATTGTTTACATAAAGAGGAGGGGGTTTCTAGAGTGGAGGGAGCGCTCTTCATGCGATAACCTATCTCTGGAGTTACTTCCTTCTGGATCGTCATTGGTGTTGCTATGGTGAATTTGGGTGGGTCACTGAGCTATTGACCGGCGTAACCACGCAGTTAGTTTCAGCGCTCTGTCTCATGAATGAGCAGAGCGCTCACAGAGGACTCTGCTGAGCAGCCCGAAGTGTTATTTTACTGTTTTATTTGCATTTTGTCCTTTTATGAGAGCTAAGAACAACAGCAAGCAGAAAAAAGGCTGAAAAAGTGTTTAACAGAGGAGTTTCTCTGTATGCTTGGACGAGATAACGGTACTCTGCCCAGATGTGCCTAAATGAGCGCCTGGACATACCCTTGTTAAAACATCTGTAAAACTGCTCAGGTTCATTTTTTAGCATGTACTTTTGCACCTTTTTCTGGAGTAAATATTCAACCAGATACATTGAACAGAGTGGACTTCATTTTTGTTATGACGATGCTACAATTATGTTAGGCCCCTATAGACCTGTATGCGCAGCATTTTTTTTAATGACGGTAATGAAACTGATACCGTTGCTATTTTTAGATACCGCGGGATACTTTATCACTAGATTACCGCCCAACCCTAACTGGCGGCGAGGCATTTTTTTTTTTAATTTTTTTTTTTTTTTTTTAACTAATTATTTACATCTGCATGTATTGATATTCTGTATTTAAATTCATTATTCAATAATGCAGGTTATGATTAGGATATTCTCTAATGTTTTTAGACAAAGTTAAATTATGTAAATATATCACAGATCAAACTGCATTTCTACCTGACTCTGGGATTTTCAGCCTCACGTGACTGAATGGAAATGACAATAGATAATTAAAATGTATTTATTACTGAAAGACATCAGACTCCCCTGCTCCTCCTGACTGTATTAGTCATGATACAGACTGAAAGGGGAAGTAACAGATCAGACTTTGGTATTAAACTGCGGTGATGTGTTGCGGTTTCAGAACAGTCTGATCAGCTGCAGTGTCCAGTCCCTAAGTGATTTCCAATAAAGGGGTGTGTTGGTCCAATAAACTTCCGCAAAGGCTGGTCTCGTGTGTCTTCAGTCATGTTTCCTCAGAGATCCCTCCTCAATTCTCATTGTACAGGGCAGAAATAAGACCACTGGAACGGCCTTCATGATGGCAGAGTGGAATGATTTGCGGGTCAAATGAGGAATGAGGAAGAATCAAATAAAGGAACTGGCATGTTCCCATAATCCCCAGACGATAAGTCGAACTGACTTTAGTGATCAGCTGATCCACTGCCACCAGCTGGTTGATGTTTGTGATTTTGGTTGAAATGTCTCGACTGTTGGATCGATTTCGATGGTATTTGGTACAGTTATTCATTCATCTCTAAGGATGGAATCTAATGACTATTGTGATTCACTGACTTCACAGACATTTCATCTCGCACTACTATCAAGTCAAAATTGCCATTTGCTGTGGTTTATGGCCAAATACCTGCAAAATGAATGCATTCCAGTCAAACTCAGGTGTGCATTATGTTTTATGCTAATTAGAAAATGTTACCAGGCTAACATGCTAAACAACGATGTTCAATGTCTGTGTTGTGCATGTTAGCATGCTGACATTAGCATTTAGATCGCAGAATTGCTCTGCATGGGTAAAGCCTCACATAGCTGCTAGACTGCCTGTAGTCTAGTTTTGTCATCAAGGATTTTACTGAAGGTTTAATTGTGTTTCAGAAACATGCGAGTACCTGCTGATGTTAGTTTACAAAAAAGCCATGTTGGCTGACGCTGTCATTACTCAAATTTGGCCAGTTGATAAATTTTTTGTCAGCACCATGATATCCTCATTCGTATCAGGCTACATTGTTTAGATGTTTTGCTGAGAACATCTTACTCCAACATGGTATGTATAATTTACTTTTGAGGTTTATTTTCTGTTCATGTTGTGATTGAAGCTAGAGTTTTCTCTCATGCACACAGAGAGACATACTCACCATCACATGGCTGCTCTTCATCATTACCATCAATGGGAAGAGATGTATGATTGATTAATGAAGCTTTTACCAATACAGGAATGGGAAAACGACCCCAAAATCCACTTATATATCAGCAAGACACTTCTCCCTCCTCCCATGAACATGATTTACGAAGGCAGTCAATGTGTATCGCAGCTTACACATGACTACATAATGAAATGGTGAGCTAACTTGGGCGAGCACAAACCCTTACTGAAGAGCATTTAGTTAAGTGTAGAGATTAGCATAAGAAAAGCAATCTCATAACATGAACAGACATCTCTAATTGAGCTGTTGTTCATGTAAGCAGTGTGATTTTCTATTGGCTCAGATTTCTCCAGCCCACACTACCTCTTCTACTTCTGGAGTGATGGGCTATGATGTTATGTATGTCTACTTGGGTGTGTGTGTGTGTGTGCATGCATGTAAAGGAGAATGAATCCCTCCAAATTGATCACCACTCCTTGAAAGGGAAGGACAGAGGGGGCGTTAGCGAGCAGACGCTAACTCAGCCAATAATGAACAGGGTGGTTATAATGCGAAATCCATTGCCTCTCAATCGAGGCCATTGATCAAATGTGCCTTGTGTATGTTTGATTCTCTGCCTGGCCTGTATAGTCTGAAGCAGTGTCTCTCTAATTCATTCCCCCTATTTTCACATTAGTTTGCTTGCTCATCTGTCTGTCTTGCAGTCTGTAAGTCAAAGAAGCTGGAGGTGAAGGAAAGTGATGGTGGTTAATGTAGGTGGCACAGACAAGCTCGGTGGCCCCTTGTTCCATCAGAAACAATTGCAACCTGGACAGAGAAGGATGAGTTTAGTCACCTTGGTACAAGCTCCCACTAAGCTCTGACTTTGACTGGACGTCTCCCTCAAAGCTTTTAACAGGCAGATGTAATAGCCCTGTGGTTTTGAAGAGGCCACGGTTAAAGCGCCTCTGGAAGAGCAAGCTGGCGTCTCTTGTGGCTTCAGATGTGGTCTAAGTTGTACTTAATGCACTGACAGGTAATCCATCTGAAGGCAAGATGCTTTATGCCGATTTAGACAGGAAATCAGAAACCCAGTGTGGTATTAGCCCCAGTGTCTCTTTCTGTTATCCCAGCCCATCCATGCTCCTCCAAATAAGAGCACCAGATAGATAGTTTCATATGCAGTGGGGTGCTTATAGAAGAAAATGGACTTACGATGACTATGATCTGTCCATACATCTGCCTAATTCTCGTGAACATAATATCGGAGTTGAAAGGTCAAAGGTCACTGTGACCTCACAAAACACATTTTCTGTCATAAGTCAAGACGCTAATTAAGACAGAATTTGATTCCAACACCTTTTCAAAAGGTGAAAACTTCACTGTGGCATCATAATGTTCTGCAAAAACACTTTTCTGGCCTTTGTTTAAAGCCATAACTCAGGAAAAGAGGCGGAGACTGCGACAATATTTCACATTTAATTGGATACTGAATTGTTGACAGTAATCTTGGGTACCCACCTGGAAACGGTGGTGATTGTATGGATCGTCTGTGCTGCTGAATGTGTGTGTGTCTTTAATGCAGCCTTTCTTGGACACTGTTGGTTTTTTTTGGATGAACTGAAGTGTAACACAGCAATCTTCACCGCCATCTTCAAACCACAAAATGAGGGAATATCTTCTGTGAGAATGGTGTTCATCCCCAAGACATTTTATGTTGTTTTTTCCTTTATAACCGTGGTCAACCGCTGTCGTCTGTCCAGTGTCAAAATTGTGAAAATCCATAACGAATGTGTGACTGGAAGTTGAACATTGAAGTGGATAAAGTGAATTGATTGATTGATACACGACTTGCTAGAACATCTTGAATGGTTGTTCACAGCTCCCTTGTTGAGCTAAAATTATGAGCAGAATAAAGTCCAAAAAAGTTGTCCATAATTAATGGGATGTATTTTCCCAAATTTAGCTGCTCTGTTTGTGTTCCGCATCATAATACTGAGATGAAACCACAGCTGCAAAATTAATTAATCTGCCATATCTAATATACACAGATTACACAAACACACAGTCCCAATCAGTCCTTTCCAGTGATATTTTAAAGCCATCGTTCCCACAGACTTGCTCTCCTGGGACCACCATGCTCTTACATCCCAGGAAAGGCAGCAGCTTCCAGAGGCAGCAACAGCACTTCTCTCCCTGAAACAGAGGAACCCCATTACATCTTTTCATTTTTCAATCCCTCCTCCCCCTTTGCTGTTCTCTCTCTCTCTCTCTCTCTCTCTCTCTCTCTCTCTCTCTCTCTCTCATTCCAATCATGGGGGAGCAGGAGAGGAGGGGGGAAGGAGAGATGCTGCACTGCTGCATCAGTTTTGTGGCGGCTTGCTTGGTTCGGCTTGTTGGCTCATTCGCTCGTTAACCACATTTGAATTGCACAGTTTTCCGGGATTGGCAGTGGTTTCCTGCGAGGAGACAGTCTGAGCATATGAACATCAAGCACGCTGCCTGGAATTTGCGGTCTGAATGCCATTAGACTGTGTTTACACACCATCTTAACATAGAAATATAGGAACTGTTTGCTGCTGTGGTTGATTGAAAATGGTCTGCACTCATGATTGACAACTAGTACACGATGAATTCAAGCATGACAGCGCCAAAGGCAGCCGACTCAGCCTGGGAAAGTGTTACAGAAATCAAACCCTAACCNCACTCTCTCTCTCTCTCTCTCTCTCTCTCTCTCTCTCTCTCTCTCTCTCTCTCTTACCCTCCTTCTCATTTTTTTCTTTCCCAACAGTACATCAGTGTGGCTTTATCCATTTCATGTTTAGTGAAACTCCCCAGGCGAGCCAACACAAGGCAACGAGATGCCGCAAATCTTTGATATCTTAAACAGAGGGCATAGTGCCAGCGCTCCTGCCAGATAGGAAAAACGGTAATCCAAGGGAGGAACATCATCCTGAATCAAACAAAATGAATAAATAATCGGGGCTGCAGACACACTTTCATACTTGCGGTGCATGTCCATGGAGGATTGGTTTACCAGCCCAAGTGATTAGTCTGTTGGCAGAATTGTTTGGTTTCTGTGGTTCAACCATTTACAGTATGATATAACAGCAGATCAGATCCAGTTCTTAACACAGCCCTCTGTAGAGCTGCTGATGTTTAGCCAAAAAAAAAAAAAGAAAGAAAAAAAAAAGAAAATCAGCTCTGTTACTCAACTGTCCCTACATATTTGTGTCACATAACGTGTGATGCTTTAAATCATAATCCATGCTGTTTGGTCCCATTGGGTCAAATATCATTAGTGTTATTATACTGCTACTGTAATTTTTTGGTATGTCACAATTACATCTCACACACATGCTCCCAATCAAGCACATAAATGAAACCATACTCTTCATTGAGCCATTTAACCAAGCTCCACAATTGTGAAGAAAAAAAGAAATGTTGAAGATATATTGAATATTTTCTGTTTTCTCTGCAACATTATTTCTCTTTGGTTGACATAAGGACTTTTTATTCATGCATTTTAATCACAATGTTATTCAAAACAATACTGCAAATACTATGTTTTAACTTCATAATGCATTTTGCCACAGCCTCTTCTTATAGATTCTTCTCCGTATGACATAAAAATAAAATAAGGGGATTTTCTCATTGATAGTGGCTACATGCCTGAAGTTGCATTAATAAACAACCAGGCAGAGATAATATTTTTCAATGCCAAATCGATTTTCATAAGGTTACATTCCTAATGTTTATATTTCAGCAACCTCTCTCCTGTTTATACAATAGAGGGTATTAAAAGGGAGATTAAATTTTACCCGCCTGAATATAATACAAACACAAAATGATGCTTCTATTTCCAGGGCAAGCTGTGCATTGTCATTTATTTATGAGTTTTTTTTGCCCTCCCCTCCTTTTCCTTTTCTCACCCAACAGTAAATATGGAAATTGTGTTTGTCAGTTTCTGTGTCTACACACAAACACACACACACACACACACACACACACACACACACATGCATATCTATACATGTGCATTTGTGTGGAGATCTTTTAATGTCTGTCTTGTATACTCCATTGAATGCAAACTTGTGCTGTGCTCCTGCATGGATGCAGTGGGTGTAGGAGGGTCATGTGGCTCCTGCAGAGAAAACTTCTCCATCCTCCATCAATAAACACACTCCCTCACCCTGTTGCAGTATCGACACTCAATCATCCGTCTTCACACACTTGTTCTCTCCTCAGTGGCTCTCTCTCATCCTTCTGACGACACAGCCAGACTTTTATTATCACTATTACAGTGAGCTGCCATTATCTTTTTGAATGAGAGAGGGGCCTACATCTCTGAGGTTGTTCCCACAGTAATAGTGCTTTAAGGTTAAAGAGAGCACTATGAGGGGGAAAATATTTCATTCTCAATTGTTCATATTATACGTATAGAAATACTTCTCTCATAATTATTGGTTTCCAGTTGTCATAATCACTTCAGTTCTGATATGTCTCCATTTCCCCTCTAAATGGATAATAGTGCTGAAGCAGCGTCTGATATTCCTCTCTTGTATATGTTCATCTATTGAATGGATTCTAAGAAATCTTATCAGCCCATAATAATGATAGCTCATCACAAATCAAAAATGAAGCAGTATCAAAGTTCTTTCTTACAGTAAAACTGTAATAAAACCATGGCTATCTGGCAATGATACATGAGAGTTTTACTGAAATCTTTTGTATTGATTTTTAAAATGCTTCGTTTTGGCCCTATTTCTGAAATATATTTTATTTGATGGTTCTTTTTATTCCCTCTCTCCACTAAGTTTTTAATGTTTTCATCTTAACAACCTACATAAGATCTAATGGATTGGTAGCTCCTGACTAAACTCTAAAGACATGCAAGGAGTGTTGTAGATTCTGTACGGTATGCTTTCCAAACTATTAATATCAAATGCCCTGAATACTGACCAAAATGACTGTTAGATAGTTAGCTAACATGACAAACAGACAACTTCTGTCAACTCGTGGATTGCAGAAGACAATGGAAGTGTTCATGAAACTTGACAAACACATTGAATCTTATTATGCTTAAGTAATTAAAGGCTAATATAAGTAATCACCTTTTGCTGGGTGGAAAGGACAGAACACTAATGAATGTTCACAACCGTGAAAATGAGATGAGCAGCATAATACAACACGAATCCCCCAAAAATTGGAACGTTGTGTAATTTTGGAAAAACTTTTCAACCTGTGTTCAGTTGAATACGATACAAAGGCAAGAAAACCAGGTTTAAACAGATAAATAGGAGCACGTTTCAAACAAGTTGGAACTGGGGCAACAACAGACTGGGAATGCTGTGCGATGCTCCAAAAACACCTGTTTGGAACATTCCACAGGTGAACGGGATAATCAGTAATTCATTTATCCCTGCATACAATTCAACATGTTTCAGAGACTTTGGTATTTTGGGGAGTCAAGATTCACTGTGTTTCTACAACGCTTGGATCAGGTGAACACGGCACACTGGCTTTTGCATCCCAGCTCATGAAAAGAAGGTCTAGATTTTGTACAGAAACATTACATTATGCATATTAAACACAAGTAAGCTCAACATAGAAACTGTATTTTACCTTTTGATTCATCAATACGCCCTCAGTGCTCCCTTTAGATAATGTCTTTTTCTGTTCTTTGCTTTGATGAAGAGTTTCTGTACTTTAGAAGCCAAATAGTGAAAAAACAAAACAAAAAAAAACATCTGTTACATCTGTTAGATAGATCCTATACGGTATTACCTTACTGACAGTGCTGTATATCTTTCACTAAAAGTCCTTAACCGCCTCTTACACACATACACACACTTGTCTGAACTGCGATTGAAACCTGCGCTTGCTCTCTGTTGTGCCCTGATAACATGGGGTGGTTTGGGAGCAAACGCATCCTTTGCAGGGTCGTTGATTAAAATATGAAAGGGAATATCAGCCTGGTTTCGATTGCTGCGTTCGCTTCTTGTAGACGCCCCAGCATGAATTAGGCATGAGGGCTGAAGTCCACCCCACATGAGTAAACCCCCTGTATTTACCACCACTCGAGGGCTTTACAGTTGGTGTGCAAAGAAACAAATACCTAATTTGGAAGTTTTTAGATCTTCTACAGGATGGCCGCCTAGTCAGATTAGAATTTTTTTTTCCTCTGCAGGTTGCAGTGGGTTCAGGAAGTTATCACAAAGTTTAGAAGAGTGTAGTGAGTGGCCTGAATTCTAATTTAATATATATATTTCTTAAATATGCCGAATGTGACAGACAATAACAAGCACTGAAATTACACATGGTATACTGATAGTCTTATAACATGCCACTGAATCAGTGGCCTGTGATAAATGCATCTTCTTGTCATGCCACTTGTTTGCAAATAAGTGTACAGATTACAAATGTGTCGCCCAAACTACTTTTGAAGCGAATGTTGGTGCAACCTCCTCCACTGCCGTTCAGTGTGATGGAGCGTTTGTCTGACAGCACTGTCAGGCAGGCAGGCCAGGCTGGAGAGATGCTCCGTGATGCAGTCGGATTTTATGACTGAATTTTGGTGCACTGGACTATACTCTAACTAAAAGCACAACTTCCTAAACGTGGTACATCTATTCTCTCACAATGTGTTAGTTCACAGTCTTTTCTGCACACACCCCAGGGAAGATTATCCTTAGGATTTTATCATTACTACTGCTCTTACCAATAAATGTTGTTTCAAGAGCAGCAATAGTAATGTTTGTTACAGCAAAGTCACTCTATGAACTCAGCAATATCTCACTGGAAACAAATACAAAATGTCAATATAAATAATATTCCTGACATCACAATACTGAGTGAACATTAGACAGAATGAAGAACACAGACATCAATCAGTATCATTCATCCATTCTGTCCTCTGTTCTCCTCCTTCTCCTGATACGAATCACTCCCTCCTCCCTAGAGGGCAGACGAGCTGCTTTGTCTCAGCCAGTAGCGTAGTATACAAGAACTTGCCAAATTTTGACATGAGTGGCTCACAGTCACATCACATACAGACAACTTTCATGTCAGGTTGTTTCACAATTAATCATTGGCTTTTAGGTGGGCTAGTGCGCTGTGTTTCTGTAAAGCATAGTGGTGATGATGAGAGACTGCGGACAGAAGAGATTGATGTATTGCTTTTCTACATGTTTATACTTGTTGAACAGGTGTATTGCTTGCTAAGATTTTATTGCACTTGCAATAACGAGTGTAGTTGGAGGAGCTCAGCCCTGATGCAGAGAGCCGAGAAGATACTGTGGCATGAAAATAAATTATACCCAAACCTTAAAAAGTACCGGTTAAAGAAGTGTTAACATCAGACTAGGCTTGAGTAAGCTTAGTAAACCCATACGTGAGCAGCCCTGATATTGTGGTAGCAAGCCGAATTGTATCAGTTCTGTTCGCTGTTTTTTGTAGAATAATGAATTAAAAGGTGAGAATGAATTGGGATGTTTGTGGAACTGTAATGTTGCTTTGGCAAAGGCTCTCAGTATGAGGATTTTTAAAAAAAATGTAACCTTTATTTAGACTGGTAATGTCATAGACATGCAGTCTCATTCTCAAGAGACCTGATAACACATGGTGGCCACAGGGGGGCACCTACAGGGGCTATTTGGTGGCCACAGAATCATTTTTGGGGCCACAGGCCATCAGGCCATGGTTAATGTTGAAACCTGATATAAAGATAATTTTAAGTGTTTCTAAAAAAAAACACACACAAACAAAATAAATTGCGTGTGTGTGTGTGTGTGTGTGTGTGTGTGTACATACATACATCTATTACTTTTATCATTAGCTCCTGCATAACCCTGACAAGCTATGAAAGATTCTCTACTCTTCCCTTTTATGCGCTCTTCTCTCTCTGCTCTCATTCCAGCTGTGAGGTACAATTACTGCCATGAGTAAAATTCTACATTTCCGCAGGGCCAGATCATTTAAACCGCAATGCCAGTCTTCAGTAACTTCAGAGCCCCTGTGGGCCCACTTCAATAGACCCCTGGCCCCAGGTGTGAACCTGGTAACTTGTTCAGCAATACACAGAGTGTGGTGGCTGTGAAAGCATCAGGATAATGCACCACTAATGGTGCAGATGTGTTAGACCAATAATGTCCTTGTCAAAGAAACGCTATACTTAAAACCTATTGGTTTACTCTCAGTCTTGAAATAAGAGCAGATGCCGAAACACTGACTAAATGGGGGAGGTGCTGGAGGTCAAAACAATGTGAGATCTGCTTCAAACTACATCAAATCACATGTTTCAATCTGCAACATCCTTTCATGAAATCAAACATAAGCACAGAGACTTAGAAGCTTTGTGAAATATATAAGCATGCAAGCACCCCTCCCAATTTAATCTCTTCTTCAGTCTTCTTCATTCTCATAACTTTCATATTATTAACCATGTTCATCAAGTCCACTTCTTGATAACGTAGTAGGGTCTTCAAATGCAGTTGCTCTCCAGAGAGCTCAGTGTAGTCTACCTGTGGCCTCATTCATAGTTTAATTGTGTTTCTAGGTAAATGTGTGAATGGGGTCCATGTACACAACAGTTGCAAGTTCATGGCTGTGAGACAGAGTGTAGAAATTGGAGTGACTTTTTATGGTCAAGCAGAACTACATATAATCTTCCATTTTTGTATAAATCACACCCTGGTTATTCTTTTAAATATGACATTGTGCTTTTAATGTTTCACACTTGGCACTGTTAGAAATATCACTGAAGATACTCGAAACAGCAGCTTCAGGAGTAATGCCATGGAAGTCTGACCAGTAGTCCTTTACCAAGTGCCGCTGATCCTTACTGCGTGCGTAGATACATGTTTTCTGCTCTCTGTCCCGCAACGCTGTTTCTGCTCATAAATTCATAGGCAGAACTCAATACATTCCACTTTCAATTTACTTTTAGAATAACTACAATCCATTTTCCCTCCCATGCAAGTGTTGGAGTGATGTAAAAATGACCTTTATTTGGGAGGTAATTGTGCAGGCCCTGTGCAAATGCCTGATTGTGATCTCTCTCTGCAGAGTGCTGGTTCAGCAAGGTTCCATCCTGTTCCTCAGCATGGTCCTCTCTTTCCTCCCAAGGTGTCCTCTGGCTGCGCTGGCCTCTTTGAAGGCTCCCACTCTATAATGGAATCACTACATACACTTCCTGGACGAAGCACGGAGAAGCACTAATTCCACACTGATAAAGATCCCCCTTCCTCTCATTTCATAAGTCTTCCACTAGATACGAAGCTGCGCTAGATTAGATGTGTCACTCCACCCCCCATCCCCGTAACACAAAAGTCCTCACAGGACCCAACGGAAAAAAAGAGAATTAATTTAATTGCTATTCAAGTGTGGGTGAACAAAGGGGAGAGCTGCACATTGGGGTGGAGACTGTTTCCTTTTTTCTTCATAACTACAAGAGAAAGATCCTTCCTTTAAAATCAGGAAGTGTGTATTGTATTGGGGAAGACGGGCCAGAGGTCATCTCTAATATCTGTTAAATTCAGGGTGTAGCTGTCAGATGTGTCAGAGATTCCACTCTTCCTGTATAAACTCACACAGGAGGGGGTTAGTTATGATAATGAAACACTGTGTGAGTGTATGCCTGTGTGGATGCAGGTGTGAGCACACTTTCCTATGCTTCTAGTCTAATGAAGAGGTTTATAAAAGACACCGGGGCTTCTGCTGCCTATCCTTCACCGTGAGAGGTCTGCCGTCAAGTTCTCATGCACAAATGTCACAAAACATTTTATCGAATTAATGAAGACTGAGTATATGTACTCACATAAAGCTTTATGTGATTTCCTGTTATTTATGTAACGTTATGATATTGGCTGTCCATGTTAAACATAGTCAAGTTAAATAAACAAGTGTATTTTTTAACGATAAAAACTGTTTTAACGCGATATCACAGGGGGCACATTATACTTAATTATTCATTATGTGAGACTTAACTTTGAACTAAGCTGCTCCCCTTTCTGTATTACAGAACCAACCATGTGTCTGTTGGTTTGTCTCAGCACTGTATCTAGACGTGTGGGTGTGAGAGCGAGCACAAATTAGAAAAGAGTGATTTAAATATTTTCCTACCACAGCTGACAAACTTCTGTGACTAAAGGGGCCTGAGACCTGACAACGTTATCTGCGGCATCTCTTATTCCTGATGATAGTGATAATAAATAAGTAAATTAATGGAAATGATGTGTCCTACTTATATATTTTTGCAAGGATGTGGCAATCTGCACTGACTCAGGTTTCAGTGTTTTTCCTCCTAGAGGACAGTTTGTGTGACAAATTTGTCAACATTGAAGCTTTAACCTAATAACCCTTCTGTTAGAGGACACTTTCCTAATATATCCACTGTGTTTAAATTATCAACAGTCACTCAAACAAAAAGGGCACTTGGTGGGCTATATCTGTCCGACTGCCCTGTTGTGTTTTAAGTCAGGAAGTGGCACATTTATGCCAGTTTGATTGAAATGTTGTGTCATTCGTATCTTGAGTCCTTTGCTTTCTTTTCCTTCTTCCCGTCTCTTTGTGCTTAGTAAAAGGGACTTCCCTCCAGATGTGGGGGCTGATCTTTCTGAACCTTTTCATCTTCTCTAACAGCAGTTTGATCAAAGCTTGAGAATGGAGACAACAAACCTGTGTGTCCGTGGCCCTGTCATAGTGTAAGTGAAAATACCCTTTATCACATGTCCGTGTTTTGTAACATTGTGTAGGATTCAAATGTAAATATCTCTTTGTCAGTTTTATTATGAGGCTTTTAAAAGGGCACCCTTTAAGCCACAACAAAAGAAAAACAGCTTTGAGAAAGTACAGACCTTTCTCTTTAGTATCCAGTTTCATTTTCCACACAGTGTCTTCTCTTCTCTCAGACTCTGTTGGCTTCTGTTCAAGCACACGCTACTTTTTATTGTGACACCATACAATAAAACTGAATTACTAAATTTTAAATTGCAGATATCACAGACTAACAAGTCCGTTCACATGCAAGTTAAAGAATTGTATATAAGACAGTATTGGAAATATGTTTCTTGCATATGTGAAGAAGTCTTTCCTTTGTGCAGAGTTTAATGCCACAGTCGAATATTATAAATCGTTGAGTATTTCTATTTTGATGGTCAGACCCTCCCATACCTTGAACTACCTTGTTGACCGCAACCGCAGGACAATCTATAATGTCTAGCAAGTGTAGGGTTGCGTGTTAGTACGTAGAAGAGATTTCGATTTTTTTATTTATTTAGTTTTTGCCCGGTCACCAATAATTGTGAAACTTCAGCTAGTTTTTCTGGCTGGACACCGGAGCTGTCAGGCATCATATTTCCCTCAGGTTCAAATGTGCTGTGTGCTTTGATAATAAATGGAGAGAGCTCAGGTGACCAGGCTTGATAGGCTTGTAGGTAATAGTGGGACCTTACAGCACTCTGATATGAAAACAGCAGTCCCTGTATTTGCCTGTGATTTTGTTCATCTCTGCTGTTTTTCAGCATATTGACTCAGTACACTGCAGCTCAGTGATAACCTTTTTTTAATGAGAGGAATAATTCAGTAACATTTTGCTTAAAGTCTCTTAAGGACTGCTGACCGGGACAGAGATTTAAATGTTTGATCAGTTGTTGGGCATCAGTTTTACTTGACCTAAAATCTAAATGTGACAAAATAAAACAAACAAACATAAAAAAAACTTTCGTCAGTTAATTTTACAGATATCTTCATAACCCAGATACTTTTAATACATTCTTTTATTGTATGTAACCTAGATCATTAAGCCAGAAATATCTTCTGTAGAGCTGATGGAGGGAGGCAAAACCAGGACATTGTTGTGCAGACCAATTTTCTGCAGATAAGAATTCACAACTAAATGTTGCTCCGTACAAACAAACAAAACAACAGGAAAATCCTGGTCTGCCTTTTGTTTGTTTGTTGTATTTTCAGTTTGCACACAGATTAAACATTGTAAATGAATGTGGTAATTAACGCAGGGTGTGTGAGTGTAGGCGCTGGTTTATCTACTTGTTTGTCTCAGATGAAAGGAGCATATTTTCTATAAAACAAAAAGTGGGATTGTACTCAGCGCATCATACCCACTTGTTTACAATGGTCTCCCAAGGGGGCTCTCCTCTCTGTTTGTTAGTGTATTTGCAAGGGGAGACTTAAAATAACCCACCATCTCAAGCAGAGCACCATCTATAGGCAGACTGTGTGGTGAATGTGTTCACAGCAGCCAGCTTTACTTTACTGATCTGTAAACAGCCTAAGCTTTATTCAGACCGTCTTATCCCTCTGTGTTTGATCTTTGCCGCATCAGCTTGGAAAGAAAAAGAAAAAAAGTATTTAAAATTATCCATATGTAGGCATGCGCATGTGCAGTTGTTGAACACGAATAGCCACCGAAAGCAAGGGAGCAATTTTAATTTCAACTACTGCTCTAGCCCATGTAGTCTGTTCTTATATCATCCATACACATAATACACTGCACTATATGTTTTCCCTAACACTTAACATGACATCCTGAACTTAACATGACATCCTAAACCTTATTTATTTAGACAGGAGCATGCTAGCTGTAATTGTAATTTACAGAGCACCAGTGGATGAAAATTGTTTTCACTGATTGATTCAATTGAGCAAATGGGTGGCTATGGCTTTGCAGTTGTGAGGCTGTGTCCAAAATGACTCCCGTTTTCACTCGTTCATTACTCCCTAAATAACAGACACTCAGTAGTTTAATTGATAGATTTTGAACACTTAACTGTCAACTTTAGAAACTGTCATTTTCCCATTCATAAAATGTGGCGAATTGCGTTGTGAGATTATTAGCAGAAAGTACTTGGAAAGGACACTACGTTTTGCATTCCATTGTAGAATTTTTTAGGACACCATGGTGTCCTCAAAAACACTCAAATTTGGACACTGAAATGAAATGCCAGACAGTGAATGTAATGTAATTTACTGTTTATAATAAATAGGAAATGATTTTGGACACATCTCAAGAGGTTCGCCAGTGTGATTCCCAAAAAAAAAAAAAAAAAAAAAAAAAAAAATCCTATAAGTTGTTACAATGAGAAACTTCCTCAAAAAAATGGCAAAGGACATAAGTAATATCTTAAAATAGTGACTCGGGATTTTGAAACAATTGCGTTGTCTCTCAAAAATAATGACATGGTATCAGAAAATGAGGCAGAAGTATTGTCAGAAATGAGCTTCCATAAAGTGCTTTAAGTTAATCATATTTTACCATAAAGGTGGCAAAAAAAAAAAAAAAAAAACTAGTCAGACAACATCACAGCTGACAAAATGGACAAACAAATAAGAGAACCAAACAATAAATGCAAAAGTCACAAAAAAGGAAGATAGTTCCTAAAAAAAGGTACTCAAAGTACTTAAAGTGAAAGTTCCTTCTTAGATGTGGCTCTGAGACCACAGGCTTCACATTAAAGTCTTTTTATATATTGTAATGTTCTTGTCTTGTGACACATGCTCAAACAACCTTTACTGAAGTAAGATATTGCGTGCATACAATCAGATTACAAGTGTTACAAGGAAGCACTGATCACTACACACACACATAAGACAAAGCTTTTTTTTTAGCTACTTGTCTAGAAAGAAAAGAAAGCGTGCATCCACCACCATAGGTGTCATCTTGGCAGTCATTGATATATTAAAAGCTACAACAGTAGCCAAAGCAAGAGCCAAGATTTGCAGAGTGAAGAAGATCCCTGCCTGAATTTAAGTTTACCAGTCCCCCATTTTCCCACATACACTTCTTTGTATGCAGTTAAAGGTGCAAAGAGTCTTGTAGAACAACATCTCCCCTGGGTTATCAGTGTCCTACAGTACATTTACTGACTCAACATAAGGAAATATGGCACGTTAAATAGTTGAATGCAGATTAAAAAGGATGGAAATAGACTGTTAAGCAAGCCTCCCCTGGTACACTTCATATGATGTTCCGTTAGGCCGAGTTAGTGACCTTTATAATCAAAGCATATGCTAATTACAGAGATATTATTAGACGGTTGGGAGTCTGTGCTCAAAGCTATACTATCTCTGCCTGCACAGAATTCACAAATCAGGGGATTGTCACTGAGAAGGTTGACCGATAAATGTCACATTGTCACTATTATGTCTCCTCTACACTTTATATAATTGAAGAGAGAAAAAACAGCTCTGAAATTATTGGGCTGTTGTCTCTTTTTTAAAGCTCTCTACCCACTCCTCTCCTGACCTGTGATTTGTAAAAGCACAGTCACTTTGAGGGGCAAAAAGACATGAATATTTATTACCATGCCACCTCTGCAAGGTACGCACCCCAAGCCAACGCATGAAGAATCGATTTTTTTCAAAATGTATTTTAGATTTCATTTGCAGGTTGCTTTTTTTTTTTTTTTTTTTTACACTTCATTCCCTTCCCTGTAACACCCAGCCGCATCCCTTTGCTTTGTGTTTGCCATCAGTAAATTTGCATAGAAATAATTCCTGGGTGAGGCATGCTCACAGGGCATTCAGAAGTTACCTGAGAGGGACAACATTACCACAGGAACACAAACTGGCAATGAGAAATCAACTTTCATATCTTCTGTTTCTCTTTAATTGACATTTTAGGTCCTTTTATTTCTTTCAGTTGATGTTTGTTGTATGTCATTTGGTTTTAGCTCTGTTCCTTGTGATGCGTTTTTGTCATGTTGACCTTTACAAGGTTCAGTAGGGGGAGATCTACTAAGGGCTGTAGTGCAGATGAGATGGATGGATGGATTCTGGTTCTTGCTTTGTAACCAGAACTTGTGGTTCAGTGGATTTGTCTTCGACTGATGTTCAAAATGAGCTTTTCCTATTCATTTCACTGGTGTATCATTGTCTGTGTCCCTTTTTTTTCCAAGGTATCTGACACTTTATATCTCTGCACATACACACACACACAGACACACAAGACATACACACTCACATGCCAGGATCTAAATTGAACAGGCCAGCATGGAGTAGGCCAATTACATCACTGCCCCAATTAAAATAAAACAACAGGACTCTTTCAAGCTGTCCTGCAGGGGAGAGCAAATGAGACGGGGAGAGAGAAAGAAATAGCAATAACAAATCCCAATCCAGTCAGATCGTCATGATGTTCATTTTAATTAAAAAATTGGATTCACTGCAATTAACTCCAAACTAGTCCCCTGTGGCTCAGTGAAGAAGAAAATGATTGGCTCTCAGTTTCTAAGCGACTCTGAGAGTTCCACAACACCCTGTGATAATCTCTCTTTAAATAGCATCCACTGTGTCTTGTGAGTATTTGGATGTTTGTCAAAAGAAAATTCTGCTTGATTATGTTTATATAGACATGACCACATCTGCTAAATGTATCCCCTTTGTTTTCTCAAATTGATGTGAAGCGGGGCTGTGTCTTAGAGCCTGAGTGGTGGCAGTCGAGAGGACAAAGGATTGTGGCCTGTCTGACACTCAGACTGACAGCGATTGATATCTTCACTGATCAATTTAAACACCCACTTATATTTTTACTTGTCAGCCACGATTGACCTTGTTGTAAGTCAAATGTTGTGTCATGTGGAGTGATATTTTCCACTGAGTATGAGCGCATATGTGTTAATGTGTCTGTGTATAATGTATGTATTGAAATGTGTGGAGTAGCCATCTGAGGGTATGGATTACAATAGTGATAAGGGTTGAGTGGCTAAAGCCTTATGACTAATAGCCTGTCAGAGTGGCACTCAACTCTACTTGGTCACACAGATCAACACCTCTCTCCTTTTCTCTCCAGCACACACACACACACACAAACACACACACACACACACACACACACACACACACACCCACACACACACACACACACACACACACACACACACACACACACACACACACACTCACAGATGCACAGAGAGTTTTACAGTATGCAGAAGACATTTATGCAGTATTCACTTTTTACTTTTTTTACTCCAAATATATTTATTGATAATTCTAAATTAACACAAACTGTTCAAATAATAAAACATGTTTAAAATGAAAATGGGATGTTTTTAACTTTTAGACTGCATAAACTTTTTACAGCCACTTCTAATGATAGGAATGTGTGTAATTCTGTGATTCTCGAGGCTGACACTGATGGGAATTGGGAATTTAAAAAAACAAAAGCTGACAAATGCAGCTCAGCAGATTACAGTTCTTTTGACAAATGTAACATGAACAACAATCTTGATATGGACAGTTAAGATTTGTTTTTGTTTTTTTGACTGTGACACAGATGCATACTGAGCAGGGAATTTTAGAGTAGAAAAATCAACTTGTCTCCAGTTAATAAACGATGTCATGGTAACATTGCTTCTAATTTTTTTCTGTACTGCAATTTCTTGTTATTTACCGACATATACACCAATGTTGGCTGATATATTGGCCAGGCCAATTTATTGGTCGAGGTTCTAGAAGCTGACTATTGCACTTCCATAAAGTTGGTGGACACACTAGAGACCCATAAAACAAAGAACAATCAAAACTGAAGCAAGAGAGGCAGAGATATCTTGATTTTTAGTCCCTAATATGGTTTAAACTCTCAAAACACTAGAACTTAAATTTCCCATGATGCAACCAATACCATCATTTTGTTTGACCCATCCGATAAATGCCCACATCTTTTAAACTTTATACCTGCAGTCTATAACGCCTGTGTCCTGTTAAACTTTAAAGTCTCCAAGCCCAAGCCAAGATTACCCTGATTATGTCATCAGGGTTATATTCTCAGACTTCAGAGGTACAGAATTAAATTTTATCATATATATCATATATATATTATAACTGTCGGACTGACGAGTGAACTGAACTTTATGTGTTGAATTGTTTGAGAGACCCTTTAAAGGGGTGACATGGCAGGTCAGTATCTGTAGGACTGTACACTTATACTCCAATGTGAACTCAGAACCTTGCATGAGCACACCAGTGTTCTTGCTGGTGATGAATAGACCCAACTCCAACCTAAAGGCACACGCTGGCAAAGATGAAAAGGAACAAGTAAAATACACCAAAACAGAGGTACACACACCTATTTGCACACATGAAGAGAGATAAGGACAATTCTGGTACTTCTGTCCTCATTTTTTTCTTGCCTGTTCCTTTTTTTCTTACAGAGTGGGCTAAGATAAATATTCACTTATTAAAGCGTAACTGGAATTGACTGTGTCATGCATCAGGCTAATAGCTGAAAGCCATGGTTCAATACGGCGAGTTGGGACGGGCTTCGCTAATGGAAGAAGTGACGTGGTTGCTGCCCAAATGTCATTCATCAGACCGCACACTGTTCGTTAGGGGCTACAAAGCCCTGCCATCTCACACACTCAGGCTCATCTATTAACCCTAGGCAATGGCACCCGTCGGATTATGGAAATAACAGATTCAGGAAAATAGGACACTGATAGGCCATCCATGTGGAAAAGATTGGTGTCAGGAGAGTGTCGCAAATATGTCTGACTGCAAGGGATGTGACCGTTTTTCTTTTCTCTGAAGATCTATCTAGGTGCTGTTGCGCCTGGAGAGCTAAGGGTTGCATCAGGGGGAACCTGTGCCAGACATTATGGTCCCACTTATTACATTCCTGCCCACCACTAATAGGGCACGCCGACTGTGGTCTCCATGTTCTGCGTCATTGAATGAACTCAATGTTATTCACAAAGATCTAATATGAGGGTTAATGTCTTTTCATTTTTTGGAATGGAAAGTACAGTAATACTGAGATCAGACAAAAGGAATATGACAGGAGGAGGACTGACAGAGTGGAAGAAGATGGCAAGAGTGAGTCTATGGGCAGTAAATTGGTGCTCAAAGATTAAGAAACATAATACTCTACAGTTAATTCCAAGGTAACCACAAAATCAGACTGTATGGCCTCATTCCCTCAGTTTTCAGATTAACCAACCCCTAGAAACCTCAAAAGACAGGGTTTGGGTTATTTATGCAGGGTTGTGAGAAATTGTTGAAAGGATTTGTGTTAGGCAAAGATCATCCCAAATCACCAAAATAGTTCTGTGGCTTTTAAAGAAATTAAGAAGAAGTAGTCTGGACAGTAGTCTGGTTTATACCTACAACCCTGATTCCAAAAAAGCTGGGACACTGTGCAAAACGTAAGTAAAGGAGAATGTGATCATTTGCTGATCCTTTTTTTTTTTTTTTTGACAATATACTCGGTTGAAAATAACACAATATATTTTATCTTTTACCTCATCAACTTCATTGATTTTTGTAAATATCTGCTTATTCTGAATTTGATGCAGCAACATGTTTCAAATAAGTTGGGACAAGAGCAACTTAAGACTGGGAAAGTTGTGGAATGCTCCAAAAACACCTGTTTGGAACATTCCACAGGTAAACAGGTGACAACATCATGATTGGGCATGAAAGGGGCATCCTGGAAAGGCTCAGTCATTCACAAGCGAAGGTGGTATGAGGTTGGTTATAGCATGGCATTATTAACATTTTAGACTAAAGAAAACTGCTGCTTAGCTGAAAGCATGCTGTCTCTGTTTTGCTCCTCTAATGCTGGTTACCGTTAATGTTAACTATAAACCTGATCATAACAGTGACCACCTTTTGGCAGAGGCATGACTCTTAAGATTGTGCTGAAAGTTCAGAATGGGCATAAGCAATTTAACAGTCTTAGCTGTTCCGGAGGGATCGGACGATTATTTTCCTGCTAATTAATTCCTGCAAATTATCATCATTATATTGGCCTTTAAAAATCCAATATCGGTCAACCTCTAATTTGTTCTGCTGTAGTTTTCTCATGTGTCTCTTACTTTTGAGTGAACCTCTGGACCATGACAAGCAGAGAATGTTTCTCCCACACTACCTCATAGTGTGAGAATGCCAGGGTAGTGCGTCCAGACCTGTGGACAATAGAGGTGACATGGCAGGATGATCCAGGACGCGTGTACAGGGTGCTCTGGCTCTGGACACACAAAGAGCTTGAGCCTGCCCTAGATCCCACACAGCCCCAGGGGATGACGTGATGTCACATGCACCCACCCGGCAAAAAAGATTGTGTTTAGTCAGCAGTTTGTAATGTCCAGGGCTTGGCCTGCTCCTCCGTCCACAAAGGGCCTCAATGCCCAAAGGGCTGCTGGGGATCTGTGGCCCAGACCTCTGTTAGGCAACAGGTGTGCTGTGACAAGATGGATAGAGGGATGTGGAAAAAATCCATTCAGAAATAAATCAGTTGCTTCAAAAGAAACAATTCATTTGAGCCAGATCACAGATATTTTTCTTTTTACACGCTGTGACTGTTTGCCTTGAACCAGCTGCCAAAACTTGGACCACTGGCATGTCACTCATGGTTCGTCGTTTAAAATAGAACTGGTGTCATGAAGTCATTTTCGAGATAAGGGAGTGAACGCCCTCTTTGCCCACACCTATGATGGATGTTTATTACCTCTTCTTGCTGCCATAATGGTTTTTGGTGCTGGAAGTCCTATCTCTTGCCAGCAAGAAGGTCCAATTTTTCTGCTCCAACTTAACACTGACCAAAATGTCTAATTGCTCCATGATGTTTGGATTGAAGACACAGGCACCATTCAGCACTAGTGTAGAACATTATGACAGGGGCTCCTATAAAACTGTTAGTTAAAGATTGACTGGCAGCCACTGGGATAAAAATGACTCTTAAATAATATGTTTATGAGGTTGGTTTGGGGAAGCAAATTATTGGTGTTGAGGCTGGAGATCCAGTATAGATGAGACATTATAAACACCAGGGGACACTGTCTCCTAGGCTGCTGGGGCTGTCCTGAGAGCTGCCAACACATTAAGTAGGTCTTATTCAACATTATTTCTGACAATTGCTGTGACAACTTCTCAACAAAACAAGGTGCTTAAAGCTGGTCTTTTTAAAAGTTTGGAGTTTACACCATTTGATTTGAAGCAAGGACATGAAAAGACAGATGGAAAAAAGGATACAATTATATGATTACATATATGTAATTTTCTATATTAACATGATATTCTGTATTATGATATGATATTATGATACCTAATCCCTGAACAAATCCCAGTATCACTTGTTTTTACACATTTAGTATTTCTATCCTTTTGTTTTCTATCTTCTTACACCTGTCCATCCATTTTTTCCCCATCAAAGTAACAACATTTATGAATCACACAAGGTCACTGTAGTGAAGAGCACTTAAAAGTTTGATATGTGGGGGGGGGGGGCACTTAGAGTGATCTGGTTGGGTGAGATTCAGGAAATATCACTTTACTTTTTTTTTTTTCATCCATCATCAGGGAAGCTTTACCAAAGCATTCAGGCTGTTTGCTCATTTTCAGCCATGCTAGCGGCATCACTGAATTGTCTAGAAAAGTATGTCATGAATTGCTATGAAATTTTGTCCAGACATTTTTGATCCCCAGTGATCCCACCTTTTCCTCCAGTGGGACCATGAGGTTGACACTTTGCAAGTTTATTGGCAAGTCTTGAGAACCATTGGATGGATTGTCACTTTGGTTATCTACTGACTTTCTCTTTAGCGCCACCTACATGTGAAACCTTTCACTTACTCATGGCTCCCAGATGATCAATCCTAATGACATTGGTGATCACCTGGCTTTTCCTTTTGCTACATCATGAAGTTAGTACTTGTGGTTTTAAGTGAAATGTTTCAACAACTATTGGATGCATTACTATAAACTTTGCTGGTGATGTTGATGTTACCCTCAGGTTAAATTATATAACTTCAGCGTTCCCTTACTTTTCCACTAGCACCATCATTTGATCAAACTCTGTTACTTGGAGATTTGGTTTATGCCAGAACACTCCACATGAATGACTTTGTCTTTAGTGCCAAAAAGACAATGTTAGCTAGTATGCTAGTATGCTGAAATAAAATGGTGTTGATGGCAAAGATCAGCATTGGTATGTTAAGATTGTCATTGACATGTCAGCATCATGGATGTGGTTAGCATTTAGTTTAAAGCACTGCTCTGCAGCCTCATATAGCCACAAGCATGACTGTAGTAGCTAGCATGGTAGGCTCTTATTTTGTCAACTTTTCAGTCAATAAAATGTTTAAAATAAATGCAATTTTGCATAACCACAGATTGTGAATTCAATATGCTGTGCAGTACAAGATTTCCATATGGTAATCTGTGGAAAATACTTTTCTCTACACTGAACATGCAAACAAAAATATGTTCACCACCCTCTGTTTTCAATTCTTCCTTCAACTAAACATCCCTTTAGATTTCAGTTGGGGCTGGAATAAGTCCCTGGGGAGAGATTTTAATGTCCATAAATGAGTCAGATTTCATGGCACGTACACTTTGTGTATTAGAGCACAGCACTGTAATTTAAACTATGCTTAGCAATTGAATATCAAAAGACTCTCAAACGCTTGCCAGATGCTGCCAGATGCATCAGATCTGCTTCCTCTGAGGAAGTGGAGGGAGACTTGTAGCTCCCAGCATCACTCTTCTCGTAGCAGTGTGGATTTCACTGACTGAGCCAAGCTTGGATTCTAAATGGCTCTGTGACTCCCTCCCTGCTCATTGCCAGGATTCTCCTGTGTTGGCAAGCTTGTGGCAGGGTTATTAGATAAGGAGACAGACTCTCTGGCCCCTCTTAACATCCCTCTCAGCAGGAGAAAATAAAATGGTTTTACTCCCTCCTTGTTTACCCATAAGTGGAAATAGAACAAGACAACGAAATGACTACACACAGAGCAGCAGTGAGGCAGCAGACCTGTGATTCGGTTTCAGTTTTTTTTCATCTCGCAAGTGATTCACATGGTCACATAATTGTTTAGCATGCATGTTGTACAAGCCTTAGCAGTCACTAAGCATCATCAAAAGAACGGCCTTCTCTATTGTGAAGTTCTGTTTTAAATATACTGATCATAGTTTCCACTTGGCTAACCACCCTTTATGAAAGTGTGTTAACCTACTTAACTGTGTCTGTGTTCTTTGGGTGCACCAGCTGCTCATTCAACTTTAACACATTATTTAAATTGACATGACTTTTATGTTTTCAATTCTGTATACAACGAATAGCGTTAAAATGAAGTGAAATGAAACCTAATTTTCAATCTGTGTTTCAGCTGTAATATCCCAGCCTCCTGTAATTACCTGGAATGCCAGCTGCAGGCCTCCTGCTAATACAAAGCCTCAACAAACAGGCTTTCTCCTGACCCAGCTAGCCCTGGGACTAATTATCATCTTATGGAAATGTGGCTATTTCTGCAACTTCCATATCCCTAATTATTTCTGTTATTCCAATATCAGCCTGGCTTTGATGTCCCAAATCCTGTATTTAAATAGTGTAAGATTCCTATTCCTGTGCCCTCTGAGGATTGTTCATGTAAAATACATGGTCTAAGAGTGGGTATTACCAGGGCCTCCAGGGGCTGGACATACCAGGTCCACAGCCTCCTTGTGTTTCTTTCTTTTTCCCTTGTTCTCTCCTCCTTATGGGGGCGTCTGCTGGGAGAAAAGGGACAGAGGTAATATACATGTGAGTTATAAGAATATTGGGCTTGTGCAAATGCATCTTTGTCTGTTATCTATAGTCCTGTTACCAAGGGAGGAGAATTGGGCTCACCAGAGCAGTCTGTAGATTTTCATGAATCATTCCTCATCTCAAATATTGTAACTTTTAAAGTGACAAGGTGACCCATTAGAAGCAAGTGTTTTTACATTGTTGTGACTGTTGTGGATGAACAGAAGATATCCTTACAATTCAGAGGTGCCTTGTATTGTTACAGTGCACTGTATAATTTTAATTGATTGATCAAATTGTACAAACTTTTGGCACATTCAGAGTGAAAAGTGTCCAACAAAGACATCCATCATCAGTGCATAAAGAGAATGGTTTCATTAATTAGTAGGGTTAAATGGTATTGTACCATATGGTCTGGCGCCATCTTGGCAGACAATTTGTTGAGTGTGAAACTGACGTACAATCTTCTGAGAGAAATTCAACTCCCCCACGCCTCATGCTCATGCATGAGCTGCATTGTGATTTGATTCCATTCACCTGCACTGCAGGTTTGACAGAATCCCAGAAATGAACAACAGACGTATGTGGAGTTATGACTGTGTGTGCTTCTCAGGATCAGCCCTGCTCTGGCACATGGGCTCCATTCTAAAAGATGACTCTGTGTAAAACCATCATCATGTATTTTCATATAGATGAGCTATGGCTACCTGCGCTCCCAGCCATGCTTTTATTAATGGGGAGCTGTCAGGAGTGGGATGCTCTGCATATTCGCATATTAAACAGGCAGGGGGGGAGATGCCCGGTTTATTACCATTTGATATAAATCAGCTTAAAGCATCTCTCCACCTCCTGCTCCACCTCTTTTCTTCTGCTCTAAGGATGGTCTCCTCTGCATGTCCCCTCTTTCATTCCTCTGCAATACAAGTCTCTCTGTCTCTATTTGCCTCATCCAAGATATTCCTGCAACTGTTTCTTCTCATAACTATGATACATGAGAACCACAATACATTTTTGTAATAAGATACAGGACAGCAACTCCCTCTCTACTAAATGGTGTTTAGTCCTCCAGCCGCTTGCCTAAACAGAGTTGAACAGCATCCCAGCTGTCCTGATATAGTTGAGTTATGGGGACCGTGGCTACAGCGATTAAGCAGATGAAATTTAATCATAAAATTTCTTGAGACTGCCACTGTTTATGACTGTGTGCTTATTAAAATGCAACATGTTCCACTGCATTTGGATTCATTCTCCTCATCGTGGCACTATGCTGTTGCTATTTTGTTTTCTATTCCGGTTAAAGACATGGTGAGATGCTATATAATCAAGGGATAAACAAAAGTTACAAATAAAAATTACAGCATATTAAATGTCAGCAGTAGCACGAAACACATTACAGTTCTCACAATTGAATGAAAAAGTGTGCTTCTGAATGAAAACATTGATTTTCTGTACCCTTGGTGATTTGTGGATAACAGTCTTCAATATATTTTCAATTTGACTCCATTTCTCTTTTTTGAACAGATCATGATTTAGGATAACTGCTCAACACATTAGATGATTGATCAGAGTATCCTTTTCATTATTTTCTGTAGATTTTTACTCAAGTAACCAGTAGGACTAATACCCCACACTGAAACAAAATAATATTAATCTAGTAGAGCTGCTACTTTCATTTACTATAACCCTGCTCAGGGGATCCAAAGACTCCGAGGCTTCATACATCTCAAATAGCTTCATGTCTCGACACTCTTCCATCAGCTCCATGTTTGCTTTTAATATAGTGCAAAGTCTTGAACCCTACAGAGGCCTTTTGGAGATATGAGCCTAGAGAGTAAATGTAAGTTTAGTGTATACCTTACCTTGTGTTCCTCCTCATTCATAATTCTTCATGCGCATCAGATGTGACTTATGCGCTTTTTTTCTAAAGGGAAATTAAAGGGTAAGTGGAGTTGTGTGGGAACAGTCAATTCAATTACCCACGTTGTGACCACGCTAGTTTACAAAATACTCATCCTTTAAAAATGTCTCAGAATGACATCTCCACTATGGCAGTTTAGGTAAAGTACACAGAGCTTGTTTGGCTTCAGGGTTGAATGGAGCATTGTGCTGGCACCTGTCCCTAGGCAAGGCCTGGACCATGGCGTGCTTGCTCAGGCATGGCCACGACACTAAGTTTATTTCCTGGCACCTCTCCAGATGACCAAATTATAATCGCCATTTAAAAGAAAGGGAAAACAAAGCAAGCAGAGAAGAAAATATTCCTCGTGAGAGGAGAGTGCAGGGCATGGCATTATGTGGCTCTAATCATATCTTTAGCCTGATAATGATCCTGACATGTTTTGTTATGGCCTGTGATACTGATGCCTCCACTGGCTTTAGGGCATATCACTGACAAATCACAGGGGAGGTGTAACCTTTTTCTCTTTTTTTATGTTTTGCATTTTCTTCTCATGTGTTTGTCTCTCCACCATTTCCACTTTCAGTCTCTCTCCCTGATACTCTCCATTGTCAGCCAGCCTTAATGGAAGATGGCCAACACAGTATGACTAGCTTTCTGTCCACTAAAACTAAATTTGCCCTGTATTGACGCAGTTCAAGATCACGATCACAATCTTTGTCCAAATTTTCTTTGATCTTTTCTGATTGACATGGTTTACATAATATAAATGGGTTTCTCTCCATTGAGAATGTTGCTATGTGTGTCTTATCTGGTTCTTAGTGATGAAAGTTAAAAGATTTGGGACTCAAAGGGTCAGAAAGCCCTGGTGAAGACCGCGGCCTACATGCTTGATAAGAACAGCAGCTCTTGCCAAATACCCTCCATACAACAAGGGTCTATAAATCATCGGCTGTGTCCTCTCCATCCCCCTTCCCCTTTTGCTCCTCTTTCTCAGGGCTATTTTGCTGTGCTCCAGGAGCAAGAACATCTCCTATTTATTGGGAGAATTTCCTGCAAGTATTATTAATTACACAAAATGCTGTTGGGTATGTGGGATTGATGCCTCCAGTGCCATAGGTTCAACCACCGTGCCTCCTCTGACCTTGTCTGGTTAGGTAGATATGGAAGATTTAAGGATATACACTACCAGTGGTGAGCCAAACAGCCCTATAAAATTAGACTCCATGATGACTTAGATTTGTAGTTTTTACATCCATTATTTTAATCCCATGAGCTCTCATCTATCCATGTGTCATTCAGTATTTCAATTTCTGCTTGTTTTTATAGCTCCCATCAACTCCATGTTCCACGTGTTAGATGTTCGGGGCTCTTGGAGAGAGCATTCTGTTCCGTGTGGTGGGCCACGGTGTCTAGCTTATGCATGTTTAATGTTGTTGAACATGAACGCACAGTCAGCCTGTCATAAACATGGCAGCTGGGACACATAAAAGGTCATAAAACTGTCAATGAAATTAGAGTGGCATGTCCACCAGTGCCAGTTTACCCACACAACACCTGCTTGGAGAAGAGGATAGGGACGAATATTTGCCATCACTATCAACCCCATTCCACAATGCAGTGCTGCACTGCAGTCTGCCAATAAATGTACAGTTGAAGGATCGGTAATGGCTGTTTGTGCAACTCACAGCTCGTGACAGTTATAAGTGTTCCCAAGGAGACACTATTGCATCACTGAAATGAATATGAATGCACTCCTTAAATGCGTGCAAATTATAACTTTTAAGCATTTTTCTGTTGGTAACTGCTGCATGCCAAGCACAGTCTCTGTGGCTGAGTTACTTTGAAACTTGCAGAATTTGGTTGAATTTCATTGCAAAAAGATGTGTATTTAAATCTGTGGCAAAACAGATTAATTGTACCAAAGGGTCCTTTTTATCTTTCAACATGTGTGGGAGGACTTCAGAAAGTGCCCTCAAGTGTGATCTTCACTTTTTAGGTTAACTGTGTGTGCTTCCAGCTGCCACAGGGTAAAAATAACACTCTTCTTCTACACCATTATTCATTCAGCTCCATTAATCATTAGAGCATTATCTGGCATGTGAAAATTCACTTGCTGATAAGGAATGCATGACCCCAATATGAGATTTCCGGCTATTGTACAGCTAGACTAATTGATCGTGGTGCGTTTCTGGGACCAGCTCTCCGTCTGTCTGTCTCTCACTGATACTCTTGCTCATGCTCTCTCTTTCTCACTCTCCCCTGCAGTTGCCTCTCTTGGTATATTTACCAAAGACTTGTTTGAATATCTCGAAATCCACCACAACATATATCATTACTTTAGCTGTATTTTGCTTAAACAACCCAGCTAGGGAAAAAACTGCCATTCTGTAAAGTCCTAAGGTATTTACAGTCCATCTCATTTCTCATTTTTAAAGCTGTATAAAAGCGTAAATTTGTTGCACCTTATTCCTCTACTGTCACTTTTGGGCTGAGAGCTGTACTTTCATTGTGCATAGAATGGTACACAAAGAAGAGTTTAATAACACAACACATCTTTGTGATAGACAAGTTCTACAACATTTATTTGCAGCAGAAAATGGCTTTTGTCACCAGAGAAATTGGTTTGGAAGGTGTTGAACAACTATAGTTCATGCTCAAAAGGAAATCAGCAAATAGTTATGTCTTTATAGCCCTGCCAAAAACTCAGGAAGTACAAAGTGTCTGCCTTCAGCAGAGGAGGCCAGAGTTAGTGACCAATCTCCAACAAACAGTGAACAGTGGTTTTAGGGATCCTGATCAATGAAGTGCTCGCACAGTACGACTCGTTTCACAATGTACTGACAAATGATCTGTTTTGCCTTGCCAGGTATCAGAACTTGTTGGACTGAGCTACCAGTAAGTTGCATTATTTCACCATACAGGTTGTATTTACGGTTCACACTTGGTCGATTAAGCTCGTAGGTATTACTGATTAATAAATGCTGACATTTACCCTGCAATGTAGACGTAAAGAGACCATTTTTGGAAGAATGAAGAAAACACCTGTAATCTTGCTTGTGTGTGTGATTCACATGTTCTGGGCTCGGTACGAAAGCTGTCAAAGGAAACTGACAGGAAAAGTGTGGTTACTTTCTGTCTTTGAACTTTCTATTATGTCAAAGGAAAATTACTGTTAATGTCACAGTACACTGTAATGTGTTACCACTGAAAGACAATTTCTTTTTTCCTCACATGACCTCATTCAAACATAAAAGTCGATTTGTGTGAAAGTATATTCATTCTGTTGATATATGTGGGTGGTCGCGTGTGAGTGTAACATGATTACATAGCAACTCAGATTCTCCTGCTGACCACCCTGTGGTCTTCACCCAGCCATGGCTACAGAGCAACCAATTTTATGTGGTTTGTGGTCAACAAACAGCCTTTGACCTCAGAGAAGTGGCAGGCGTATCCATTGTGTGAGTTTGTGGGGGCAAGGGTGGGAACGTCAGACAGCCAGCTCTGATTGAGTTACTTTAGGCCTCAGCTCTATTACCTACTCCTCTCTTGTTTTGTTGAATTATTAAATAGGTGTCCACAGCATCCCAAGGACAGAGATCTAAGAGCTTAAATCACTGGACAACTCGTCATTTAAAAAAATAGAACAAGGAGAAACTACACACTGCCAAGTAACAAAAACATACATTTTTCTATTGAAAATGAATTTTGACCCTTTGAGCTTTAATACAATACTGTACAGAAAACAAACAAGATAACTTGATACATGGTTTCTTGAAAAACTGCCAGAAGTGCCCCTTTCTCCACATCAATCTTGTGAGAAAAAATAAGTTCCTAGTAATTCTTTTTATTGTGTATCAACTAACAAGCATCCTCATCACACAATTGTGCATCTCTAACATTTGAAATGCTGTTGTAGTAATCTCTGCATTAAAGTAATCTTCTGTGAAGAAAACTTCAATGAGAGACTGCTGCTCGATTGAGGGAGTCGACTAATTTATGACATGGAGGCACCTTTCCAAGCAGGCCTATGAGTGTCCAAGAAAACTTTTCAACACATGGCTCAATTGCTTGCAGGTTAAATGACAGTGGAATAGCCAGGCTGTTAATTTTCTTAACAGATCCAGATGTTGGGAGAGTGACAGAGAAGGACTCCGGTTTCACAGACGCATGTGAGGAATAGTGTATCAGGGCCGCCTGAGCAGTTGTGTGTGTGTGTGTGTGTGTGTGTGTGTGTGTGTGTCTGTAGTATATTGATGCAGTGTGTATCCACAGACATTGTTTGACTTTTTTTTTTCTTTTTATCAGAATGATTTTCCCTCTCTCTTCTCAGTAGAAGCATTTGTGAGCGTATCGGTATGCATATTTTAGAGGCCATGCTTTATTTTCTTCAACACATCGGTGAGACATTATATGGCCATTCTTCTTCATGCATTCATCCAAGTTGAACTGAAGCAATGCATGTCTCAGTCTGCAAAAGCCTCCAATATAATGGCCATTTGCTGGTAATGGCAATGGATTACTTTATTGTATTCTGTTTATGATCTGCATTGATCGCTTTCCCTCTGCTCTGTGCACTGTACAATGTCATTTGCCCACTCAGATTCATACATCCATTTTCCTGAGCAGTCCTTTTCAATATATATGAAGCATTTTCCCAGCTGCAAAACAGATCCTTGAAGTCCTATTCGGAACATCAACACGGGACATTTCTGTAGTGAAGCCTGTGTGTAGACAGGCATGAAATAACATGGTTTAGATGTTTCATGTCCCACTAAAATTACATCATCAGACATGACTGTCCTTTGCTCCTGAGCTAAGTGACTAAAGCGTTGCTTCTTCCTTCATGTCTGCCTCATAGGCTTTACCATCTGTTCTCACTAAGTCTCTAAAAAGGCAAAAATCAGCTCTCGTAATCAGTCCAGGTAACTCAAGTTGTGGTGAAACCCCTGTGCCCCTGTGTGGGTGGGCATGCTCATGTGGTGTCCGTATGTTTGAGTGAAGAGATTCACAAGGGTTTAACAGATTTCGCTCAGTAAAATGTCTACCATGAAACTTAGTTACAAAAGTTGCAAAAATTCAAGTTCTTCTTTCGTTTCAGGCCTCTTTTAATGTTTAAAGTCAGATGAGGAACACACAATATGTATTGTACAATATGTATATATTTTACAACTATAAATATAACTTTTGTTATACTTGGCCTCCTTACAGTCATCTTGAAAAAAAAAATGATGGCTTGAAAAAACCCTGACAATATTTATGACGAAGCAAAACAAATCTGTTTTCATACCAAAAAAAAAACAAACAAACAAAAAAAAACATAAAACATGGGTCACAACATAAAGAGGAAAAAATTTACAAAAATAATAACTGGTTTTATTAAATATGCATCAATACATATAAATATAACTGTAAATTATGCTAAGAAAATATATCCAAAACTCATTCTAACACATGCTCTTTGTCTTCCAGAGTGACAGATGCCTTACATGAAGTAGTATGGGCAGAGTGTGTGTTTGTGTGTGTGCATGCTTGTCCGTGCATGTTTATGTGCGTGCGTGTGTGTGTATTTGTCTCATCTGTGTGTTGTCTGTGTGACTGTCTGCACCCACGGCTGAGTGTCTGCATGTCTAGATGTATGTATATATGTTGGCGTTTGGGTCGCTGGCTCCTGTTCATTATATTTTCATGAGTCATGCAGTATAAAGCCGACCATTCCCCCCATGCTCCCTGTTGCCCTCCAGTCCAATCCGCTCCTAGGCAGTAAGCTGCAGTACTCCCTATTGGCTGTATATCATCCCAACCTTCCCCTCGCTGGGTTTTCTGTTTGTTTTTCCAGATGCTCTCCCCCATGTCTCCCTCAGAGACTATAAGGAAACGATTCTCAGAGCAGAGCAGTGCTGGACACACGACTTGGCTTCTTTAAAAGAGGGGGGAGGTGGCTGGGTTTTCTCTGAATCAATACAGTGGCTCTTCAATCTAAAGCAAAGAAGCTGAGTGGTCAGGAGATTGTTGCACATATGGTCTTTATGTACTAAGGTTAAGTGGATGCATGCACTGTACATATTGACAGTACAGAGTGCATATAACTCTAGTATAGTATATTCACCTAAGTCCTCTACTTTGTGGAAGGCTGTAAAAATGGCACCACAGAATGTCATGCACAGATGAAAACAACAGATAAGGTCCAGTTTTTTTTTGTTTTTGTTTTTAAATTATTATTTTATTTTTTATATTTATTTATTTTAGCTCTGGGTGTATTGCAAGAAAGGAGACCGGATGTTGGTGTTGTAGTTGATATTATCTTTCATGGTGGATGTAAGTTTTTCCAAATTTGAATGTTCGGTTAGTAAGTTGAACCAGTGTTTTATTGATAATTTTTTTTGGTCTTTCCATCCATCCATCCATCCATCCATCCATCCATCCATCCATCCATTTTCTATATCCCAACTATCCCTTTCGGAGTTGGGGGGGCTGGAGCCTATCCCAGCTGTCAACGGGCGAGAGGCGGGGTACACCCTGAGCAGGTCGCCAGCCGACTGCAGGGCAACATATACAGACAAACAACCATTCATGCTCACACTCACACCTAAGGACAATTTTAAGTCACCAGTTAACCTAATGAGTGAACGGAGAGAACCCATGCATGCACGGAAAGAACATGCAACTTCACACAGAAAGGCCCCACCCGACCCGGGGATCGAACCGGCGACCTCCTTGCTGTGAGACACGCCCACTACATGTGCCACCGTGCTGCCTGGTCTTTCCAATAAAATATTTGTTTGGCTACGGTTATAGAGATGAGGATGAATGTTTGCACATGTTTTGGGGTTGATAAGGAGGAGAGGTCACCAAGCAGGGCTATGGTGGGTGAGAGTGGGATGCTGAGGTTGAGGATCTTGGATAGCTCTGTAATGACCTCCAACCAAAACTGTCTGACTGGGGGGCAGTTGGAGGAGGTAGATATCTGTTATGGTAGGACAGTGTGTACAAGTGTTGGTATCAGTGAGGCCCATCAGGTGCATTTTATGGGTGGTGATATGTGTTCTATGCAATATTTTGTATTGGATTAGCTGTATGTTAGAATTGGATGACATAGTGAATGTGTTATTGCAGATTATTTGCCAGTTGATTTCTGTTGGAGTCTGAAGATCTGAAGTCCATTTGTCTGTTGGTAGTGAAGTAGAGATGTCATGATGTGAGAAGAGTTTATAGATTTGGGAGGGTAGATTCCTGGGTTTGAGTGAATTTATTGTCAATAGTAAAGGGGGTTCGGATTACTAAAATTGTGTATATCAGTGACTTTTTTTATAATCTCTTTGAGCTGTAGGTATTGAAATTGACAGTTTGGTGGTAAGTTGTATGTCTGTTTCAGAAGGTCGAAAGAGCCGTCCCTGAAAAGGTCCCCTAGGCCAGTTATTCCTCTCCTTGTCCAAGTTGTAAAGATAATGGGTTTTCTGTTAATTGTGAACATGGGGTTATGCCAGATAGGGGTGGAATTACATGGAACAAGTTGAAGGGTAAGAGTTTCGTTTGCTTTCCACCAGACAGAGAGAGTAGTGTTTATTGTATTATATTTGAAGCATTCATGGGTTCTGATTGATTTGTCTATGAAGATAATGTCTCGGGTGGTCAGGTCTTTGCAGATGGTTTGTTCTATGTCTAGCCAGGCAGGGTTTGAATTGGTGGTCCAATGGCGAATATACTGCAATTGATGAGAGAGGAAGTAATGATAGAAGTTTGGGGCATCAAGTCTGCCATATTGTTTTGGTTTTTGAAGAGTGGTTAATTTGATTCGATTGTTTTTTTCCTTTCCAATAGAATGAGTTCTATGAGAAAACCAGCCCGGGGTGGATTGAGGGGTGTCATGGCAAATAGATAACTGACTTTGGGGAGAATGTTCATTTCAACACATACGATACGGCCAATTAGAGATAATGGGAGCTTATTCCATTTATTGAGGTCTTCTTTGATATTTTGTTGTAGTGTTATGAAATTCAGTTTGAAAATGTCCTTTGGGTTTTTTGGGATATGGATTCCGAGGTATTTGATGGATTGAATAGTTTGTTTATAGGGTAAGTCCCCAACCTCAGCATCCCAGTCAATATAAGTAAGAGGCAGAATCTCGGATTTGGTCCAGTTTATGGAGTAGCCAGAAACCCTGCCAAAACTGTCGATGAGTTTATGGACTGATGGAATGGAGGTGGAGGGGGCTGTTAAATATAGTAGAATGTCATCTGCATATAAGCTGACAGCTGATAGAGAAAGGGCCACCCTACCCTGTCAAATGCCTTTTCTGCATCTAAAGTTACTGCTATGGCTGGGTATTGGATATTGGTGTATGTTTTGTTTGTGTATAATTCCTTTATATTGAATAATCTTCTCGTGTTTTCTTAGGAGTGTCTCCCTGTAATGAACCCTGTCTGGTCTGGGTGTATAAGTGAAGGGATTACAGATTCTAATCTTATTGCTAAGGTCTTGCTCATGATTTTGATGTCTGTGTTTATTAACGATATTGGATGATAGCTGGAGCATTGTGCGGGGTTCTTATTTGGTTTGAGAATGAGCTTGATCAAGGCTGTATTCATGTGATGAGGGATTTTGGAATTATGGAGGGTTTTGAGAATCATGCTGAAGAGTAGAGGAGAGATAAGGGGCCAAAACTGTTTATACAATTCTGCAGGGAAACCATCTATGTCTGGGGACTTGTTGTTGGGCATAAGTTGTAATGCTTTTTCCAGTTCATTTATGGAGAGTGGAGTGTCCAGATAGTGTACTTGGTTGGTGGATAATTTGGGGAGGGAGACACTCCTCAGAAAAGTGTCAGCTTCTGTGGATGTAGTGGTATGGTCCAAGGTGTATAGATTGGAGTAGTAATTTCTAAATGTTTCGTTTATTGCTATATGATCCTTTGTTATGTTTCCAAGGGTATCTTCTACTGAGACAATGTTACTGTTTCATTTTCTTTTTTCAACTGATTTGCTAATAGCTTGCTGGTTTTGTTGCCAAATTCAAAATGTTTATGTCAAATTTTGAGAAGTGTGTATTGTTTTTTTTTGTTAAGGAGGCCGTTGAGTTCATGTTTGACTTGAACTAGTTCTTTATTAACTGTGTTGGCAGGTGTTTGAGAGGCCAGGGTTTCCAGTCTCTTCACCCTTGCTCTAGAAAGTGTTTCTTGCAGAATCTTCTTTTTTCTTTTTTGTGGAGTATGATATTATTTTTCCTCTTAAGCCTGCTTTTGCTGTTTCCCAAAAGTGCACTAGCTGTTATGTCCGGGGTGTTATTGGTTTCAAGAAAGGATGCCCATTCTTCTTTAAAGTATGTGGTGAAATCTGGGTCCTTGAGTAAAGATATATTGAAACACCATCTGTGCTTGGGTTGAGGTATAATTCCTGTTGATAATTTGAGAGATATGGGGGCATGGTCTGATATTATAATACTGTGGATGTTAGGCTCTCTTACTCTATGTGTGAGTGTGTTATTAACCAAAAAATAGTCAATACGGGAATATGTTTTGTGATGTGGGGTCCAATTTGTTCTGTCCCAAGTGAATTCAGAGAAATCCTGCTTTTGTCATTTGATTTGTCTTGGATTATCAGGGTAATGCTCCCGTTGTTAAGTAGCTCATCCCCACTTCACTTAATTCCTGTTTAGCACAGAGAGACACTCTGCAAGGTATTTATCTTTTCTCTAACTACAGTAGCCATCAGCTTAGTGCTTTGTCTGATTAGGCTCCAAATGGTGTTGTTTTCAAATGGTTATTTATGCTCAAAGGCAGTCTTTGTGAACTCTGTGTTCGTCTTTGCTGCTTCCTCTGTTCGCTTCAGTCACCAACAATCGCTGAAATTTTTTTTTTTTTTTTTTTTTTCCTGATGAGCTTAATCATTTTCAGACATAATCACTGTGTTTTTTTCTATGCCAAACCCCTTTTTATGTCATAGTAAGGATCGGCAAAGTCTCCTTTCACCACTGAGCCTGCCCCACCTGGTCTGTCTAAAGGCCACTAATAAAGCAGAGTTTAAGAGGCTCAGAAGTATCCTGCTGTAATACCATTAATTATTATTGGCATTTAAGAGGATGAGCGGGGCTGGTAGGTACACAGGGACATGCTTTTTACTGTACCGTGCACTCACAGGTTTACAGTGAGGCTCTGTCCTGCCCCTCCAGTGGCTCACAGTGATGAGTGTGGTGGAGAAAAAACAGGAGAGAGATAAACTGTACGTGTTTTTGACAATCCCATGTGTGTTTTGTTGAAGAGAAGGTTTCTTATTCAATAAACTGGTTGTGTAAAAGTCCCTGCTACTGGATTTTCAGCCGTATTTACAGCGCAGAAGCATGAAGAAGTTGGTTGTTAATAAAAGCACAGTCATTAGGTTAGATTTAATTAAAAAAGGCAGTGGTGTTACTTCATATTCCCCCTTCTCTCCGTGTTTCCCAGGAAATGATAAAGATTTAATCCAATTAGCTCGGCACTGTTTCACCAGACTGCAGAGGGGAATAGACTCTAATTGGGCTGAAGACAATTAGCTGAATTAATTCCAACAGAAGTCAGAGAATATTGTCAGATTTAAACAATATTCCCTCCGCCTGCCTCACCAGACGTTCCCTCATTTTATTTTATTCAAATAAGACGATGCAAGCAATGTTAAGCAGCAGTGTAACTGTGGTTCATCTTCTTGTAGAGCAACTGCTTAGAACATGTTTATTCATGCTGGTGTGATTTTCATTTTTACTGTAAATAATTATCTATGTAAACTTGTTAGGACTCATAGAACAGATTCTTCAAGGCATATCAGGAGAGATGGATCTCACTTCTTTTGATGTCCTTTGTATATAACAGCCACAATTGTATTATTTTCTTCTAAATGATTCCTTCATTTCCCAGTTAATTTAATTTTTTCCTTGTTGGCTCCCAGCTCAGTGTCATACTCTTGGTGATGAAGCTGGACAGTTACTTAACATCTCGCTTTCTGAGAGGGAATCAGGCATTGGTCCTGGATTTCAGTGCTTTCCCCCCCCCACCGGATCAACCACCCACCCCAGTTAGGTGTAGCTCACAGCTGACTTTGTACAGCAGAGGAATGGAAAGTAGATGGCAAACGAAGAGTGCAAATACATGACAAGGAGAGGAAGGGGGCACAGTAGGCCCTCGCTTGGATCAGAGATCAATAGAGATGGAGACACGACGAGGTTCCCCGCGCGGTCAGGTTTACCTTCCCCCTCTTTTCTCTTCTAAACAAATGCATTTCAAACAGGCGCAGGGAGCACCCTTGCTAACAATGACAAACGACAGCACATGGAGTTTTCTCTCTCTATTAACATAAAGTAATATAAACCGAAGGACACTAGTCTATAGAGAGAGTTAGGGGCTAATGTTCCATATCAGATGTGGACAATGTCAGGACTGAATACAGATTAGGCTGTGTCCTTCTCTCCCGGGGGGAATTAAGGGGCTGACACCATTCTAGCTGCCAAGTGTATTATTATAACATGCTGGTGCCAGGCCTGTCTTCCCTGGACTATTAACCCCACTGTCCCCAAAGTACTTTCCCACTGTCCCACAAAACCAAACCATCAGATAG
This sequence comes from Chaetodon trifasciatus, assembly GCA_037975065.1. Classification (NCBI taxonomy): domain Eukaryota; kingdom Metazoa; phylum Chordata; class Actinopteri; order Chaetodontiformes; family Chaetodontidae; genus Chaetodon; species Chaetodon trifasciatus. The sequence continues at coordinate 16,443,420 of JBBMOE010000001.1, forward strand.
CCTTTTGCCACCTGCAACTCCTTGTAGTTTCCCTCTTAGCCCCACTCTGGCCTGTTGTAAACTTCCTGATAAGGCTCTCCTCAGGTTCAGCACAAGTATTATACCAACCCATGTAACCTCAGTGTATTAATCTGTCTCTCATTCTGATAAAAGTGAGAGACAGGTCATCAGTGTGTGATGGGATCAGAGTTTGAGGGGTGAAGTGACAGAGTGACTGAGCCTGTGCACTTTCAGAGAGCAGTAGGAGTGCAATGCTGTCAGCTTCATCTGTTTGCTGATGATAGATTGCTGTCCATTTTCAGTATTGGTAAGGCTCATTGCTCATGAGGTATCAGGTGGGTGGAAAGATTATCGGAATAGCGACGCTTTGAAGAAAGCGGAAGTTGAATGTGTCCTGTCGCGGTTCCGTGGGTGTTTTTCTTATGCAATCTTGGTAGAAGTTGCTGGAAAACTATTCTGCATGTATCATTTGTGTGTGTGTGAATGTGTGTGTTTGCAGTTTTATCAAGGCAAACTAGTTAACGTTAGGCCTATGAAGATATAGGTCTGTTTTTTGTGGAGTATGAACTCTTTTGGAAAATTAATGAAAGTGTTTTAAAACTGCCCCGATAATCAAGAAGCAGAAAGAAGAAATTCATAAGAAGAGGATAAATGGAAAAACACTCTTTTCCTTTCAGGAGCTTTTCTTCAATACTTATGGCCCAGAACTGCAGCTACAATGTAATGGGGAGGGGAGGCCAGCTGGAGCAGACCAGCACATGTGGACTCAGAGTAAACACCTAGACTGCAATTGTTATTCTAACAGTCATCCGTGCTGACTATTTTAAATATCCGGCAGAAGTAAATACTTTCTGGCATAAAATATCAGGTTTAATTTGAATTGATTTCATTGTGTTTGATTTTTTTTTTCTTTTTTATAGTTGTCTCACAGAGAGAGGGAGAGAGAGAGAGAGAGAGAGAGAGAGAGAGAGAGACAGAGAGAGACAGAGAGAGTGAAAGAGTGAAAGAGAGGGAGGGAGTAAAAGAGAAAGAGAGAGTGATTATATATAAAGAGAGATGAAAAAAGCAACCATAGACAATTTTAGTTGAATAAGAAAATCTCTGGCTCATGCACTTTCTAGATTTAAGGTTTTTTTGTGATCATCGACAGCTTATCAATAGAGGCATCTGTTGATCTACCACATCCATGTTTCTACATTGCTATATGTAGCGCCCCTTATTAGGTAGCGTAGCTGCTCATGGAAGGTATCTGCCATGCGTTGTTGTTTTCTCGGGACTGCAGAGACATGGTGGCCTCTCCACACAGGAGCCAGTGTGGCTTCTGTTACCGCTTGTGTGTTTGGGCACTTTAATTGCCACCACACATGGAAACATATTACGCGGGGTGATGAGATGCTCGTACTGGAAAATTCCACGCAATAATGCCTGTGGGTGTCGGTGCCATGTGAGCGATAATGTGTGGGCAGAGGCTTATTTTCTCTTTAATACGGGCATGCCCACACTGGCACCCACAGAGCCCCCGTTTGAGCTCAATAATGAAAGAAAGAAGCCGTCATGAAGGCTGGGGTTTGAGGTGTTGTTAAAGTCTTTGAGGTTTTCTCCCTGTGGGCCTCTGTCTGCTGCCCCGAATAAGAGGAGCTTTGTTAGATCAGCGACAGAGGCTTTGGTGAAGCTTGTTGGACAGGCCTTTCTCTGCTGGATTCTAGGCGGGCTCAATCCTGCCTGTAACTAGCCCATTTCAACTCTGTCTCACACTGTCTGACTCAGAGACAGAAAAATTGCACGTGGGCACAGGACACCCACTCTCTTTTGAGATATTACCTGATGTAGTTCAGAACTGACAACATTGTTTTGATTAGGAGCAGTGATGTCACAGCTCAAGAGGAAACCCCACAAAACTGTTTTTTTTCCCCCACTCTCCTCCACAGAGCATTCAATCTGTGCAGTGACCATTGACTGTATATAAAAATGGACGACATGACAGTTCTCCTTAAGTGAAGCCAAAACCTCTCAATCGCCCTCTTCTGGATGCCTGAAGTACAGGTCATGAATCCCACCCCCTTCATGTTCCTGGATGGGACATGGACCAAACTAAAAAATCAAAGTACATAACCAATGCAAGTGTTTTTTCAAAAGGGTGGTGTGACGTCATGATGGACAGCTGAAGCCTGGTAGCGATTGAGTTGGGTGGGCGTAGAGGTGGGTCCTCGACACCACGGTTCCACCTCAGATCACTCTGTGCAGACTCTGTCTCCAAATGACATCTTAAGTGCAAGATAGCAGCGCCCATAGTCGTGATATTCTGGCTTCATTTTTGTGCAGTGGGAGGAACTGAAGATGCGACGTCCATCTTGGTCTGTGGGAGTGACCAAAAGAAAGAGGAGAATATGCTGGTTTATCACAGTGTGGTACTGCTGGGCAAAATTTTACTGTTTGAATGTAATTTTTAAATGTGCAAACCAAATTAGAAGAGGCATTTTATGCTGTGCCTCCACTTAGGTACAGTCTGCACAGTTTTTCCCCTTTAAGCCGCTGAAGTTCTCGTCGTAGCCTCCCCTCTTCCTTCCCTCACTCCACTGGAGGGTCTTTCTGTCTCATTTAAACCTTCACCCCAGACCTGACATTGCCTGGACTGCACACACACCTCACCACATGCCCTCTGTCCAATCAAAGCATGGCTTGCTGACCCATCTGTATCCCCTCTTGACCAATCAAAAGTGCCTGTGAACAGCCAACAGGAAGATGTCAGCATTCCTCTGCTCTCCTGGCAGGAAGTCAGTCTCCTTAAAAGCCTGCTGGGAAACGTTTTCCTTCTTCCCATCTTTTCCTTTTTCCCTCTCCTGACAAACAGTGATGAACAGGTCATTAATATGGCTGCCACTCTGCCAAACAGAGCCTTCTTTGTCAACTCAGGGTCCCATGTGAGCAAGAGATCTTCCAGGGCATGTCATTCTTCATGCCCCCTCTGTCTGAAACTCCCCAGCCTTGACCGCTCAGTGATGCAACCCCGCACAGCAGGAGCATGTCAGCCATATGTCTCACTCTTAACTTTCTCTCATTTTTCTCTTGGCTGTCTGTGGTGCCCTCTGAGCTCTTGGGATAATCAAGATTTACCTGGCTGTGTTAAAATAATCTATGCTGCTGAAAAGGCGGAAGACAAGCATGTTTACATGTAGTCTACATGAGCGGTCTGGTGAGCAGCGCTGCTTGGCAGATTATCCTGGAACATGAACCACAGAGTGGTCCCTTCACGCTCGGTCTCGGGATCTGCTCATTCAATTTTCTTCTTCCCTTTTTACATGACACGTTTATTTTTTGTGGGAAGAGATTGGTTTGGGATGGATAGCAAATATCACTGCATGGAATCAAAATAACATCAACGTCTCCACTGTCAAAGTAGTCTGCCTATAGATGTCATCATTTTTGAATGGTGAGTATACTGGTGAGTGAAGTGACCGTGCTTCACTCTAACCCTGTCCTGTCACAGTAAAGTAACAGTGTTACTCAGCTTTTCATACGCATTGAATAGTGCTGTGTCAAACACAATGCTTCATGGGGAGCAGTGGGGATCTCTCAGTGTTGCATCTGATGGTCAGCTATAAATGTGGAGAGGGTGCGTCCAGCCAGCAGTGGTGGTATGTGTGTGTCTGTGAGTGCTTAGCGGGCAGTAGAGGGGCTTGGGGCAGTGCCATGCCCCCTACAGTAGTTTATCTTGGGCTTGTACATGCCCCCCTTGGCGGGGTCGATCCTCAGGGCGCCCTGCCCCAGCACAGCTCCATTAGCGGGTGTGCTAACCTTGCAACAATGCTGTGACACCCTCGTTTTTCATCCGGCCCTGCCTTCAGCCTTGTTTCTTCCCTCAGCCCTACCCCGGGGCTTCCCAGATGAGAGAGAGGTGAGAAGGGCTCTCTTGTCTGGCTGTGAGAGACAGTCCACTGCCAGACAACTCAAAAGACCCTCAGATGAGGAAGTTAGAAAGGAAGCCTGGTATAGTTTTTTTTTTTTTTTTTTTTTTTTTTTACAAAAGAAGATAAGGAAAATACACAACATGTTTATTGTAGGTTCTGTTAACGCTCAACGTCTGAGCTGCAATGATGAATCCACCCATTATGTTTATCTTTTAACAGGTCAAGTACATACCTTATATTTGCTAATATTTTCAAATAAGGATTCAAGTAAAACAACAACAAAAAAAATGACTGCATGGGCTTTTTGATTTGCATGTTTCTTATCTATATTCATGAGCAGTGAGTGTCATTGAATCTGGATGAAAGAGCAGTTCAACCTCTCTGTGTATATTGGAAAAACTCACTGCTCCCTATGTCTTCATCCTCTCATAAAAGAAACATGAAAGGACCTGGGCTCCCCTTTATCGAAAGTGTCTTTTCAAGTGTTACAAAATTGCTCCCTGCTTGCTTCTCTTCCTGATGCCTTGTTTTTCTCTCTTTCTGCTGTCTCTTTCTTCATCTTCAGTTAGGCATGAGTCCTTCAAAATCCCACCTTAAGACAAGTAGCTTTTAGGTTGAAACTGGAAAGCTTTCTGTTGGTCTCTCCTGAGGGGGAAAATTCTTTTTGTGGTGCTTAAGGCTTGACATGAGGTACAGCACTCTCTGAATTAAGGACAAGAGACATGTTTACATTTTAGTACTGCAAGCAGCGACTCGTTCTGTAAATGAAATGCAGATGACATGTCCTGTAAAATCGATTTAAGACAAGATCTCTAATCATCATCAATCACGTCATCACTGCGGAGACTGCTGCAGCAGCGCTGTCTCCCAGCTCTCTTTTTTTCCATTCATGCAGATCACACTTCATGAATACATTTATCCAGGATGACCTTAATGGCCCAGTTTCATGTGGGTGTATAAAGGTGTGAGTATTTTAACTCCGAGGTTAAATAAGGCCTAGGGCATCGAGAGGGGTACGCGCTCTGAAATGATGATGAGATTTTAAACTAAGTGAACGCCTTATCGGTTTTCCATGTTTTGGTATTCCTTCTTAATGACCTGCTTCCTTTTGCAGGATAGTAATTCAGGATCCTCTAACTCACAGCTGTGAAAACTCAGATATCCTTTGACATTTCACCTCGGTTGCTTGATGAACTCTCACCTTCCAAGGATTGACAAACGTGTCAAGGTTTCTGCTCAACACTCCACAAGTGCCAAATGCATACGAGACAACACATTTGGACCTGGACTGGTGCATTTTATGTCGCTGTGCTTGGGAGCTAGATTTCCATCAGTACTCTGCATACTCAGAGCTATTTATCTGGGTAGCTAAGCAGTCATCCATTCTTTCCTTTCTCACTGTCTTCTTGCATGCGTTTTGTGTATCAGTGAAAAAGCTTACTGCCTCTTCCTCTTGGCAGGTGTTTTGCAGTGATGCTCGCTGCTCCTCCGCACATAATCAATCTACGCAAAGCTTTTGAAGGCGGCGGGGATAGAGAAAGCAAGGCCCGCCTGCCTTCCTAACACGCGCGGATGATTAAATGGATGTAATGTATATTCCTGCCCGTTTTGGCCTCACTGTATTTTTTGTTGCATGTCTATTCATCCCAGACACCACCGTGATCCATCACATGCACTGCTGATGGATATCCGTGCCCTTCCCACACTGCCCTGGACATATACTTATTGTATCCTTTTACTGAGGCAGAGTGATGAACTCATGTGGCCCTGGTACTACAGTGGCAGATACTCAATAGGTGAATGAGCGAGGGGGTTATAAAAAGCTGAATTACAGCACACGATACCCACCACACTGTAGAGCCGAGTGCAGGAAGAAAGAAGGATGAAAAGACATGAATAACATGACAAATCAAAGTGCTCTGAAACGGCAAAATCTCAGAGGAATTACATGGTTGTTACAGTTCTTTACTTGAGCAGGATGAATGAATTAGTTTCTTTTTTTCCGCCACTCAGGATTGTCTGTGATAAAACATTCAATCAGAAGTAGCCCAGGGTGATACTATTTTAGTGCAGTGTCCTCCTGCATTCTTCTTTCTAGGGAATTTAGCCTGATTTATGGTGAAGCCTGGGCTACATAGATGAGGGTTTCCCTGCTGGTACGATATATCCATGTATGGCTATAATGAAAGTCTCCAGCACACAATTCAAAATTTGTCATTGAAATGATAAAAGAACTAATTAGGGCTAGACACATTTAGTTTTGTGATTTGTAAAAATGCACCTCCATCCATTAGTCTTCATCATTTTATAATGCATTGAGCATTTTTTAGTTGCTGCTGGAGATATATTAAAAACTTAAAATAAATATGACCTGTGCTGAGAGGAAGGATTTGTACAAGGGAAATGAATTGGGGCTAAGCCTTTTATCTGACTACCTGCCCACCCACTAGCTGTTATCAATAAAATAATCAGATCTAGATGAAACACTCAGATGTCTGTGCCTTTCACACAAAAAACCCTTTCAAGCCTTTAGGCGCTGGATTTAGCACATATATCTGACTCTATATCATCCACAACTGTTACAAATAGTGGAGATGTGAGGGCCAAATCTAACATTAAAGTGCTTTCTCCATCTGTTATGCACTGTTTAAATTCAAAAGAGGAGAAGTGCCCTCATCAGCTGCAAATGTAGATGTAAGCCCCTTAATAAGGAGGCTTAGGTAGCGATGAGAGAGGGCCACACAATGAATTAGCTCCTGATTATTTGCTATCATGCCAGTATAATCTTTTATAAGCCGCCTTTTTGCCCAACCCTGTGCCGAACCCTGCTTTAACCCATACTGATGGGGCGACCTGACTCACTGCTCTCCTGCCCGAGGGCATTAGCTAAGCTGATAAGAGGAATGTTACAGAAAGAATGAGAGGGAATGCTACTGCTATCATGTAGAGGAAGTAGAAAGGGGTAGAAAATCCATCTCTCGTGCTGACTTGTGAAGAACGTTCTGTACATTGACTGCCCTCCGCAGACCGGCTGATCATGCATGTATCCTGTACAGTATGTTGCTCCATCTGGGAGGTTTCCACAAGGACCTACATGAGGGTGAGAGGGTGAGGAGAAGGACAGGTGTGGCTGGTAGAGTACCCAGGTGACCTCGGCGTGCCCTGGAGAGCGTGGCGCCTATGTGGTTGGCACTGAGCTGCTGTGTAACAGCGTGTCCCATGCAGTCTCACCAGCCGGTGTGCCCTGGCAAGGAGCCGCGTCCTTCCCCTCTTCTGCCTTTGTGGCCGCAGATGTATTAAGTGTGATGACTTAATTCTTGCAAACTGTATAATTAAATATGCTCTGATAGTGGTGTTGATCAAGATAGTACAAATTCTTCTTGTAATTCTCTTGAAGTAAAGCAAATTACTGACTGTTTAAAGTGGTATGTGATCTCTGCCCCAGTGTCCAAAAACAGAGATCGGTTTTTGAAAAACAAGCAGTGAATCCTCCAATTGGAGAAGCTGAGAACGTGTAGCATAAGTTACTATGTTTCCTTAAAAAATGATCAGTTTACTTAACAGTAATATCAGTTCTTGTTTCATGGACGCTATTGCAAAATTTTGCATCAATGGAAGTTCGCTGGCCAAACATTTTCTACCCCACAGCTTTCCAGCAGTGTTACAGTGCTCTCCATTTACTAGACATGGGGATAACATTAATTATGGCACTAGCAATTAATGACTTTTACAGGCACATTTGTTCTGTGCTTGTGTGTTTTTTCACTGTGAAAGACAATATCAAAGTGGGATAGTCATTATACAATAGCAGTCCAAGTGTTGTACATCAGAGATTTAAAATGTCCAGAGGGGATTGCCTCTTTGCTAAAGACACTCCTCACATCTAAAACTTCAAGGACACCCTTTAATTTAAAGATCTGCTATAAATGATTAATTTAATATTGATGAATATTTAACATTTCTTAATAAATTATTATGTATGCTATCAAGCACTACATGTATCTGCATAAGCAGGACTCTGAGCTCTTTGGATGGCTGAGCCTTCTGAGCATGTGTATCTGCCTCGTGTGTGTGTGTGTGTGTGTGTGTGTGTGTGTGTGTGTGTGTGTGTGTGTGTGTGTGNAATGAATAATCAAAAACCTGCTATGATCAATTAACCACCTTAAATCTGCACTGTTTTAAGTTAGTTTTGAGTTTAATACAACATTTCTCTTTTGATATTCATTTGTTTAAGAAAACACTTAAAATACACATATCTCAATTGAGTCTGGGACAAAAGTCATGAGTACAGATTCGGTTGTAGAAGGGTAACATTGGTTATACATTTAGTGGAGTCTGGGAAAATCAAGGCTATCATTTGATATCCGTATCCCATTTATAAATCACAATAACAGTGAGGCACCACAACTGAATGAATATTAGCCAGCTGTTTAAATTCAGTTAATGGAATCTGAGCCACATTGAATTAAAAGAAATATTAATGGTTGCAGGAACCTTACTGGACCCAGCTGATAAACACCTGGAAACACATACTGTATACAGTATTAATTCTCATTTTCTTTTGGTGATTTTCAAACAGCCAATCGTCCTCCATTACCAGAAATACAAGGGTCTTTCAAGCATGTGTCCTCTCCCCATTATTCTTTGTGCTCTGCATAGATGATTAAAACATGACTCAGGGCAGACGCCAGACCATTGGATTTGCAGCTGATTTAGCACTGGTTGTAGAAAACAACATACAACCAGTTAAAGATGACCCAATCCTTCTCGTTCTTGTGTGAAAGCAAGATTCTGAACACCAAGACTAAATAACTGGTCATAGGTTTCAGATCCAAAAAACAACCGTATTTTGGAGCACTAATGAACTGACCTAGAATACAAAAGCAGATGCACAACACACTTAAGTCCATCAAATACTGTTTTTATGAGGATTCTCAAGAATTTTGCAGATACAACACCATAATAAAGACCTTTTCACAAAAGAAAGAGCAAACTTACTAAAACACTGAATATTGCCAGCAAAGCTCAAACTTTTGTTCCCAATATCATACAGCTTTCAGAACACCACACTGCATCTCTAGTGAAGGAAATCATTGCTGATCCGTCTCAACCCTCCATAGTGAATACACCATCCTGCCCTCAGGCTGCCACTACCAGCTTTCACTGTTAAAAAACAAAAAGAGCTGTCAAATCATTTAGTCCTACAAGTATCCACCTGTTAAACAATGAATAATCAATGGGCAGCTGAGCAAATGAAAGGCATTGTACTGACTTCTGTGTTTTGTGTGATTTTATGTTTATTGTTTGACTGCTTTACACTGTATGTTGTTCACTTTAATCACTTACTGTTTCATGCCAACGTGCACGCAAGGCCAATAGCCCGAGGACCAAAGACAGATCAGATCTATTGTGATTTTAAGCAAACTGTTTGACATCAGGGTCCACACAACTGACATAACTGTGGGCAAATTTGTGTGTGTGTGTGTGTGTGTGTGTGTGTGTGTGTGTGTGTGTGTGTTGGTGGAGCATTCAACTTTTGAACTGAGATTCTTCAGGGTTGAGTTGTCATTAAACAGTGATTATGATGATAATGCTTCCCAGAGCCTTGCTCAATAAAGCAGATGAGGTAGTGCACAGATGACCAAGATTCGCAATGCAAATACAATGGTATTCACATCTTTCATGCCAACAAAGCCAGTATGAAAGAGAAGCAAAAACCAAGAGGAGACGGCTGTGGAAACTGCTGATGTCATTCACACAGCTTCTGGAGAGAAATTATACTAATGGCCATGCCCTGCTCCTGGTGGTTGTGATGGCTAACAACATGAGGGAGGTAACACCCCTTTACTCACTGCAATAGCAGGAAGATGTCCATGTGAAGCAGTAACAGCTGGAGCTTCTGCCTTTTCACATCCCTTCGGAATATCAGCCACAGGACATACTCGTATAATCATCATGCTAAAAAGATCATTAGTACTAATTACCATGCAAATACCTCTGTTATTGTCTCACCTCATTAATATTATCACAAAAGCTTAATTCCTCTGAGTGCAGAACTGTGCAGATAAGTCATTCATATGCTCTGTCACCACTGTAATACAAAGCAACCTGACACTGAAAACTGTGACATGGCACACTGTGTAGTATGAGAAGAATGAATTCTACTCTATCTCTTGGTCATTTATGTGAAAGTGCAATGTCAGATGCTGAACACAGTTTACACATTTAGAAAGATTCTGCCCAAACTACAGATGGCACAGTACTTCATTCTGTATTTAAACTGGTCAAGCTATTCCCTAGGACAACACAATTATGTGAAATTAAGAGCTGTGAGCCAAAGCTCCACTAAAGGAGCCTTTTCCCTGTGTGCGATAGCAGCTCCTCTGATGTTGTAATCAAAGTTCTGCTCGGGAATCTCTCATCTGTCTGTCCCAGCACGTACTCCAAACTATTAATAGACAAAAATAAATTTCTTCGAAATTCCAATGGGATGCATACTGGCTGTTATCATTGCGTAGTGTAAAGGCTTACACAGCCTTCAGGTGTTAATTAAATCTTCACTGACATCCCCATATCCTGCCCTGCAAAATATGCTGCAGTTCAGATACTGCATAGGTGAAGCCACTTCAGTCACACAAATCATGCTCAAAACCGGACAGGAGGAACATCCTGCAGGCTAGGGAGGAAACGTGGTGACAAGAGAATTGTCCATGCTTAAGGCAGATGAGTTTGTAAGCGCTGACTGCTTCTCTAGAGAGCTGTGAATTGATTTGCTGACTGCGGTTGTCCTCGGTGGCAATCTCTGAGCCTTGCAGCACAGTCTGGAAGCCTATAGTGCTGCCTGGCACACTCATTCATCAAGCAGCCTGAGCCATCATACAGGCAACTCCAGCAGACCTGAGCCCAGGGCTAGGGGATATTATTAGAGATGAATTGAGGTAACTGCCTTTGATGACCCAGTTCAGGCTGTCTGTCGCTCTCTGAGCTTTTCTTCCATTTTACTAACTTTAATACTTACTTCCAGAATGCTTTCTCTGTAAGGAGGTCAGTGGCCATTGAGGCTAGATGTACTGCACTGCAGAGTGTGTGATGATCCTGAAACTGCCCACCGCTGGTAAGACAACACAGTTCTACCAAATCAGGCTCAGCCCTGAAGCTTCAAATGTATTAAACCCAGATATAGTCCATGTGTTTATCATATATACAACAACAGAGACATCTTATAAATACTTATGGAAGCACTGCATCACACACAGTTGTGCACCAAAATACCTAATTCAGTCCAAAATTCACAAGAGACATTAACTCAGCATTACCTCCAAGGGGAAAAACAAAACAAAACCATGCTACAGGCAAAACATTACTTTGCATAGATGTACAGTATGCAAGACCACTGAGACTGTTAGAGCTATGTCTCTTTGCAGAATACATAATGTGTGTGTCCATTTGCCCTAACAGACAATACATTCAGGAACTTACAGATGTTTGAAACAGAATACATCAACACTTTTGTGTGCCATTGAAGGAATACAGTAGACTCATTTTAAGCAAACAAAATTTCAACTAAAGTCAACGTAAAAGTTACAGAACATACACAAAAAGGCTTGTAGAAAGGATTATGTGTGTCTCAGTGCCCACAGCACTGTTCCTACTAACCTTTACATGCAAAACACATATAACACAGTCTCAAAACACATACACACCCAGGACTAACATGGTTTAGATGCTGTAGTCAGCACTGATGCATGAAATGCAAACAACAGAGCAGTATTTACATCTGATGAGTTAACTTCACAATACACTGCTACAAGCCCTTAAAGTCCATCATTCAGTATGAAGTCCACCTGAGCTCATAACATAAATGCCATGTTTTTGTCAGTTTTATCAACAGAAGAATCATATCCACAGAGTAACTATTATAACTGTTTGTTTATACACACACACACACACACACACACACACACACACACACACACACATACAGAGTAATGAGCTTTTAATGCATTTGAGGCAAAATAATGCAGCTTTAGAAATGAAAGATGCAGCACTAAACGTAATGGAATAACCAATAACCTGGAATTAGCAAAAGCTGTAGTGGTACAAAAGCAGTGTTTCTGGATAATAAATCTCTGCTGTCTTCCCAACTCTTATGAAAAGCTAGTTAGCTGATAGTAACAGATGGTAATAGTGTTGACAACACAATCGCAATGTTAGATTGTGCTAACATACTCTGTCATACATCAGACTACAACATCGAGACAAATCTTATGAGGTATGAAACTGTATTGCATCTGTGTTTGATTTGTTTGATTTGAGGACATGTCTGAATGCTCTACCATGTCCTTCACTGTCAATCACATTCTTTCTCCTTCATCTGTTTGACCCGTGCTTGGGAAGACAGGGTCCAGGTCCCCAACCTATCAAATGATATGGAGATTGCGGTGAATCCCGGGCCTCAGAGCCATGGTCTCATTTACATAGGGACAACATAACAGGCAGAGCCATTGCTGAAAACAGATTTGTCGAGGCCACCTCATGAATAAAAGATGACACCAGTTTATAATGAGGGTTTATTGGATTTAGCTGGTCTTGATCTCAAAAAGATATACATAAAAAAGAAAATCAGAGACATCTCTATTCAATATCCAAAAAAAAAAAAAAAAAAAAACGAATTCAGGAGAATCGGGACTTGGGCTGTGCACAAGTTGTAATGTGTAATACACACACAGAATGTTAACGAACATAAATGTAGGCTAAATCACAACGGCTGCACTTCCTGACAGATGGCATGGAAATGAAATGCACTGAGTAATACTTAGTTTCATCTCTTCACAGTTGAGAGAACATATGAGAAGCATATGGTCTCATACATATGTCTCCTTGACCACATTAATACTCAGGTATTTTCATATCCACTAAAACTGACGTGGTTCTCTGACCCCTGTCCACACATTGTTCACTTGTTTTATTGTGTGTTTGTGAGCTGCAGCACTTTTGGCACCAACAACACATTCACACAAACATATAGTGACACACCAAACATGGGATCTCCAGTTAATTTCTCAAAAATAAAAAAAAAAAATAAACAGATAAACACATGGAACACCACAAGAGATGAATTAATAGCATTGATTAATAACTGATAAAAGTGGGAAAGATTTCCGCCTAGAGAATGCAGATATGATGCTAACTCAAAACATTGCAATGTTTAGCATAAATTTGAATCTTAATTTGCCTGAACTGTGTCATCTCACACTCACAGGAACTGACAAATATTCAGAGAAAAGTTCTGGCACATCCAAGTAAAACAAGACACATGTCTAATCCTTGAATGTTATGATGCACAAACAGGAGGGGCTGGAGCAGCCTTATGTTTTCCCTCCTTTGCCCACTTCTGCTCTCTTATTCCATTCACCTCTCTGGACACTGGGATGCCTTTATCAAAGCTGCCTCCAGCCAAGATGTCTGAGATTCCAGAATAATCCAGCTTTTACCCCTGTGAGTGTGAATGTAGCTCTGATTCAGCCAGCTGTACTAAGAACCAGTTAAGTCAACATTAAGGGCTGCACACGCACGCACACAAGTGCATGAATATGACAACAAATTGTACATATTAACAACAAACACAAACCATCATCACCTTCATTATGAAGAAAATAAACAATCCAGTCACATGCCCAAACTATGCGCATGTGTGCACTCAAGGCACACACATGCAAATACACAAAACACATAACACATAACTCTACCCCACTGAATTACAAAATGTGCCAACCTATGGCTGCACTGCTCGATTTTGGCAATCATAATAACGGTCCTGTGCACCAAGGCAGGCATTAACACTTTTGAGAGCTTTGTTTTCCCAAGCAGGAATACTTCTGCTGGGCTCATAAAGCTGACTTGACAGGCTGAGAGAAATTAAAGAATTATTTCTTCTTCTTCTTCTTCTTCTTCTTCTTCTTCTTCTTCTTCTTCTTAACAGACAGCCAATAACATATGGCAGAAAAACAAAAGAGTGGTATAGCAAGGGAGAAGTGGCCATGGGGAGTTGGCAGTGAATAGCTAGAGAATTTCTGCATGTTCTTACAGCCACTGGGGTTTGGCATGGTGCACCATGGCTTGGCAAGGTTGAATACAGAGGTGGGCTCAAGACCTCACTCCCTGGGAGGACCCTTTATAGCTAATTGCTATCCCACTGTGGCAAACCTGACCTCATGCAGCAGCACTCGCACAGAAAGATACAAAAGGAATACAAGGACATGACAAATGGTATGCTGAGAGAGAAGAGAGTGATGACGATAACAGAGACAGAAACTGAGGAAGAACCCGCAACTTATGTGTGAATTAACATATCAACATCTTCTGCATTCCACTCTGCTGTGTCCAGAGGGCTGAAGTAGAGTTTTGAAGAGAGCTACCTGCTGGAACCATCAGTGTGATAACATGGTTTTTCATGCCCCTGAGGTGCATCATTTAGTGCATCAGTTTAACAAAACTTCAGTCCCACTGGCATATGCATGCACAAAAGGAAAAGCCTGGAAGAGATTAGAGTTGACTGACTAACAACATTCTTTGCATTCATTTTGCATAATAATGTTTACTATTTAAAGACAAATATTATCATGCGTGTTACATTTTGATGGAGAAAATCCAACTAAACAAAATCACCAAAAATCAACATTTTGCACATAAAAATAAACATTTTTACTGTTTATGAAGAACAACCCTCGCTCCATCCTCATTTGTGAACGACTGAGCCTTTCCAGGATGCCCCTTTCACACCCCATCATGATATTGTCAGCTGTTACCAATGAACCTGTTTACCTGTGGAATGTTCCAAACAGGTGTTTTTGGAGCATTGCACAACTTTCTTACAAAATCAATGAAGTTGATGAGGTAAAACATATACAAATATTGTCTTTGTACCATTTTCAATTGAGTATACATCAAAAAGAATTAGCAAATTATCCCATTCTGTTTTCATGTTTATGTTGAACATAATTACGATGTGTTTTACAGCACTTAACCCACATTAAAATTTACAGATTTTTACTCCTCTGGCAAACATTTAGTGCATGGCCCCCTTTGAGAGTGTTTGATGGTTCAGTTTCCCTTCTCTGTGCTTCATTATATTACAACATGGCTGAGAAAGGATTCAGCTCAGAGGCACTCACGAGGAAAAATCTGAACCACTGTAAATCCTAACAGCATTTAAACCCCCCACCCCTAGACAGCTTGACCCCTTTCAGCAAGCCACTTGTCTGAAGAACGTCATACAATACAGCAGAGAGCTTACTGTATGAGGATCTCATAAACATGTTTCTACAGACATAATCATCTCAAATACAACTGTCATTAGAGTTTGCAAGTGAGTGAGTAATCATGAACTAGCCCCTTTCATGGAAGATAAAAGGGAGTGAATTTCATTGATGTAGCATACATGTTTGCATGCTGCACTGGCCCAGGCACGAGATAATTAGTTGGCCAAGGGATTAATCAAACAGCGGGGTTGAAAGACCAAGTCTGAATGACATCAAGGTGAAGACCAGTTTCATCTCTCATTTGATGAGAGACTGAATCTCTGAGGAACATTACAAAACTTAATGACGCAAGAAAATAACTCCAGTTGTTCAGCCCTTCCAATCTATTGGCCTCAAACAGGTCTTGAACGAGATGTGTGTCGGAGAAAAAAGAAAATTCACAATCGCTCATTATCAAAATGTCACTTCAGTTCAACTTCAACAGTCAATGGTCTGAAAGCACTTCCACTCAGATAGAATAATAGAAAAAGACAGCAAACAGTAACAACTGATTGATATCATTACATAAAATAAGTTCACTTTATCCTGAAACCCCCCAATGATCTCTGAAGATCAATACGACAGACAGTGACTCGTCTAGCTGAGCCTCTACTAAATAGTTACACCATTTCTCCAGACATAAACTCTGTTTAGACTTCTGACTGGACAACGCTACCGCACGAGGTAATTAAAAGTGTGTACCCAAAGACACATGGGGAATGCAGATTTCTGTGCAGTCAAAAGTGGTTGTGAAAGTAATTCTCTGTGTACAAAAAGAAACACATATAAACATCTGCTCATTCAGTGAGAGTGAAGGACCCGAAGGATCCTGCATATCTATTATTCTCTACCCACGTTCCTGACTGCAGGCCTCCCACTTACAGAAGGCAGACCTTACTGTTCTCACGACAACTGAACTGCAAAATTATCATTTGAATCCTTGCAAGGTGCATAGAAATATGAGCAGTAGGAGAAAGATTAACAACAAGCTTTTTCACTCCATAATACCTGTTGTTCTTTTGCCCATCGTCCACACTAAATGTGCAGGTCAGCTCTACTGCTCCTCACAGACTGCGAAAGAGCTGTCATCAACCTGGCACTTTGACCATGATAAAATACAAGCAGGAGTTGGCATTATGATTTTAAAAACTGCTATGTGAAAATTGCTCAGCAATATCATGCATTTCCTTCTTGTATTCAAAAAGGAATCTAGGGATATCCCAGATGTCACTTCCACTATCAATCAAAGTATTATGTACACATGCAGCCTTGTAAAACTAAAAAGATGCCAGACAATATAATAAGGACCACAGCTGTGGCGACAAGTGACGTGGATCCGTGTTTCCTATCATTAATCTGTAATGTCTCTTTTTGGCTCCAGTCAGAGTCGTGTTGTCTCTGCTCTGTGGCCCAGCTGTGGCACTCAGGATAATAGAGGATTCCGTCAGCATACTGTGCAATAATGAAAAACACCCCATGCTGTGAGAGGAAATAGGAGATTTCATAATCCGTCTGAGGCCTTGGCCCTGGTCCATGGAGAGAGTCTCATTAAACTTCTCATTAGTGACACATTGAGCTTCTGTAATGACTGAATGCATATACAAATCACCTCAGACATGAAAGGAGGAACAACAACAACAGACCCAGGCTGCATCCCTGTGCTGCCAAGTCCTCTGATAAGAGCATTTGTACTTGGAAAATGGTGCTGTATTGCACATCTGTTTACAGTCTTGAAAAATAATTTGTAAAAATAAATAAATAAATAAATAATAGGTCCCCCATTTGATTCTGTCACTCACCTATTTGAACTACTACATGCACTAAAGCTCAAGAAACATCACCTATCTAACATAATACACATACTAACAGATACAGGGGTACATTAAGCAAATACAAGTTTGATCTGCATCTCAAGCAATTTTATGCTGTTGATTTCAATATGAATTCTTAAAAGGGCAGTAACAGTCACACTTATAATTTCAGGACCTTTCAGTGTGATGAGTGGCATGGTGTCATGATTGCTTGTGTGCAGTGCAGAGGTGCTGAGACTGTGTGGATGAAGGCTGTGTTTGAAGAGGCTCTGACATGCAATCATATTTTTATTACCAGTCAGTGACATGGTGTGAAACGAAATGAGCGGGCCAAGCAGCTGAATGGACAAATTAAATTCAGCAAATTGTCCATGTCACATCCTAACTCCTCCTTTTAATGTATGGCAGCTGTCTGAATTCCAAGAACATAAGCACAAAATAAGATGATGGTGGTCTGTAGCTTTGCAGTTTAATGAAGCTCCAATTCTAAAGATGCACTTATTCTTAGAGGACAGGCATGTAACATTTTTCCACACACATCTGATGAGCAGTAACAGCACAGTGCAGCACAGGCTTGTCCAATCACTCTGAATTGACATGATCAAGATAAAGAGGACTCTGTGTGTGTGTGTGTGTGTGTGTGTGTGTGTGTGTGTGTGTGTGTGTGCGCACACGTGTTTGCGTGGTGTGCATGCCTGTTTGGCTCTGCAAATGAAACTTTGTATGAACACTCTGATCAGTGTACCCCTTCACTGGAGTAGAGCCTGGCTATGAATATCAATTTTGCATTCATCGCTAGTTGCTCCCCCTGATGCCCCACCTGACACAAAAGAGAATCAGCTTTCTGTGTGTGTCAGCATTTAGCAAGAAGCGCTGCACGGTTCCTTCACCCAGACTCCTTACCTCAAGGACATCGACAGACTCTGTATGTTGTCTGAGTCGTATAAAAAGTTGTATAAACCCAAAAGAGTTTTTAGCTTCCAGATATCACAGCAGCTGTGGACACAAACCAAAAGGAACTTGTATGTCATGTGAATCAAAATTACAAGACAAAAGCTCACTGCAATCAACTATTTACACTACGATCATATGTATGTATGTCTACTTAGAAACACACATGGGCTACAAACACACGAATTAAGCCATGTGCAGAGTATTGACAAAGGCTGATTATTCAGTTGCTTTTTTCAGTTGGTGAATTATAGCATGCAGCTTGCTTAGATTAAGACTAATCAGGGTTTATATTGATCTCCTGTGTAATCATCACCCAGCAGTCATGTGTCGGCCAATCCCACCTGACTATTGAGCGATTATTTTTAACAACCACAGCTTGGACCAGGTGGTGACATGATGGCGGGTGATGAGATAAATGCCTCATTTCTTCCTGTTAAATCATTTCACTGAATCTGAGAAGAAAAGGATGAGAGGAAGGATTGAATTTTTGTATGTCCTGTATATAATGATACTCAAACTACCTACAGAAAGCAGGGTGTCTGGTTAGACATATATGACCAATGGCATGAGTAAATTCATATTCACATCATGTGCTCCAGAAAACGTTAACAGCAAATGTGAGAACATTAAATCATACATAATGAAAAAAAAAATTATGTTTTTCAGCACACATAACTGTACCGGTCAATCAAATCTGCTGCCATTTCGCGTTCACCTTTAAGCTCAGAAAAAACTCATCTAATGATCCCAGCCGAGAGATGAGAATAATAGAGAAAAAAAAAGAGTGTGTGCTGTAATAGCAGTGGGAAGGCAGCAATGACACAGAGACCCCATTGCTCACGCTATGCTCTCATTATCTGCTGTGACTCCAGGTCTTCAATATTAGCCAACAATAAGCACTCTGCAGGACCATCTGCTCTGCCAGCACGGGTTATTCTCAGAGTGAGAGATACAGCCATGGAGAAGAGGGAGAGAAGAAAGATTTTCCATTGCTATTTGTAGAAAGAATAAAGCGAAGAGAGGCCAAGGAGGGAGAACATGAACATGAGACGTGGAAGAGAGGAAATATCTAAAAATTACAACTTAATATGTAAAAATAAGGTAAAAACTGTGAAAGGCAGTTTAAGCATGAAACCACAGAGACTGTTTCTCAAGGAGGAAGCAGGAAGAGAGTCATAACTCAACCTGGTAGGAATCAATAACTAATGAAAATAACAGCAACCTCGTGTAGATGCAAGCTCAGGTGCACCTCTGGAGCATTACGACCATCGTGTCAACACCCAGAGTCGGACCAATGATGAACTGACAAGCAATAATTTAATGTTGAAATCTACTTCTAACCCTTTCCTTTAACGTCCAAACATGGTCCTACAGAGGTACTACCCCAGATCCTGTGTATTGGTTAACTGGATGCACTGCATCCAGTAGATGTAGAGGCAGGCTAAGAATAGCATAGATGCTTGAAAGCACTAATCAATCTGGACAACAACGTCAAAGCAATGCTGAAATCTGTCATCCCATACTGAAATCAGGTGTGCTCACCCTGAAACATCCTCTGAGGTCCCAGTGGTGCTATGCAGCTCATCTTGTGCCAGTTTTAGTTCCAGCAAAATATTCCCAGAAAGAAAGCTGAATATTTGTATCAATATACTTATTCACTGGTTAAAATACTCTGGCCCTGATTTTTTTGGACTTGTTGATCTTTTTCCATTCTACCTCATATTGACATGTACAGCGTATCAATCAGTTCTGGACATTCTTACCTTCTGTCTGATCTCCTCCTCCATTTTGACCGGGGAGCCCAGCTCAGCTACCTGTTTAACTCCTTCGCTGGAAAAGCCACCGTACTCCCACAGCACATAGTTCTTAGAGTGGGAGGCACCAATGATGGCTGACCAGTGATTGGCTCGACCTGGTGAAATAAGACAATAAAACAATCCCTTTAGCTGGACATCCCAACTTGACAAAGTCACCTTTGCAGATCAGATGATCAGGACAAAATTCTATCGATTGACAGACAAAGTAAGAGAGAAGAAGAGAAGAGACGTACTTTATTTATCACATCACACAACCCACATTACATGCACACACCATGCTTCTTTGTGAAATTATTTCTCCACATTTGACCCATCCTTGGTCAGTCCTTCCTCCGCGGCAGACCAGGAGCGGTGGACTGCCAGCCGACAGCATCGCCCGGGGAACCAGTTCTTGTTGTCACCATTGGTCAGGTGGTGATCTTCTTGCATGTTTTCAGTGGGGGTTTTATGGAGGATACCCCAGGTGAACACAGGGAGAATATGCAAACTCCACACAGAAAGGCCCCTTTCCTCGAGATACGGGTTACCACTGTGCCACCGCCACCAAAGTACCTCCTTTGATGCCACATATTCATTGACAGTCATTTGCTTCCACCCAAAAATGATTCCTTACTGTTGCAAACCACCTACAGTGTATAGAATTAACAACTAACTTACAGCCAGTGGATGCTTTAGTCTTGCTATAACCTTCATTGTTGTTTAAGCCATAAGAGGGCATGGAGTACAGCTGTTCATCCAGTATTGATGGGCTCCCTCTTTATGTTTACGGGTCATTTTTGGGTATTTGTACTATCTCATTGGGGCCTCTGATATGTCTAGATCAACAGCACAGAAACTAGTTGCCTCATATTCATTTATAATCCCCCTACTGTCTTATTACTCCCCTACCTAGTATGTTATTATGTACATGGACTGGAATGACATCCAGCTACACTACCCTCTGAGCACAATGGTGATTTTACAGCCACGTTCAACACAAAGTGTATGCTTGAGTCCTTTGAGTCTTTTGAAGACATAAACAGTTGCTTGCGACAGCTAATTCTAGATGAAAGATTACCATTGCGCCACGTTAGAGAATCCTTTACATGAACACCTTTATCTGAACACTATTATAGCAGCTACTTAGTCAAGGTGAGGTTCACTCAAAGAGGTCACGGGTCTGCCTCTCATCTTTATGCCCTAAATAGAGCCCTTACTCTGCAGTTCTGTAAGTCACCCTTTCTGCCTTCTGCTGGTTCCCAGTGTGAGTCTGAACAAAGATGAACCTCTCTGATAATCTAATCTCTGTGTTCGCAGTATTCCTGTTATGGTACACTATATTGTGGATACTTAAACAGCTCTTGTACAATGCAGACATGCATATTGTTAATGTAGGACCACTTTCAAATGATTTTTCCTGATTTTTACTTGTACAAAATTGTATTTTAGTGATCTCTCGGCTAAATGCTTGGAAACACTGTTAGAAGGATGACTGTATCCCCAGAATGCATATCAGGCCTGTGTCCACAGTGGTGGACTGTCATGGCTGCGGTTTAATAAGTCAGGTAGATGTAGCCCCTTTGTGACCAACACATTTTCCAGTTCTTACATCATGGGTCTATTGTCAAGGTTTGTTGCAGAGACCTTGACATTTCTTTGTCTTTTGTATGACCTTGTTTTACAAGTTCCCACTATTGCAGAGAATATTTGCCTTTGGTCATTAATACATTATCTACAAATGTAATCTTTATCTTACTGATGTCTAAAATACTGACTTACCTTTTTGATAAAGTCTGAGTTATGATGTTATGATTAATAAAGGATTTTCACTGTATTTGAATGGGTCTGACTGCTTACCGCCTTTGCTTACATGCAGGTTAAATGCTGTCTGTTTTCCATGTATATACTGATTTGATGTCATCACAAAAACCATCTTCTCCTATTCTTAAATGATGATGATGCTGATTGGGTTTACAGTACCTGGAATGCCAGATGGCCAAGTCATGACCCACCCAACTACTGTCTCTGATTGACTTACCCCAAAATTCATACCCTCACCCATGTCACTCTTCCTGTTGATCTCACAACTTGGGCCTACACCTATCTAACCAAACCAACAAAGGCAAGAAGTATCAGCCAATCAGTGACAGAGTAGGGAGGATACTGGGAAAAAAAAAAAAAATTGGCATGCAGGCATGGCGAGTGCAACTGGCAATTCAGACATAGCTAAGAATGTCTGAAGAATTCTTTATTGTCACTTACACTCAAACGCAGTACAATGTAGTGAAACTCCACATTTAACATGTCCCCGAGGAGCAGTGGGCAGCCACTTTGCAGCACCTGGGGACCTTGGTCAAGGGCACTGGCAGGAGAATTGACCTAAGATATATGTTTTGATGGTGGGGAAAACCCGAGCCCTGGACCAACTCAAGCTTGGGGATAACATGCAAACTCCCCCCAGAAAGGCCCTGGCCCAGCCCAGGATTAAACCCAGAACCTTTTTTGTTTTTTGGCATTTTTATGCTATGAACGTGAACAACTTAATTTTAATCATAACTTTGAACTAGCTCTTGTGAAGTGTGAACTTAAACAGTGGTGATCGGTGCCTTGAATATAGCAAGGACCAGAATGAAAAATAAATCTTTGAGGACATTTTTTTCCATCATTTGATGTTTAAAGGCTTCTCTTGATGTTTAAAGTGTTTGTAAGTACAAAAGCAACTTTATGAAATGATGAGAATGACAGAAACAGAGAATACCTTTTCCTCAACTGACTGGCCCGTCAATCAATTTTTGTCCTATCTGTCAAGATTATTTCAAACATATTAGTTGTTTAATATTTTTGCTGATGGTCCTTTATGAATTTTTAAGTCCATTTGTGCCCCAAGCTTTCATAAATGTCTGACCCTCTCAGGCAGGGAGTCACTGCCAATAACTAAATAGCTTTAACATTATGGCTCCAGTTAGTTTTATATCCATCATTGAGTTCTTTTGCCCAAGGCTGGGGCAGTATTAGTTTACTTCAAAGGTGGGTTTAACTTAGAGATAACCTTGTTCTTTTTAATGCAATTTTGGTAGGGACTGGTGCATGTGGTCAGTGTTGGGACAGGTTTCCATCTTCAGTTTGTGGAAATGTTTTTGTATGTGATACAAGGGAGGGAAATACTGCAGTGACATGATGTGTGCTTATAGCTGCAAATGTTAATGGACTGCCACATCTTTACCGACCTGTGTTAAGAATACGGACCCTCATAAGGACATAACTGCCCCCTTTAACCTTTCTCTACAGGTTAAAAGGATGCACTGATCCATGATGTATTCCTGGACCTCAGTGCAAGAAAGAGACTTAACAAAGATATTCAACGGACCCCTGATTAAGTGGTGATGTACTTGTACTTGGACATTTGACTTCAACAATGTTGGCCCCAATTTAGGGATTACAGTGGATTTTCCTGTTTCAATTCAACTAAAATTGTTCCATGTATTGCCAGATGTCTGTAAGTAAATAGAGATCTTTGGACATGATATCCAACACAAATAATGCAGAGTTGCAGTGTGGCAGTAGTTCAAAACACAAAATTGTTTTATGCATTGTTTTGTTTTTATTTATAGGGGGCAGTGCACATGAAATAGATTGATTAGACGGCTAACAATGTGGATGCTCTGACAGTATACAGGAGATGAAAGGCAGTTGTTTTGGTGTATATGATTGGACGTAAATATATTGCTTCCCTCGAGTAAGAGGAAATTGACTGGAATACTTCTTTATTTGGTCAATAACAGAATGTTAAGCTCTCGTTCTCTCTTTCCCTCCCTCTCTCCCACAATTCTAATAAAAATCTTTGTTGACAGCTAGGCCATACAACATCTCGATGTACTCTGTGTCCGAGCAAACTGTCGTCGCTTGGGTTGAATAGCCACACGTTGCTGCATGACTTACAATGGGGACAAAGTGGAGAAAGAAAATAGAACTGCCAAGGTTATCATTTTGGCAGTGTTGGCCTGTTTCACAGTGAATTTTTGGTCTCAGTATGTGTGTCACCACAATGGTCTACGGCTCCAGCACTTGAAGGACACATGTTAAAAATAGAAAGATGACATGGGACATAGTGGCGTATCTCTGGTGCATCAGTACTACTTGCACCAGAAAGGAAAAGTCAGACAAAGTTTACTTGTAACTAGATTTTTATTTGTTTTTGATTGAAAAGTATCATCAGAACTCAAATAAAGACAGATTTATCATGAGCCTACTATACTGTAGTCAGTGAACAATATTGCCCAGTGCAATCCGAGCGGAGTCGTAATAACTGGTTACCTAGGATATGACTTTGTGCAAGGAGAAATCCAACTGTAGCATCCTAAGAGTCAGGATGAAACAGAAACCACACAGCTTGCCCTATCCTCTTTTAAATTGATCTATCTGTGAGGTGTGTGTTTGCGCATCTGTGTGAGAGTGAGTCACATACCAACTACTCCCTCCATGAGACAGTAAATTAGGGTTCCTTTCGATCTCAGGGTTTATCTTATTCCACTCTAATCAGTGTATTGATCTGACCAGCGAGAGCCTGATTTAAACAAGGGAGCCAGTGTAATCCTTAAGTCCATTCACATCCTGACAGTGTGACTCAAGGTTATGCATACATCACATTCAACCATACTGTAGCTCACCACCCACATCACCATTGAAAGCTAGGCACCAGGGCTAAAACCACCCATGAGTCAGGACATACCCTTGAGTTTTCAGCACTATGGTGCAATAATTGGTATTAAAGGATAAGGCTGCTGATTTTCTGTACTTTTGTTAATGTCAACAAATGCTATTAAAAGACCAAAATCAACAATGTGTTAGTCAGTTTCTCAGTATGTTCCGACTCTCTACCAGTCTTCTCTACCCCTTGCCCAATCACTCATACTGAAGACTTAAATCTTTAAAATTGGTTCAAGGGTATTTTTTTTTTTTTTAAAGAATAAAATACTTCCTAAAACAGCTAGGCACTGTAGTTTTTTAGCAAAAGTTACTCAAACAGGAGTAAAAAGTGCATTTGTTGGGGACTAATTTTAGCTGCAGATGTGGGGAACTAGTGAGTATTTATGGCAGCAGGTTGGTGTATGTGGACTCACCTGAAAGTAAACTACAAATCCCAGGTTTATCATGATGAAGGGACATGTCAACAAGTAAAATGGGGTTGTTCTTTAGAAAACATGGGATGGAATGGAACAGGCATTGGTGACACGGGAAATACTTATTAGCATGATCTTGTCACTGCTGGTTTAGGACTTTTTATAGCATTGTTTGACAGTAAAAAAAACAAACCAAGACTTATTCTTTAAGTGGCATGAAAAAGAGCAGAGGAGTGTGTGCTTACGTGGATAGTCTTTGGGATGAATCTTCTCTGACCAGTTCCCATAGAAGGTGACTCTGTACTTGGCCGTTCCACAGGCACAGCAGTCGAGCAGGGGTTTATCTGTAGCGTCTCCATACAGGGATTCTGTACAGATATAAGGGGAGGACAGAGGAGGGAAAAAGAGAGAGAAATACAGAAGACCATTAGGCATAGGCATACAGAGATTGCTCATTAGTATATGGAACACATGAGAGAGGTGCCCATCATATAGGAGATGGGTGGTTTAAGAAAGTGGGGAGCCGAGGGGAGGAAGAGATGGGGGAGCATGAGAAAAGGGGAGCATGTGCAGCACAGTTCTTTTGATCTGTTGCTCAGTGTGGCATTCAGTGTCATGCACAGCCAGGGGTTACACTCATTTACAATCATTCACATGCCAGAGCATAACAGCAGAGAGGAAAGTCCCTACTTCAAAATCAAGAATGAAAGAAAATAGAGTAAAAGAAGACAGAAAAAAGAGACCATCAGTAGGGAGTGAAATAGAGTACCAGCAGGGGGATTGAAGGGATAGGAAATTCATGGTAAATTATTTATTTTATGTCAATAAAAGAAGCCTACCTTTCTCACACATTCGCTTGGTGAGTGAGCCTTCATCCTGGAAATAGATTATCCTCTTCTGCACAATGCTTGCCCTACACAGAGAGAACAAGAAGAGATGTAGGAGGTGTGGAATGAAGTTTGTTGGGGGATCAGGACCAACTTCAAATGTGGGCGTAAGGGGCAAAAATACAAGTGAATGTCACAG
Organism: Chaetodon trifasciatus; assembly: GCA_037975065.1. Lineage (NCBI taxonomy): Eukaryota > Metazoa > Chordata > Actinopteri > Chaetodontiformes > Chaetodontidae > Chaetodon > Chaetodon trifasciatus. The sequence goes on from JBBMOE010000001.1 coordinate 16,469,335, forward strand.
TGGGAAAACTGGAAAAGCAGGAGAGGCAGTGGGGTTTGTTTTTTTTTTTTTTTAAAGAGGACAACAGACAGCGGGACATGAGGAAAATCTTGGCTTTTAAGCTCTGATAGTCTGAACAGTGGATTGTGGCAGATGGAACAGGTGCAGAGTTATTCATAATAATCTTTCTGTTTTTTCAGAAGACTCCTAAAAGCAGGTATCAAAGCCCACAGGGAAATTGCTAAATCAGGCTGTCTTTCTGACAGAGGTATTCAGTGTCTCATACAAAGACCACAGAAAAGAATGCATCAGCATTAAGACACTCACGCACACAGAAATGAGAGGTTGAAAGGCTGAGAGAGAGAGAGAGAGAGAGAGAGAGAGAGAGAGAGAGAGAGAGAGAGAGAGAGACAGAGAGAGAGAGAGGGAGAATTTTGCACTGAAGAAAGTCCCTACTAAACTTCTTAAGGAAAATGTTCAGAAATGCACAGACAGTATACAGTCGGTTTATGCACTGTGCCGATAAGAACTGACTGACAGGCCAACAGTAACGCTCCACAAAATGTGCGGCCTGGCAGAGAGGAGCGTCTCTAGATTGAGCTGTCTAAGAGGCTTGTTCCACTGGGTGGTGGGGAACACAGGTCTGAGAGGGGCCTTGACATGTAAATCAGCCACAAACAAACCTTTTCAGAGGCCAGCAGACTTGAGAAAACAACAACAGAAAACATGCCTCCAGGCACCTAACTTCCTCACAAACACCAGCCTTTTACACCAGCCCTGGCTGCAGGATGGTTTCCATGGGGATAAAACCCAACAATGAGATGCTGGATGGAGGTGCCAGGGTAAGGTCTGATCCAGGTGGGCCCCGTCCAGCTGGACTGTTTGGATACCATTTATGCTGGAGTATCACACCAAGCTGAGCTGTACTGTGCTCTGTTGAGCTGAGCTGATCACAGAACCGGACCCTCACAGCAAGAAAATACATACAGTGACATGATGACAGAAAATGTACATTAATCTTGAACATGAGCGAAATTAAATATCCACCACCTCAAGTATAACTCATTTAACTTAATTCCCAAATTATATGGAAATATACCGATACGAGTCAGTGGTGCAAATGGACCCCAAGACATCTCTCCAAGCTGGCTTTTCACATACATTAGAAATGATGACTTATTGGTTTGGAGATTTGTGTTTTGACTGTTTATGCCTGTTTATAACTCATATAACAGTTCTAGACTTATTGTAAATTCTGTTTATACTAAACAGAACAATGCTAAGAATGCTAAAAATTTGTGAATGCCAGAAATTCTCTTACATCACTTGAACACACCACTTAAGACCGAATGCTGTTACAGGAGTGGTTCTTACATTATTATGAATGATGATCGATTGGTTTGGGGATATCACATCTCCATGATAACAGGGAAGGATGGGACTTACTAAAATAACATTGCCTATCCTCTTCACAAGCTAAGCTTCATTTACCTATTTTAATGTACACAGTGTGTCTGAGAGAAACTGACAGAGAGAAAAATAACCAAAAGATCAGAGATCAAAAGATCAGTAATCGACAAAATGGAAGAATATTGTTGCAAAATGTCCTTCTCTAACAGAGATGGTACAGAGGCAGGTGTGTCTTGGTCATGAAGGACCATTTAGGCCATAAATCACACTCAGTCTCATACACACTACTGCATTGTGATAACACTCTCTTATACTCATCTCTATACTCTTCTACACACACTACTACTCACAGCTATACTTATTATAGCTACACTTCCTCACTGAAAGTGACTGAAAATAGACGGTATCTGTGGAACAGAACAATGGTATGCATACTGCATGAGAGAAAGACACTATATGCGATAAAGAACGTGAATGAAATGGTAAAAACAAAAAGGCTTTGATTTCAAGAGGCTACACGCCACAGCCACCTTCCAACTCAAATTACCATTTTAGTTAAATGCTCTGTTACAAGCTACTATTGTCTGCCATATGCAATGTCTTTACTTCTCATAGAAAATCACTCTCTCCCTCACGTTTCCATAATCTCACACACACATAATTATACTCTTTCAGGTACAGTCACACACACACACAATTCACACACATGCGCGCATACGCACACACACACACACACAAATTATTACTCTCCCTCACATACACTATTCTCCCTCTTATCATTTCTCTCTCATGCGCTCTGGTATTTCAATCACCAATGCCTGTTCAGTATATATATCTATATATCTATATCTATAGATAGATAGATAGATAGATAGATAGATAGATAGATAGATAGATAGAGATATATAGATATATACACCCAGTATTGATGTGTATGTGAGATTATGACGATGTGTGAGAGAGCAAGTATGATCTATTGCCAAAACGGCCTATCATAACATGGATGAAACAATTCAAAGTAAGCGACACCACCGGCACATCTCTAATTGTTCATGCTTTAATTCAATCTCACCCCAATTTCACATATCTCCCTGAGAGAGGGGAGCACACTCTGCCTCACTGCTTGCCCACTTTCCTGGGCTGGCCAGACAATCAAGCAGAGTAATGCTTTATTTAACATCCAATTTAAATTCTATCTCACGTTGCCGGATCCACACCACCACCAATCCCAATCACCCCAAAAGTGCACTGATTTGAATGTGTGTGGGGGTGTGAGAGGGAGTATGTACAGTGTGAGAGCTTAACAAAAAGAGAGAAAGAAGAGAGAGTGAGAAGAGAAAAAAAAAAAGCAAAAAGAGCGAGATGGATATTGTCTTTCTATGGCTACGTTTCCATTTGCATGTGCAAAAGAAAATAAATTCTCATTTTGTTCTATCTGCTCCAGCTACAACCAAAGATTAAATAATTTCATTTTGTCGTATCTGCCGCTGCTATAAACATAACTTACAAAAAAAAAGAAACAACTAGGAATCGGCTGCACAAAAGCAAATACATTTACACTTTACTTCTATGTATCTGCTTGTCTATAGTGTCCTGCTGAAGTCCTCCTTGATCCGTCTTATCATAGTGCTGAAGGAGATAAACAGGGTCTGACAGCGGCACAGGGTTGTGACATTCATCTGATCACAGATACACTGTCTCACTCAGCCCATCAGAATACATCGCACCACGGCAACACATCACATGCCAGAGGGGAGATGACAAATAAATTGCTTCCTACCTACAAATGGAAAGATAGGAGATAGTAGCAACTTCAGTGGCAACTGCAATATGGATTATATTTTGATGTGACGTACTCTGTCTCTGTGGAATACCCAGGACGCAGCAGACCACGAGGGTTCAGCTGACGATAGCTACTGACTAGATTTCCACTTTTTGACGTCGGGCAGGGCATGTTTGGTTTTACCATTAAGTTCTCTCTAATGATCTCTGCAATTTGCTTTAAGGGAATTTTGACAATTAGATCTGATATTGTGTAAAGAAATAAAAGAATTAGGGGCACAGATGCCACTTTTCACCAAAGTGTTTGCACACCTAATTTTGAACTGGAGCATTTTGACCAAAAATAAATTGGGTCAAAGCCCAGATAGTTGGTGCCCAGCTGGAACCATGAAACAGCAGGTTTTCCTTGACCTGAAGTGTGAATGACACCATCAGTGATCATGTCATATTAAATAGATTGGAAAGAGAGGCTGGAGAAGGCCATTTATCTTGCACATGATAGTCTTCTACATCAGCTTATGATTAATAGCTGATCCATGCTAGTCTAGTCTGTCTGTAATAACAGAGCAAAAGCTTGCATGCAATCACTGTGATCCGCCATCTTGCTATTATTGTTTTTTCCATTGTGCATTGTGCAACACTGTCCGTTGATATCATATCCTTGATTACAATGGCTCTGCTAAAAACTGTAGAATATGCAGTCTGGTTTGCTACATAGCACCAAGGTTCAAAGAATCCTGAACTGAACCGGTTAAAGAACCAGAGCTAATATGGAAGAAAAGAGAGGAGATTTACAATGTTTTACATTTTAACAGCATTTCACAGTCATTCATGCACCATTTCCAATCAAGCAGCAGTAGAAAAGACCCTATATATGCCTCATAATGTGGAAAACCAAGCTGAAAAATAGCAATTTCACTTATTTCTCCAAGCTAACAATGTGCCTCTAACATGAATTGAGTTCTGATAACCTGCTAAATTTTAGATACAGCTAGCAAAATACCTTGACTTATTAAGCTCAGAAAATAACAGATCTCCTCACTCTGTTTTATCAGCAAAGACCAAAACATTCAAGTTCAAGCTTCTTATTTTTAGCTGATGTCACTTAAACGGCAATTAAAATGGCCAATGTCACTGTCAGTAGTTAACTGTAGCTAATTAAAGAAAAAATCTGCAAGTGTTCTCTGCAAACCGGTGCCTGGACTGACTGACATCACAACAACGACACCAACACCATGGTGCAACCCTGAACAGACTGTGTGTTTTTATAGTTCAACAAGACTAGAGACGTCAATATGAGGAGAATCTCCCATTTAAACTTCTATTCATATCTATATAGTAATCTAAACTAAATGGCGCTGTTTGGTGTGGCAAGTAGCCTGTGAAAGACAGGATGAAAAACTCAGCAGGCAACACCTCTTATTAATGACCCATACAATTTTTAATCAGCACTTCGTACTTCAGCTGATTAGCTCGCTTTCATATTATGGCAACAGGTTGTGAACATTAATTAAATAGCTGTAGTGTTTAAGATAAATGAGTCCAGATTTCATAGAAAGGTAAACTTAAAGGAAAGGAATCACATTCAATAAGTAAATTCAATACGTCTGACAACACCCAACATCATGAATGCATGTTGTCAGCAAAGTGCCCCGTTCCATCTGTATCCACACCCTGAAACGTGCCCGTGTTACTGCAGGAAGGTGAGAAATTCAACCACTGAAAATCAGCAAAAACAAGAGTTTAATATTGTAGGGGTCAGTTACACAACACCCAGGAAAATTTCCATGTGTAGAATACATTTTTACAAAACAAGAGTGGCATAGCAGCAACAGAGACACGGTGAAGGAGACCTTGGCGCGATTTGATTCCAGCATACAAGAAAGACGAAAATAACTGGATTCGATGGTAAGACTTTCAAAGTCAGTGCTCTGAGTTCAGGAGTTTGAATCAGCATCCTTGCCTGACCCTATCATCACGGACCGACCTTAGACAGAACCAAACCACCAAGCTTAGTCTTTCCATCTAAAAGACAGCAACTGCCCATCAATTATACTGCAGCAAACCACCCGGGGAGAGCAAGACTCCTGGGACAACATTTGAGTCACAGGAGCTTTCTAAATGAAACACACACACACACACACACACACACACACACACACACACACACACACACACACACACACACACACCTCTAATTTCATGGCCAGATGTCGTTTTTTGTTTTTTTTTTTTTGTTTTTTTAAATAACTGTGATTTTTTAACAGGCAGGCAGACCGACGGGCAGACACAGAGCTCTCTGGGGATACGAAATGAAATTAAAAACAAACATTTACACTGCCACTGGTGGTAATGGAATTGTCCTCTCTGTGCTAATCTATAATATCATTCCACATAATCATGTTGTTTCATTCGTTGTATATTTGTTGACTACGCTGTGTGTGTATGTACCATTGTGTCTCTTGTGTATGATAACACAGTCATAGTGTACAAGAGTGTCTCAGTTTTAATATGTATCATCAGTTTTCACTTGTCAGTTAGTTCCAGGAGTTGTGCCTCCTCAATGAGACTTTATTAAGACATTTGTTGTGTTGCAACACAGAGGTGTACAAAAACCTTGTGATCTTTGTGACTGCTAGGTAGGGAGAAGAAGAGTTGCAAATACCCACTCCCAGCCTGTAATCATGACTTTCAGAGGCATCTCTTTTGAACTACAGGCTTCTCACCCTCTCCCTCCCCTATTGTCTGCTCCCTGGTATTACATCCATATCTTGGCACTTTCAAGTATTTCTTTCTAGGCTGTACGCTCTGTCACACTTTCAACTTTTTCCTCTATCCATGTGCTTAACTGAATACAATTCTGCCATCATCCCACTGGTCTCTATGAGGGGAGCAGAAGTGCTATACAACATGACCTGCTGTGAGAAAACGACGACAACACCGCAGCAAAGATGAAAACAAAGAGGAGACGGATAAAAAGCGAGGAGGAGGGAGCGAGGAGCAGAAAGAAGAGTTGCCCCAGTCTAAGAGAGTGCAGGAAAGCTCAGGCAGGTCATGAAGATACTTCAGGAAGACGAGGACGAGGGAAAGGGAGAACATAGAGACACAGAAAAGGAAAACTCATAACACTCTGTGGCTGTCACATAATAACAGGCATTACTAAGAAATGGAACCTTTTAATCATCTCTTGTAGAGCAGAGATGAAGACCAGGCAGCAGAGAAACTGACTGTGTACGTAAACAGTTAAATAATGCATTGATAAGAAGGCCTTCTGTGAGTCACAGTCCCTCAATGTTTTCTACCTCCTATATTTCCCCACAGTACTGGATTAATAAATGGATTTCTGCCATGATGTCTCTTCAGCTGAACATGACTGCATGTCTGTATCCAAGCAAGCCCAGAGGGCACACAACAATAGAAATAATTAGTGTCAATCGGCCACATAACCAATAAAGGTCATGAATAGCTTCTTAAGCCAAGTGGAAATGAAAATTTGATAAAACCTCCTGCGTTTCTGCTTTGCCTGGGGGAAGGGATGTAATGAAACAGTTACTTTACATGTGGACTTGACATACTGTATGCTGGTAGCACAGCTCACAATCCCACTATACACTCACTGAACATTAAATGATTACATTTCAGCTGTAAGTCTGTATGACAGAATTAAATATAAGATAGACAACCAATCTTGGAAAGCACTGACATCTTAAAGATTTAGGAAAAAAGTTGAAACCAAATGCTGAAAGCCATCCTACTACATTACAGTTACCGATAACAATGGTACCAATATCACTGTAGACTCAGTTGCCAGTTTATTAGGTACGCCAAGCTAAAACTCATGCAACAGTTCTGGAAAAAAGATTAGAAGGTTCAGTCATTGAACTGAACTGTTTTACATTATACAGAAAAGTTTTACTTTATTTAGTCGAACCTTATTGAATTTATCCATCTTAAAATGTATAGTGTGGAAATGGTCCGCAGGAGGTAATTACAAATCAAATCCACCCTGTTTTCGAGACATGATGGGACTTATAGATTGTAACTTGTATCAATCAAGCAGTGATGCAGGGTGAAAAAACACCTTTTAAGAATTCCAAAAAGGTTGGGACAATTTGTAAAACATAAATAAACCACACTCAAATGAAAACAGTACAAAGACAATATATTTAATACTTACCTCATCTAACCTCATCACCACATCACTGATTTCTGTAAATATCTGCAGATTCTGAATTTGATGCCAGCAACACGTTTCAAACCAGTTGGAACAGGAGCAACAAAAGACTGGGAAAGTTGAGGAATGCTCCAAAAGCAAGGACGGAGTGAGGATCATCACTATGTGAAACACATGGCTGGATAAAGGATATTACTGGAGCACTTTGTACAACTGTTCATTTGCAAATGATTTCGTGCTGTTTTAATTTATATTTTACACCAAGTCCCAACTTTTTTGGAATCGAGGCTGTAGAAGGGAGAAGCCCAACTCTCCACATCACCAGACCTCTTAAGACATAATGAGTGACAGTTTATCAAGTTCAAGGACTTGCTAATCAGCATTAATCCTCCACTGGTAGTGTATCTCTAAGCATTTGAGCTGAGGACTCGCCTCTGCTCATCAGTTGCTGTGTACATACTTGAGCAAGGCACAGCCGGAGCCACTAGGCGGCGCTGTCCAAAACACCTGGATGCTAGTGCGTCTGCGGGGAGTGCTCTCTGTCACTGCAGGGGGGCAGTTGGTCATAAACTGTGTTTCCTCCTCATCAATTATCTGTAAAGCAAGCACACACACATAGACAAAGAGATCAGTGATACATAAAAATGTCCACATACAAGAGGTAATTAAAACATTCGCATGTGATATTATCATTTAAGTATTGGAGCATTTCTCATTAATTTCCTCTCCCATTGTCAGCTCAAGCACCTTTAAACGTAATTAGCAGTTGAAGCTGACATTAATTTCACATTGTCAGGATACATCAAGGGATTTTACTTCAAAACATATCAAGCAATACACAACCTGGGAGTTGAACAATTATCATGAATGGAACTTAAAATAGAAATGCATCATTTTAGTCTTCAACCATTTGTGCTTGTCTGCTGTTTAAAGCATCTGAGATATGATTAACAGGATAGAAGGGGGGGGGGGGGGGGGGTTACAAACAAAAACAGAAGTCTAGGGTGGAAAATCTCTCCTTCGTGGAACTGCTTACAAATCATAGATATGTGTAACCTTTGACTAGGAATCACAAGTAATTGGGAGTATTTGGCCATAAGCCAAAAAGGTTGGGAGTTACTGTGTCACACTAAGAGAAATAGAACAGTTGATTTTCAGATAGATGTGACGTTTCCCTCATTCCTCTCCTTGTGAAAATCTGTCATTGTCAGTGTGTTGCAGGAACAAAAAAAGCTGGTTAAGGCATTTGACACCAAACAGCAAAGCAAATAATGCAGTCTAGTGAATGGGTGATACATTGCACACTTTCACTATCACATGGCATCAACCAGGAAGTGACAGCTTGCTGTCTCAGTACAAATCAGCAATGATACTGAGTGGATTCACTTGATACTCAAACTGACCACGAATTTAATATTACCCAGATGCCCAGTCATGAGGCTATCACTGTTGGCAGCCATGAAAAAAAAAGACCCCAGACTCTCTGGATCACTGATCACATGTCACATGTATAGTGTCCTCTCTACTCAGGTGCTCACCTGAGACACTAAGCATCTCGTTGCTTTTAACTGGACAGGAAATTAGTAGAGTGGTGTTGCATGAGTGAGTGCAGCCAGCGAGCTAATATTCGCCACCCAGAGACCAAGAATGTGTTTGATACGAAGTGACATCAGGGCAGTAAAGACAGGGAACTTTCTCACTCCATAAAGGTGTCAGCAGAGAATTTCCTTTGTCATGCCATGTTATGAATGAGTTCCCTCTGAAAGTGGATTGAATGTGGATGTGCATGCCTCTGTGTTTGTGTGTGTGTGTCCATGAGAGAAGGAGAGATGGAGTGAGAAGGGGAGCCTGGGAGCTGTGTGTATGTGCAGTCTATGTCTGTCTGACAGATTATAACCCCCCCCCCCCCCCATGTTCCCATGGTTTCTAACAGGCATCCGGGGTCGGCCTGACTGGACTACAACACATGTTAAAGCCAGTGAATCTCATGGGAATGCATTAAAAAAACATTTGCAAGCAATTTGTTACAAAATGACCTATGACCCATTTCTTCTTGTTTGTGTCTAATTCCAAGTTTTCAGATCATCTACCAACAGACAGACATAAGTGTTGGGAAAAGAGTAACACATTACTGGAAAAGCTGGGTTGTGTTTCTGGGTTTCTGCAAGAATGAATGCATCAAGGAACGTGCTGGTCAGATTCAAGTGATAACATCCAACATCTATCTAAAACAACAGGAGGACTTTATGAAAGTCCTTGTGGAATTATGATGTGAAGATGATGCACTCACAATGTCTGTTATGTCTGCGATGATGTCATATGTTGCACTGGGTGGCACCAATTTCACCCCTCACGCAGCCACCTAACAATTTGCCTTTTCTTGTTCTATCATCTCACCCTGCTGAGAAGCAATGTCTTGTCACACATCGCCAGCACTGCCCGCTGGTTTACACTCTTGCCAACAAACACACACAGATGCACACGGTGGCAGCTGACCTTCCCAGAAAGCTCAATAAAGGTGCTTTTCATCAAGTCGGGAGCTGTCCTGAGACGGCTGGGATGGGGCACACCAGTGGATTTCAAATGAGCTGTATGTTAAATAAAGCCTGACGTCTTCTGTTGCAGCTTCTTTTCTCTTTCTTTTCTCCCAATGCCTGGAGGCTGGCCCACCCAGAGTTCTTTCACAATGGAGGAATAGTGTGTGTATGTGTGTCTGTGTGTTTGGTTTTTTTGTCAACATAAATGACATAAAATATGAAGGACTAACTGAGCAGGAGATGATAGAGGAGATTTCTCTTCTGACAGCAGTTTATTTTCACTGCGTTGTCACATGGTGTTTTAACAAGACGGGTGATCATCTGAAACCATGAAAACAGACCTTCAACTTCTTAAAATCTAGCAGGAGTCTAATCAAAGGCAGGTCCCGGTAATGACACATGCATTCTTCTTAATTCTGATGCCAAAGCCAATGGTCACACATCTATCTATCACATCTAGCACTCTCTGTACACTCTACACTCAAGTCTCATCCATGTGTGGAGCAAAGCGACAGAACGTGACTAAATGATGTAGCGTGCCCCCTCTTTACTCCTGACGTTTAGCGCCTTGTCACACCACGCCACACTCCGCCACATGGCTGAGGAGCACGCTCAAGGCTGGCATTAAATAACGACAGCATGAAATCAATTGCAAGGACAAATAAAAACAGAATAAACCTCGCCAGTGATAACGCTGGGTAATGAGATGTGAGGTGCACACAGGACAAAAATAAAATGTTCCTGTTTTTTATGTCGTCCCATATTCAAGGCTCAGGTTCACTGAGAGTGCCACAGCATGGCAGTAACTGTGATCAAAACAGCCTGAGGGCTGCTGTGCAAACGTCCCCATGTATTGTACTACAGGTTCAATAAAATAATGGGGTTTTATGTGGGAAGCGACTGAAACCGACAGGTTCACAAAAGTCTGAAAAGGGGACCTCCACACATGCCATTAAACCCATTTAACAACTGCTCCCTTACATGGTCCGCTTTAAAAAAAACACGATTTTAAGTTCTGGACAGGACCGGGAACATTGGCCTAAGTTAAAACTGGGTGCCTGCACGTATGCCTCGCATTTTCTTGTTAGGAATATAATGGTGTTCTGTTGTTAACTACACATCAGTATTTCTCAAGTATTTGGGTACTTGATAAAGCTGAAACCAAAACCTAAGTTGCCCACTTCTTTTCAAATGCTTTGAAAACAGGATGTCATCTTGTGCACTGTAAGCTGTATGAATTTCTTGAAACCGCACGGGAGGCAGGAGAGCAGAACAAGAACCAGTGAAGAGGAATGAATTTAAAGGTTATGAATCTGATAATAGTAGTAATGTAGTTCTATACTGTGCATGTGGTGCAATTGCATCTACTGACATCATATTACTCTAAATGTGTAATACTATATGCAGAATAATTTGTTACGTTCTAGAAATAAAATAAACGTATAAGGTTTATTGTTGTATTAGAGTACATGATTGTTATCCTCTCATACTCCATCAACCAGTTTCTCTCTACCACTTGACTCCTCACACAGCATTATATTTACAAAGGCCTCACATATTTGGCCATTATCACATTTGCATAACAGCACCAGCTTCCTTGCCTTTTCTCTCTTCCTTTCGCACTCTTGGCCCCTCTCCCTTCTCTCCCTGCTTCCTAAAGTACTCCAGCTGGACCCGCCTGTGCAAAATGCTTATTAGCCTCACAACTACACCAACTGTACACTTCCTACATGTGTGAGCTGCATGCCTGCTTGCGCACACACAGCTGCTCAGATTCCACATGCATGTACTTTCATAGCCTGGCAAAGCAATGCTGCATGGAGCTGAGCTTAGAGTAAGCTCTTTTCATAATGCTATATCAAGCCTGTTAGAAGAGTTGAGGTGAGAATAATCACACTTTGACATGTGAAGACAGGAGGGATGTGGAAAGAAAATCTGTAAAGACCCCATCTACAGTAGGATCTATTTTTTCTCTCTCTTCACACACGTCAAACACTGTGCTTGTGCTGGAGTCCAGAGGAAGGATGGCATTGACATTACGGTGAAGCCATGTGTGGGGAAACTGTGCTGGTGCGCCGTCTTTTTTTTACAGCTGAGTGCTCAATTAAAATGTGTGATATGAAGGATGGACATTACAGTAGACAAGTTAATTAATTATCATGTAGCTGTGCTGTGATAATAGAAGGGAAAACACACACAAACTGTTTTGCATGTTTCTGATTGTACAAGCAGTCATAATCATTAGCTGCTACTTTACCTGGAAATTTCCGATGTAGTCCTCATCCCGGTCTCCTTCTGCACCCTCCTTCAGGGCAATAAGGGTGAACCCTCTGAAGTATGAGGGGCTAGATGCAATTAGAGTCACTGGATGGAAGCAAACAAGAGCGACAACAAGCATCAGCTGACGCAGAAAACAGCTGAACTGCAATCCTCTCTCCCAAACACTGGACAAAGTGGGCTTAGTTACATTTGTAAATAACACAATGTGTCAAACTCTGGTGGATAGAAGGTAACATATTCTGATATAATTGTACAGATTTTTTTTTTCTTTTTTTAAATGAACAATCAGACTTTGCACCTGTTCTTGAGGATTTAACTCAGATAACAGTAATTACAATGATTCAGTCTAAGCCTGGAAGCATTTCAATAAGATGTTAAAGATAGTGTTTTTCATTCATTTTGCAATCCAACAGAGCATAAAAGAATGTTCATTTACTTTGGGGAAAATTTAATTTCCTGTACTTGACAACTTTATCTACATGTTGGGAGAAGACGTCTTTCAAAAGACTCATTTCTTGTGTAAGTGATGGCAAAATAATTGAATAAATGTGATTTCCAACTCCGAACTAATTCAGTTATGTGGTTTGAATGATAAGAAAACTATTTATGATCAAATCAGAAAAGAATGAATCAACCGCAGTGCAACATATTGTGGAGACCAGAGCAGCGTGAGCCTTTGAGATTCACACAGAGCAGATGGCACATGCCCATTAGCAGCACCCAATAACTTCCACTCTCGACAAAAGCACTGAAATCAGGGACTGCTGGCTTTTTAAAAATCTGTTTTAACTATGAAAGAGAATACAAAAATGCATGAAATAGATCGCAAAGGGATCCAGCTTTATGTAAACCTTTTAAAATTTTGATTATAGAGGAGTTTTAAGGAAGAATGTTTACTCGTGGATGTTCATAGTAGGTTTAAAGTAAATTGTCTTCATCCTCGGTACTGAGTTCAATGCCTATTTCTTGACGAAGGATAATCTCGTTACTCACCAAATACAGTTTACTTTAAGGGCATTAACACTTGCGTCGCATGTAAAGTAGACTTTGTGGAAACTTATTTTAAGTTTACATCGCCTACTGGACGTAGATTAGTGTTTATTTGACATTGCGCACATTGTGCCAATAAGCGCAGTGTGCGTAAATCTCGCGGATAACACCAACCTCTGTATGTGCTCCCTGGCTGATAGCTCTCCGGGTCTCCCTCAACGCGAAGGCGAAACTCGTTGTTGATCTCCTTTCGATTGCTCTGAGCCCGTAATATCCGACTACAATACCCGTCTGACTTCCCGGCTCTCTCAGAAGGCTCCTCGGTGAACGCAGACATATTGCACGCTGCGGTGGAGATGAAGCAGAGCAAGAGCATAACGCGTGAATGTCGCCCGGTTGCTGTCATCGTGTAGGTTTCCGACAGCCAAGTTGATGCGCGGAGTAGAGGGGAATAATGTCGTGTGGTGGACGGGGAGAGAGAAACGTTCAGCTCCCGGTGCACTTCTAAATGAGAGCCCAACTTGCCAACTGCTGAAGTAGACTTCTGCTCTGCTAGGAGGATAGCTCCATCCCGGTGCGGATGACAGAGAGAGAGAGAGAGAGAGAGAGAGAGAGGGAGAGAGAGAGAGAGAGAGAG
>JBBMOE010000001.1:16487736-16639886 GCA_037975065.1 Chaetodon trifasciatus
ATTTTATCTCATTTGTTTACTCTGTACAAAAGTGTAAAACTGACAATTAGCCGTTTTGGGAGGGTTACATGCAGGGCTTTATTTGGTCTGAAAAGATGCCAGGTAACCAATGGAGACTCCAGGAAGTTATTGTGCCTGGCCAAGAAATAGTTCCACACACAGGCCCATGTTAAACAGCAAACTGTCATATTTACACGTTTTTTATCAAGACCAATTTTTTGGAATTAATCTTCTCATGTAATTCACAAATTTCCCAAAATGTTAAACTATTCCTTAAGGGATTTTCCAACTATTTAATTTTAATTTTGCCCCTTAAAACCTCTTAACGTATGTGTAAATTCATACAATATGTGTGCTTTATAAACTGCATGTGTGTATGAATGTGCTAGCAAGGATATAATATATATAATATAGTGTATATATATAATATTATATCCTCATGAGCAAGATCTCATCATTATCCACTCTTTCTCCACACACCTCTGAATTTCTCCACTGCTCAAGCCTTTGAAAAAATCCCCAGTGCTTTGTTGTTTTCTGAGAGGAATAGAGGTCAACAGGGAAAATCAAATTAGGCTTTCATTTGATCGTGGCGGAGCAGGAGAGCCTGCTCATTAAGTAGCCGAGCCCCCCGCTGCCGAGTCATTAAGGCCATATTTGCCATGCAACAGTGCTATATGCACAGAACCTGAGAAGATCTACCATGTTGTTTCCACTTAATTTGAAGGAGAATGAGAAGTGGTTAGAGGAAGAAAACTTATCTCTTTTGTCTCTTCTCTAGTCACAAAGTTGTACAGTAGTACAATAATGTTGCAATAATGTATCGTTTCTACATTTCAGACATATTTCACATCTGCAGGCTGAAATTTAGGTGTGAAAATGACTGACATGTCCTGAACGTGCATTAATGGTGGATGATGTATATGTACAAAAGGCTCTGATGTCACACAGTACAGCTCAGCAATCTTGGCCTGCAGACAGAGTTAATGTCTTTATTTCAACCCCGGCTTCACGCATCCTGGCCCCCATCTACTGCTTTGGAGGTAATGCATTTTGATGCCCGTCTAAAAGCCTGAGTGAAACATGTGCTGTTGGGAGGCCAGCAATCGTACGGGGCTATCACAAATGATTACAGTCAGCTAGAGGGTGACGGGGATCGCCAGGTGCTGGGGCCTGCTGAGGCATTGCTTATTGAATCCTGTCTTTAGCTCTAAGGAGACCTGGGCCATATCTAAATGGCTTTGAGGAAATCACACACCCTGTCAGAAACTATTATATATCTGTCTCAGAAACAGACTAGGTTTGCCACTAGTCTATGAGAGGCAATATATGTTTCGCTGCAGAAGATTGGCTTAGTGAGACATTTCCATGAATGTGTTTGGACAATGACACATAAAATCTGGACAGTACAACCAAAAACACAGTCTAATTAATTATCAATTAATGGAGAACTCTGATTCTCCAAAACAGTCATGACATGCATTCATGAGTTCTGTGTCCAAAGACTATACGTCTCTTCACAGGTCAAGCATAGAAATACTCTCAGAACAACAAAGGCAAATTAGAGAAACCAGACATTGCAGTCACGTGTTCTCAGAGCTGATGTAAGGTGTTAATATAAGCCATCTCACTGCACTTCACCAGACAGAACCCATTGAATAACCTTGGAATCGGCAAAAGTACTTTTCCAGTTCATATATATATATATATATATAGTGTGTAATTGCATCTACGTCTGACTCTGAATAATAAAATTGTAAACTGTGAATTTAGTTAAGATGACTCAAAGGCACCCTTCTGGAACATAGTGTAAATACTAGATTTAAAACTGAACACGAATCTTTGAGGATATGCAAATACCAACCATGTGAGGTCATGCTTATGACAGCAGACATTTAGTTTATATCTCTTAGAGGACTGTAGGACACAGTGTCCATATAAAGTTGAAGGCCAAGATATCCAAGTGTGTGGTCTGGTTTAAATGTCACATTAACATCTATGCTGTCTGTGCCATAAGAGCTGTGACATTCTCCAATGCTGGTCTGGGCAACAGATTCTCATCATTCAAAATCTCAGTCCCATTGTATGAGGAGCGTGTCAATAGATCACTTCATTTCACAATTTATGAAGTTTTCTCATAAAACTAATGGTACTATATGCACATGAGTTCATATCATGAGTTCAGGGACCTGATGTTCCACTTGTTTGTGATACTTACTATTTTGTAACCAGTGTTTTCAAAGAGGCTCTGACCTTTTCTCGATCGCAGTCCTCTTCTTGCTACTGACCTTTAGTTAGGAAACTGCGCGCATTAGCTGAAGATACTCTTGTGTTTTCTCTTCTCGAATGTCATGGCCGGAAGCACTTCAGGTCCTGTATCTCTCATCTGAACACATCCCACTATATTACCAGTCAAAACCATATCACAGCACTAACTAATATAAAATAAAGGCTTGAAATGAGCTTGTAATAGAAAAAAAATATTTGAAAAGTGTGCACATTTTTAACCCAATGTCAATTTTGACCCAGTGACATTAATGTATACTTTACCTTCAACAGTGTTAAATTAAAAAAAGTGTAACTAGCCTCACTCAAGCAGAATTACATGTTTTATTAAGTTCTGCTTTCATTACACTTCTTCAAACAACACAACCAGAACATGCAGCATCACTGGTCACATAATGCACACATGTTTTAATGTAACTGGAAAATGACACAAGACAAGGTTAATACTATGCAAAGCCATGGATGTAAAACTGTTTTGTGTGTTGGAAAAATGGAGATAATTCTAGTGATTTTAAAGATCTATCTGTGCATATGACGACACTGATAATCCTTTCACCCCATACCCTTCCCTATTAAGCAAGTGATTAGACAGTATGATTATTGCACAGGTGTGCCTTAGGCTGGCCACAATAAAAGGCCACTCCAAAATGTTCAGTTTTATCACACAGCACACTGCCACAGATGTCGCAAGTTTTGAGGGAGCGTGCAATTGGCATGCTGACTGCAGGAATGTCCACCAGAGCTGTTGCCCATGAACTGAATGTTCATTTCTCTACCATAAGCCGTCTCCAAAGGCGTTTCAGACAATTTGGCAGTACATCCAACTGGCCTCACAACTGCAGACCACGTATAACCACACCAGCCCAGGACCTCCACATCCAGCATGCTCACCTCCAAGATGAAGAACTGGAGGGACAATCCCCTTTATTCGTCACACAATTATTCATGCACATGCACACACACGCCATGAATTTGGTGAAACTTGTCCTCCGCATTTATCCCATCCTGGTCGTCCTTCCTCCACGGCAGACCAGGAGTGGTGGGCTACCATCCAACCAGTGCCCGGAGACCCAGTTCCTGTTCGTCACCATTAGTCAGGTGGTGATCTTTTTGCATGTGTAACGGGGGCACAGGGGCGAGTGTGTCGACTGAGGTTAAAATGATGACTCAGGTGTGATTTTCCTCCATTTATTATCTGCAGAAGACAATAAATACACACTCATGCCTTCTGGGTCTGGCTCTCTCTCTCACTGCTCTCCCTCATCAGTGTATCAGAGCACTGTGTGGGGTTGATTGATCTGTTTTCTTAAAATACAGTTTACAGCATACTAAGATCAAACTAGCAGTAGTATCAGCCATTTAAAACATCAGAAAAACACTTATATTAAACAATTTCAACTCGAGGAATAATGAACAGGGATAACAGTGCCATCTACTGGACAAAATAAGGACATACACGTGGGGTAAGATTAAGCAAACGAATAGTAAAAATAATCACATTTAACAATTAAACATACCTGCAGAAGACAATAAATACACACTCATGCCTTCTGGGTCTGGCTCTCTCTCTCTCTCTCACTGCTCTCCTAAGCAGGCAAAATAAAAGCGTTAAGACGGACAGCATACATTAGCTTCCCTGCGTTAGCCACCTAGCCTATTACCGCACTACAGGCGCGAAAACGAAGCATCAATAAAAGAGTATATAAACCATTATAAACAACACAAAACAGCCTCGTAGCCTTATTACTACTTATATATAATTAATTAGCGCCAACAGTAATCTTAATAGATCGTGTTTCTTACAAAAAAAAGTTATAAATCACAGCAGCGTTTAACAACACAACTTACCCTCATCAGTGTATCAGAGCACTGTGAGGGGTTGACGTACTGTCGTATGGAAGCCCAGGAAGTACAGAAAGAGGTAAGAGCCAAACGCAAATAAAAATAATAATGAAATAAAATAACACATTAAGATAAAATTCACAATTATACATCAAAATAAATACACAATAAATAAAATCCCCACATAAACTCTGAACATAGAATTGAACTAGTTACATTTTTCCAACTCTGTTACACATGTTTTTAGTGGGGGTTCTTTAAGGAGGAAACCCAAGGTGAACACGGGGAAATCATGCAAACTCCACACAGAAAGGCCCTTTTTTCCTCGAGCAGCAGGCACGGAAGGCATGGTGGAGGACACCCCCCCAGCGCCCCCAGCGAGAATCGAACCCGGGACTTTCTAGCTGTGAGGCGACAGTGTTACCACTTGTGCCACTGATCATCTGAGACTAGCCATCCAGACAGCTGCTGCAACAATCGTTTTGCATAACCAAAGAATTTCTGCACAAACTGTCAGAAACCGTCTCAGGGAAGCTCATCTGCATGCTTGTCGTCCTCATCGGGGTCTCGACCTGACTGCAGTTCGTCATCACAACTGACTTGAGTGGGCAAATGTTCACATTCAATGGCGTCTGGCAGGTTGGAGAGGTGTTCTCTTCACGGATGAATCCCGGTTTTTACTGTTCAGGGCAGATGGCAGACAGCATGCATGGCGTCATGTGGGTGAGTGGTTTGCTGATGTCAACGTTGTGGATCGAGTGGCCCGTGGTGGTGGTGGGGTTATGGTATGGGCAGGCGTATGTTATGGACAATGAACACAGGTGCATTTTATTGATAGCATTTTGAATGTACAGAGATACTGTGACAAGATCCTGAGACCCATTGTTGTGCCATTCATCCATGACCATCACCTCATGTTGCAGCACGATAATGCACAGCCCCATGTTGCAAGGATCTGTACACAATTCCTGGAGGAAGCTGAAAACATCCCAGTTCTTGTATGGCCAGCATACTCACCGGACCAGAGTGGCCTTTTATTGTGGCCAGCCTAAGGCACACCTGTGCAATAATCATGCCGTCTAATCAGCATTTTGATATGCCACACCTGTGAGGTGGGATGGATTATCTCGGCAAAGGAGAAGTGTTCACTAACATAGATTTGAGAACAATATTTGAGAGAAATGGATCTTTTGTACATATAGAAAATGTTTTAGATCTTTGTGTTCAGCTCATGAAAAATGGGAGCAAAAACAAAAGTGTTGCGTTTATATTTTTGTTCAGTGTATATTGTAGGGCTATTGTGTTGTATAGCATTCCATTGTCCAGCTGTTCGTTATATAGCCTTGGCAAACACTGCTGAGAAAGTGATATATCTACATATTGCCAACTGCAACGTGGTGTTTCAGCTGAAAATATAAAACTCATTTCAAAACATTTGACATCCCAAATTCAACAGAAGAAACATAAACACAAAGAAAATATGGATGTCTGCACTGAAGGATGTTGGCAGTGCACACTTTTGTTGGTATCATTACCACTCAAAATGACTGAAATGAAATGAATGAATTTGCAGCAGCTTTTCTAAGAAACATGATACAACCTAACCTCTTGTTAATGTAAAAAAAACAAAAAAACAAAAAACAAAAACGCTAATGTAAGAGTTGTAAAAGTTCCTTTTGGAGGTAAAGTGAGCAGCAGTTAGGAACTTCTGTAGTAGTCGGTTAGCTGCATCACATATAGTCAAAACTCTGTGTAGATATTTGAGCTACTATCGTTACATATAAATCTCACCTGCCAGTGGCTGCCAGTACAGGACACTGTTTGGTCCAACCAACAGTCATGCAGCAACAAGCACATTTGAATCCTGGTAAGATGGATTCTCGTGTCATGTGATTGCATAAATCCAGCTGCCTCGCAAGGTAAATTTTCTTCTAATACAAAACAAAAAAACAGCGTGGTTTAGAATGTGTTATAGATGTCATCACATATATATTCAGATAATGATAATTACTGCAATAACTAATGCTACCTCCTACGTATTATTCAACAAAACTGCATCCAAATTTGGTACAAGAATGAAACTGTAGATTAGTCATTTGCTACCCAAAGAGTGACAGGCCGGCATCTCACCATACCCTCCACTACCCTATCAAGTAAGTTAAAGCACCAACGTCATTGCTTGAGAAATATGTATTATGTCTTTGACTGTATGATAGCTCAAAACACAGCATATGAAATAGGTAACATAGCACCTGTCGCAAGTGAGTATGAAAAAGTCAGCAGAACTTTGTTAAATTATGACGGTACATCTATACTTCTTCAGTGACAGATAATCCACAGCCTGACCTGAAGGTAAAAGGCAGCGATCTTCCTGCTGCCAGTGTGCTTCATCAGAAGCACTTACTGGAAAGCTGAATTGTCTTCCCTCCACACCTTTATGACATCCGATAAAGGGGCTATATCCCAGCATGTCTGGAAATTTCTGAAACTGACATCCACACCCACTTCATGGCGTGATTGGCCAGCTGTACAGAGGTCAGAAGCAGCCAGGGTTCAAACTTCTCCCTCAGCTCTCTTTTTCCATTCTTGACAACTATTTTTGTCATTTTTCCTGTGAACAACTGAGTGGAGGATGAATGCCCTCGAGACTGTCTGACAATGCGCACCTTTATCCTCATATGTAACCAATATTGAGTCTCCCACCTCTCTATGGCAGATGGCTTTTCACTTTGCCTTCCAGTGTGGCATTCTGAAACAACTTGGCAAAACCCAACTCGTAATGTATTTTGGTTTCACTTCTCTTTTCTCCCAGTATCTCCCTACGATTAGATCAGCAGCTCTACTGATGCCATTTCTCTTGTGCCTCCCCTCTCCATTTGTGAAGTCTGAGCTCTGTTTACAGTGCAATCTGAAAATATAGCAAACCAAAGCATACAAACCTTAGGCAAGATGTGCTCCTTGCAACCATCATCCCAAGTAGAGCCCACCATATCCCATCATATACACTGCATGTTTTGTTTTTTCAGAAGGATGTACTTAAGTGACGATGATACTGCCAAAGTCTCCATTATCAAGAACAAACATGCATGCACCAAGCCAAAGTGGAGTGATGTACAAGCACGTTTAGAACATCTGAGCTACCTTGGGAAGAAAAAGTCAGACTGGTTTGGTCCTCTCTGTCTGCTTGGTCATAGTGTGGCTCTAGTCATTGGTTAATCACATTGGAAATTCTACCAAAGTGCAGGAGACTACTTCTACAGTATCTTCATTCATGGTTGCCATATACAGTATACATGAATCGAGGATGGGACCTTTTGAGCATTTTTTTTATCTATATACTGTACAAATAACAATAATAGGGAAATGAACCTTAATGATCTTGCTTGGTTTTGAGGCAGTTTTGAGATCTTCAGATACTAACAGTACTGTATGACACGCTGAAAATGTCATGGATGTGGTGAAAATGAGAACATGTAGTAACTGTCACTGACAACGTTTTTAATCATCAAAATGGGAGAGATGGGAGACATCATAACTCTCAAGTCACTGTGCAGACGGGGTAATTTGGTACATAACAAGTAGTGTTTTTTCATGTTCCCACCACATACAATACAGTGGGACTTTGTAAAAGGTACCAATCAGGAACCTTCTTTGAAGAGTTTGACTGCCTCCAGATAAAATAGACTGAAATAGTATAACTCATACTCCAGTACCGTGCATTGCTAGTTATTCTATGACATCAGACAGACTAATTGGGCTGAATATAAACCTGTATTCCCAGCTTTCTTAATGAACCAAATATTCAAGAAATTGTAATATAGCAATCCAGTGGTGGAAAACAGATGCGAAACAGTGTAGTCTATAGGACTGACAGACATTAGATATCACATACTGTAACCATCAGATCATTTCCTATTCATAACACCTGGTTACCCGGGACACCACACACTAAGCTTAACACTCAAGCTTGTATCAGCTGATGTGCAAGTTTATGCTTTTTACAGAACATTTGGACAATCTGGAACCACGTTGTGGATGATTTAGTCATTAATGTTTCCAGTTGGCAGGGTTGAGTTCACAGCTTTGAAATACAATTTTTTCAAAGATGATTATGTGTGAATGTATAATTTATACTCAAATATTTAATTGCATAAGAGATGTAGAAAGAATGGCAATCCATGATAATCCAGATATTTTACTAAAAGTCAAAACTGTCATCATTCTGATGGTGCTAGAGGAAAAGTCATCACCGAAGTCTTTGGATGTAACAATATATCGAATCTCGCGATATTGCGATAGAAATATGGCTCGATGCTGTCATAGGACTGTAACGCTGTTTACTGCAACGTTACATGGTTATTTACTACCTCTCCTTGTTGCAAATTGTATTGTTTTTGTTTGAACAGCAGAGCGCGCAGACATAATAGTCAAGAGGACAGAGTCCCGTCATCCTCTGCGTGCAAGCCAAGGGCTGCTAAAAATCAACTAGAAAATTAGAAAATTACGATGAACGTGCCAGTAACGAAAAAGAGAATGAGGATGCTCCATCTATGTGGCAACATTTTGGTTTTCCCATTTCAAGAACTGACATTGGCAAAAAGGAAACTTACAAATGAAAACAGCTTGTATATACTGGCGGATGATGGTCAGCCACACTACGGGAAACACTGAGAAGCCATGTTGGCACATTGCCACCCAAAGAAGTTCAAATCACAACAACAGAGCTTCAGCCAGGCCAAAGGAGCCTGAAAGAAGCATTTGGAGGCCTGCTTCTCCTTAACAGTCCCAGAGCTGAAGACATAACAAAATGCATTGCTAAATATATAGCCAAAGACTTAAGGCCATTTTTTGTGGTCAACAAGGATGGATTTTGCCATACTTTAGTTGCACAGTGATACCAGGTCTGTATCACAAGACGAAAACTGCATTGGCTGGCTTCATATTCTGGGGATGATGACTGTCTGTCAAAAAAATCCAAGTTTTTTTTTTCTTGTTTTTTGCCTCGGCATGGGTGTTGGCGTGGTAGCTTGTCTGCTAGAGTGTTTGAACACCATGGACCCTCCTGTTTCAAACACAGTCCTGTCATGAACCATCTCCAGGCAAAAGAAAGAGGCCTGCTGACCTCAACAGCTCTGAAGTTTGTATCTTTGACATAGTGGACAATCTCCTTACTCGGATGCCTCGTCAATGTCAGAAAGTCATAGGTCAAGATGGAGAATTATGAAAAAGCTTCACAACTTTTAGAATGACTTCCCTCAGTTAATTTATGGGATTTTAAGTTTTAAAGTGTTAGTTTGAAATTTTATTCTATTATCATATGCGTGTCAAAGAGAACATACAAAGATTCAGAATCTTAAAAAACCACTGCATTCATTTAATGTCTCATTTGAACAGATAATAACAGAGCACATACAGAAAATCGAGTTCAGTAAAACTTAAATATAAAAGACTTCTTCATTCTCTATTTTCCTCTCTTTTTTTTTCTTCACCTAATTTGTCAGCTCATATCCTTTCACATATTTTCCTGCTTCTTGTATTTAAAGTTTGAAATCCAATCTCCTGGTTCACTCTCTCATCAATAAGCCTAAAACTACCATTAGAACCTCATATTTCACACTCGAGCCAATCCCAAATCAGCATGCTTGATGTAAACCTAATGTGTTGTTGCCTGCTGCTTCTGTTGCTGATGTTAACATGTAACTACTCCATCCAGATTAATAGTTGAGATAAATAAACTGGGGACTCACACTGATGGTATTAACCACTGAAGGAGTCTGCTTCAAACTCTAATTTTCTTTATTGCTTCCATCTGTAAACTAGTCTGCGCTCACATTAGTCTGTGGCTTCTAAATCAAAAGATTTGAAGGAAATATGCTATTGTACACTCTCAAGTGTTGTTTCCACCAATTAACATGAGTACAATTTGTACACAATGGACTGAAACATGTAGTGTATCCTTTAAGACATTAAAGAAAAGTAGGCATTCCCACCTATAATCCTTATGTATCAACAATCAGATTTCTCCAATATAGTATATGTAGTAGACACATTTCACAGAGCACCCACACTAGTAAATTTCCAATATACATTGCCATAAACATAAAAGCTACAGAGCTATAAGCGCTTTCTGCTCTGAGATGAGCTTACACACATCCATCCACCACCCCTACCCACACACATACCAACAGACACAGGCTTTCACACGAACCTCCAGGCAATAAACAGATGTATTTCTCTCTAACATGTAAGTTCTATTATGCAGGGGGATAGTTTTCATCTCAGATATCATCACAACAGTGGGGCATTATCTTCCTGTGTCTCTCCATCACACCATTGACTCCCCCAAATCCCAACACCTTCACATGAAGCCATTTTCCCCAGTCCTTCTTACCTGATATAATCTCTACTTGGGGCATTATTCATTTCTACCTAGTGTGTTGGGAGGTTGTTTCAATAGACTGGAGAAAAGAGGTACTTGGTGTGTGTGTGTGTGTGTGTGTGTGTGTGTGTGTGTGTGTGTGTGTGTGTGTGTGTGTGTGTGTGTGTGTGTGTGTGAGATACTGAACTGCAATCGTGGTATGAGACGATGCTCTCTACAGTGCATTGACAGCCTGGCAGCTTTTCACTTTACCTTTCATTCAAAAACAGATTCAGACTGATGATAATTCAGACAGGTTGGCAAATCAGATTAGGGAGTTTGATAAGAGGCAGAAGAACATTTATAAATGATTATTAACTGAGATATTCAGTTTCTATCAAGCAAAACCCTGAAATTTACAAGTGAAGACCTGCAGAGTGGATGTATAAAAAGTTCCCCTGACAAATAAAATGAAATTATTATCTACACAAAGGGGCACTTTGAGAGTGAGAGGATGACAGCTACAATAAATCTCGACTAAGATTATCACCACCAAGAAAGACAGTACAGCTTATCATATTCTCCCCAATATGAGGCATTAAAAAACAGACTCTCATAAGTCCCATCACACAAACAACCCTCTGTGCATGCAATTTGTCCAAGCAAGATACACAGTTTGTTACTAATTAGGAAAAGTCTGGAAGGAAGAAAATGAAGCAGAAATCATTATCTGTTTTCCAGCTATTTCCACATCCAGACGTCAGTCAGACTCAGAAAGCCAGGGAAACATTTTATAGTCATATGTCCAGGTCAACAGCCATGGCTGGAGGCATTCATTTTTCCATTTCTAGTTGTTCCACACATTGATATGAATGTGATATATCGGGAACACTTTGAAGGAATTTCTTCAATTTTTAGCACAAACATTCACATGCACTCAAGGATGAACTGATGGTCAAAGGTCAATGTCACTGTGACCACACAAAACACATCTTTGACCATAACTCAAGAATTAATATACTAATTATGACAAAATTTCACATAAATGTCTAATAGGATAAAATGATGAAGTGATGACATTTTATATCCAAATGACCAAAGGTCAATGCCACTGTGACATCATAATGTTCTGCAAACCACTTTTCTGATCATTATTCAAAGCCATAAGTCAGGGACAAAAGGGGAGCTTGTGACCACATTCAAATACTGAATTAGTGACACTAATCTATGGTGCCCACCTTGAAATAATGGTGAATGCATAGATTAAGGGTAGGAACCTTTTTCCTGTCAAGGGCCATTTCATTTCTTCTAACGTCCTCTGAGGGCCATTATATCACACATATATCGCACTAACCGCTGCAATGACTGAAACTGCTTTTTTTTTGGTTGTGATGATGATGATGATGATGCTACTTGCAGCTGTTTTTCCAGGATTGGGTCAGTCAGTCTTAAGCAGAAACAGAGTTTTTACTTGAGTTTTTGAAAATAACTGCTAGTGGGGTGTTTCTGATTTCATGTTGTAGGTTGTCTGGCACATCAGCTGGCTCCACATTGAATGATGTAGCAAATATGTTCAGTTCCTTTTGTTTACTTTTCATGTCCTGAATCCTCTCACCAAATGCCTGAGAGTTTTCACACTCAGCGGCATATTCAGATGTCATAGCAGGCTTTTATTTTTGCAGAGTTACCACCTCTTTCCAGCTGCACCTGCCAAAGCTTTAAATTTGCTTCAAATGATTTCACATTTCAATGCAGATAGCTGAGAAGTGGGCTGGAGCTTGAAGTTCAGCTCTGAGAGCTACTTGGTAATGTCCAACATGAAGGCCAAATCACACAGACACTCGATATCACTGAGGTTTTCCCTTTATCTCCATGAATTACTGCAGACAAATTGACCCCAACCTTTCGGCGCAATTTCACTTGGTCTAGTGCTTCACAAATTCTCCCTCTGAATGAGGTTTCAGCATCTTAGCTATTAGCTCGCTCACCACAAAAGTTGCCATCACTGTCTCTATCAGGATGTGGTCTTGTGAAAGCTGCTTGCTAGGCATCCAAATTCTGCTGAGGAACTTTATCCAAGTGCTTTTGTCCTTGTAGCTGATCCAGTTTAGCATGTTTTTAGCTGTAACAACTCTTGAGATTGGCCTTTTTCGTCAGTGCGACTGCGTCCCCAAAAACTAACTTAGACACACAGGTTTGCCTTTTACTTCAACCAAAAAAATAACCATCAATTTCTCTTGGAAAGTGCAACACTAAGCATCTACTTTTGTCTTGTTGACAGTTACCATGTTGCACTGACATGATATCAACTACTATGTCCATGTTTGGTCCATGGACCACTTGGAACATGTTACTGTACTGTTTAATGTTATTTTTATTTAGCACTGAAAAAAAGGAATTGCTTTTTTGTATTTGTGAATTGCCTCACAGGCCGGATCACACGATTGGAGGCCGGCCAGTTCCCCAACCCTGGTATAGATCTTCTGTGGTGCCAGGTTGAAGATGTAAAGCTTCTTTGCAGCAACATCCATATTTGAGGTTTTGCTGATATTGAGCTTCCACTTACTGTCATTACATCATGTGACAAAGCCTTCTATTAGTCCTCTGTATTCCTCTATAAAAATAGTCTCTAAGTGAAAACACTGGAATTCTACATGACAATATAGTGATAACTTTTGTTTGGCCAAAAAATACACGAAGGCCCATTACCTTTTATTAATTCCTTTAAAGTCTTCACTACATATGAGTCTGTACAGACATGAATATAACTGCAACTTGACAGGCATACAAGTTGCACAAGGCAGTAATTCTAGTTTTTACTGAATTTATACTGAATCTGTATGATAGTAAGAGTGATAGAGCGATAAAGAAACTAGGAAAGACAAAAAGAGGCTGACTTCGGACTAAATTCCTATTCCAGGCATCATTAGTTTGAAATGACTATCCTGGGTATAGATGTGGTTCAGACTGTAGAGAGAATCATATTGTGTGGGATCTGGGGACAACAAGGAAACGAGTGATGAAAAACCTGTGAGATGGCAACAGATGTTAAGAGCAACCTCAATACAGATTTATTTGTTAATACAGTGCAGAGACTCAGGTTGGGGAGACACATAAACTGATCCTGATTTAATGAGATTTGTGTTTCCTTTGCACAGCTACCATCCCTGAATGATTCTGACTCTGGCCTTTTAGCCATGTTGGCACGATATATATATATATTTTTTTTTTTCATTTAACTTTGAGAAAAAGAAATATAACCATTATTAGAGGAAAATCTGCTCTACTCGTAGCTCACTTGTGGGTTTTTTTTTTGTTTTTTTTTTTTCTTTTCTTATTTTTTTGTTCTGTTGCACCATGCATCTGCAATGTAAGAGAATAGTGGAGGGTGCTAGAAAGTGGTGCATGCAGAACTTTTTCACAATATACTTGCAGAGATGCTAAGTATGCAATGCATTTTCAATGACAACATTTATTTGCATCACACATACTGCTTCAAAACAAAAACTTACAAAAATAGAATGAGTCTGCATGATGGCAGACATTTTTGTTTGGGTTCTAACTGCTCATGCACTGCTGTTTAAAGGATCACTTCACCCAATTTAACAACAAAGATGTTTTTCCACTTGTTACTTGTGATATCAAGTCATGCAAAAAAATTTACTGAATGTTTCATCTGCAGATATTTTGAAAAGGTTACATTCTTGCACAGAAGAAATATCAGAGACGGATATCTCACAATCTCAGCAGATAGGACCAAAACAATCCACATGTCTAGGGGTGAGAGAAAGGACATGTTTATTCTTGATTTGGATGATTTGGCCCTTTAAACTAAGTAAAAAATATATTTGAGATTACACTGAAAGTATGTTGTTAGTTCCCACAACTGTCATGGCTATTAAAGCAAAAGAGTGAAACACATACTTTACATACAGTGGGGTGGTTTCTGTCAAATTGTTCACTGGCTCTGTAGCATATGATAGGATTAACAAGGTTTGCAATAATTAAAATATATTGCCACTGTCAATCTCACACGAATGTGAAGGACGAATCAGGATGCCTGTTGCTTCCCGGTTCTCAGTGGCTCTTTGTTTGAGCCAGGCTTTGGCCAAGAGTTGAGGCCCACTCAGCTCCACAGAGCTCTCCTAAACCTGAATACTAATGAAGAGCTTGTGATCTTAACCTGACTGTGGCTTCAGCTAGGATCAGACAATGTCAAGCAGTGTGCTGGTCTATGATAGAGACATGCAGAGGGCTGTCTGAGAGTGGGCTATGGAGGATCAACTAGAGAAATAATGGAGGGCAGAGTTAAGTGATGTGAGCAAGTGGAAAATGTCAGCATGTGATACTATCTTGTCTGTTGCTTCTGTTCAATGGTCAGTTTACTTATTGGCACTCCGTTATTCTATTGTTTAATTTCATTATTTTTAACTCAATGTGCACTCCAGTGAAGAAGCACTTGATCCTCTATATTTTCTGATAGCCATTAAACCTATGGTTAATTAAACTTCATTTCTATTTCAATTACAATAGAAGTAAGTGGGAGAGAGGGGAGTTTGGAAAGGGCTAGATATTGAACTGAAAGTGTGTAAGGTTGACTCATCCCCCTGAGACTGGAGGCGTAGGGCTCTGTGGGGAGCATTAGAGATGTTTTGTAGTTGGAAACAGAAAAATGGAGGACTATCAGAGATCAGAGGAACCTGAAGTACACTATGAGAAAAAAAACATCTCCCACTCCTGGTTGAATCTGTGTGTGTTTGTGCATTTGTGTTGCTTAGAAACATGCCGGCATCTCTTTTAGCATGGTCCTTTGACGTGGATGTCGATTGTTGGCCACACTGACTCCCACTCACTCTCACTGCACTCTAGAGTATGCTTTATACTCTGCATATGATTGAGCATATCAAATCTCACTTAAAGATTAGTTCTGGTACTCTACAGCTTGAACAAAAGACAACAGGAACAAATCAAAGTATAATTAATGGAGAAACCTCTTAAAATATGGCAGCAAAGCAGCTTTCATTTGAATGAAAGAGTCATGAGCACTCACTGCATTTAACATGGGGTAACAGCAATTTCATCAGTTATATGCACATATGATTCCCAGTTTTCAATTACTGTTTCAGGTGGCTTATTATCAACTTTCAATTTGAACAAATTAAATGCCTCAATAAATCGTGAAATCTTCCAACCAATACATTTTTGCCAAAGCCTTCTCTTTCAGTAACACATTACATACACAGGCGTGCATGCATGAATGTCAAAATGCTGATTTTTTTTCTTGTTCTTGTCACAAATCAGGATTTTTCTGATTATTGAAGTTTGTATAGTCATAGTTACTATAAAAGCATCATTGATAAGGAAAGTCAAAGACAGCTACAGGAGGAAGCTGGAGGAAAACCTTCAGTGGAACAACACTGGAGACATCTGGAGAGCCTAAAAACAATGTCTGGCCATACCAAAGACAGTGGGATGGGCACAGAAACTGGACACCAGGAATTGGCTAATTAATTTAATCTGTTTTTCAACAGATCTGATTCTACCCCCATACCCTCCATCACCCACCAGAGCCCAGACCTGATGGTGTTACTACTCCACACCCCCTCCTCCTCCCCAGAACATCCATGACTCCAGCACCACTCTCCTCACACCACCTAAAACTACAAACTACATACCCCTTCCCCCTCCTCCCTCAACAGGAGCCACCCACCAGTCTCCTCTAGCCTCTCCATAATAGCAGATCAGGTGAGGAAGGAGCTAAGGAGGATGAAGGCAAGAAAGGCTACTGGCCCTGATGGCATCAGCTCCAGACTGCTCAGGGACTGTGCAGATTTGCTCAGCAGGGTTGTTCTGCACATCTTCAACCTGAACCTCAGTCTGGAAGAGTTCCAGCGCTGTGGAGAACTTTCTGTGTAGTTCCAGTTTCAAAGACTGTGCACCCCAGAGAGCCGAACCACTTCAGGTCAATAGCCTTAACTTCCCACCTGATGACCATGGAGAGGATCATTCTCAACCACCTCTGACACCTGGTGAGCAGTGACCTGGACCCCTTACAGTTCACATATCGACCACGCATTGGTGCGGAAGACGCAGCAATCTACCTGCTTCACAGATCTCTTTCTCACCTGGAGAACACTGGGAGCACTGTGAGGGTCGTGGTTTTTGACTTCTCCAGTGCTTTCAACACAATCCAGCCATCAGTGCACGGGGGGGTCCTAGAAGGAGCTGGAGGAGACTGCCTGGCTGTGTGGGCCATCAACTACCTCCCGAGAGATCTTGCAACTGTGTGTCTGATGTGGTAGTTTGCAGCAGAGGGGCTCCACGGGGTGCAGTGGTCTCTCCTTTCCCCTTCACCCTGTACACATCGGAATTCAGACACAATACAGACAGCTGTCATTTCCAAAAGTCATTTCTCTGATGATACAGCCATCGCTGGATGTGTATCACAGGGGAGCAAACTGGAATACAGGGAGGTCATCACCAACTTTGTCAAATGGTATGAACTGAACCCCATGTTGAAAGCACAGATGTTTGCCATTAAGGCATTAAGGCAAATTAGAGAAAATGTGGTTGCTTTTTAAAGCTTTGTGGGTTAACAGTGTAGAATAAGCTCAGCCTGTGGGCGGTAAACATTTATCCCTTACTCCTTATCTATAGGAATATATGCTAATACTTGTGCGTACATGGCAAATGTCTTATGCTAATTCCATTCGTGAACCAAAGGCGATAGTGAACTCCAATGTTATTTTTGCTGTTATGCCTTAGCCACATTGACACATACAGTGGTAACAGAAGCCATTGGTCAGCTTACATTAGTTGTGGTTTTCCTACAAAGTCTCAGCAATATGATCTTCAATTTGTGAGCAGTTATGGGTCTGCAAACGACAGCAAGTCAATTGGGCTTCCATGCATTCTTTTCTTACAAAATTTCTAGAGAGGATTGTTTTGAACGAACCATATGATCATCTGAATAACAACAATAGATTCTGGCCAACAACTCACTCATAGCACTGCCACAGCCATAGTGGGGATTTGATTGAGAATTACAGTTGATGCCAACAAAGTCAATGTCCACATTACTTTAGATCAACGTAAAGTGCTTCATTAGATTTGTTCACACTTGTCAAGCAAGAAAGTGTTTTGTTAATTCAGGTCAATTTATATCCAAGACAGTGGATATTGATATTGAAGTTCTTTAAGAAAGCTTTCTGTCCCCAATTCTGTTTTCTTCTTCTTTTCTTCTTTTTCTTCTTCTCAGCAACAACAAAATGCATGTTGTGAATCCTTGAGGTCCAGTAAATGTGCTGAATGCATTCATCCCCTCATAAAACCTTTGCAAAGCAGATTATTTAATATATCAATTAAGTATTATACATCCATTTTTTTAGCAGTGGTCTTCTTCCCCATCTTTTTGGCACACCATTTTGTTTATGTGTTACCACCACCAACTGGGGATCAGCGGAACTGCATGACCTCACTGACAAAATGGGCGTCAGAAAAAAACAAAACATTGTTTAATAGCTCAGCTAGTCAAAAATCAGGAAACCTGGTGAGAAAACTCTTTCCTAATGGCCCTAAAAAAGGTGACATATTTTTTCCACTCGATCTTAAATTAGCTAATTTGCTAGGTAATTTTTAAGAAGAAATTAATTAATTTGAAGTAATTGTAAGTTTTTTGTTCTTTGCTTTATCGTTTTATGAAGTTGCCATTACGTGATCCAATGGTGGAAATGATACATACAGCATACACACATATTAAAATCATATTACTTAATGTGATAACTGAGCCATCTCTATTTAATCCTGTCTCCTAGAAATTACATATATATACAACTAATTTGCAACAGCAAATACATTTCATTCAACACATAATGCTACCCAGATTATGATTTCTTGTTGTTCTTCTTAATTAACACAAATAACATGTCACAGAAATGTGAACTCTGAAAGGATCAGTGAAATGTTTTTTTTTTTTTTTTTTTGTGGTTTTATGAGATTTTGCAATACAATATTACAGAGCCCCTAAAGTGCCACAAAGAAAAAAAAAAAACTATATCGAGCGCACGAGATACTAAAACGTGTAAACGTTTTAGTATCTTGCACTCAACATGTACTGAGCTACCGTTATGCAGATAGGTTGTTTGCATACCTAGTTGTCCCTTTCCAGAATGATTTACAGGCGCAATATAGCCAAATTCACTTACCAATAATTGAAGTAGGTGTACTTGTAGGTGTATTACTTTGACACTTCAACGGAGCCCGGCTGTCTATTGTGTTGCCGCCTGTCTGTATAAATGTACGAGATAAATAAATCAAGCGCACGTTTTAGCATCTCGTGTGCACGTTTTAGTATCTTGTGCGCTCGATTTAGTATTTTGTGTGCGCAATGTTTTTTTTTTTTTCTTTGTGGCACTTTAGAGGCTCCGTACAATATCCACTTTGTTGCTGAAACCTCAAAAAAAAAAAAAAAAAAAACAATTAAATGAAATTAATAGATAAACACTGGGTCTGAACATAATCCAGGCAGCAATTAAAAACAACTGCATGTCACATTAATGTAATATCTGGGGACAGACAGACCTGCTCCATGACAACCAAGCAAACTTCATCCACTGATGAAAACAGAGAGAAACGCCTGGACCCAAGGCAGCTGATCCAGTGTTGCAGCAAAGAGCTTCATCGGCACAAAAGAGCCACCCAGGGAGAAGGCAGAAGCAAGCCGACTACATGTGACAAATGAGCTCTCCATTGCACAGGGCACTATTAAAATGATCAGCTTTCACCCACCCCCCACTGAGTGCACAGAATATATCAGACATACAAGCACACACACACACGTTTTCCGCCTGAGAATTCATCTTCAACTACATTAATTGCAAGTCTCCTTATCATACTCCTAAGTTTAATTTGAGGCCCAGTTTTGGCTACAACACTCCCATGGAGAAGGAAGAACCAGTCAGAAGGATCTCATTTTGAGGGTCAAGAAAACAGCACACACATGAAAAAAAGCACAACACACACCTTATCCACTCGACAAGGTTTTAAATTATGCATTTACACAAAAAAGTTTTGCTGTCTGCATAAGACACAAGATAAATTAAATCCCAATGGAAATGTGGTTTTAATTAGACCAATGTGCTGCATCACTCTCTCTCTCTCTCTCTCTCTCTCTCTCTCTCTCTCTCTCTCTCATTGTCTCTCAAATAATGTAGCTCATCAGCACTGACAAAATCACTCCCCATCAAACACAGGCAGAGCAGAGCATGTCCTTTGATAATAGTGATGTAATTTTCTGCTGAAGAGTCGTTATCCTCTTCAATCTTTGGGAAAAAGGAGATTGAAGATTGATAGCACTACATGTCAAGGCTAGTTACCTCCACATTCAACATACTAGCTAGGCTGGCTAGTATGTTGAATGTGGAGGTACTGCACACAGTCAACCATGTCTTTTGTAAATGGATCTAGAAATCTGACTTACCAAGTAGAGGGTAAAGGCCATAGCTGTACAGTACTGTTAATATTCTTCTGAAGCAATCTATACAGACCTCCACCTGTACAACAGAATAAGAAGCTCCTGAAATATCAACTGACAGCTGTATGTGCTCATTATAATGCAAGTGCTAGCAGTGAGTATCATGGAAAATCATTAATGATTTCACTCCATAAAAATAAACCTGATGTGATGTAGTTTTGTCTCGTCATCAGAGAAAACAGCTAACATTGTCAAAATATCTAAACTGACCAGTCATTTTTTTAGAATAAAGAAAATGAATGTTATGAACAAAACAGCTGTAGAGGTCATGCAGGGTTTTGATAGAGGACAGCGTGCTTCCATTGTCCAGTCAATCACAGTGCAAAGCTCTTTGCAGACAGTCATCTACTGTTAATAATACCATATGATTTTATAATCACTAGTAAACAAAGCAAATACTCAGCCAGTCAATGAGCTGGCTTCCACATGGTGCATGAGTCCATCATATTAGTGTTTTATTAAACAACACCTGCTGTTCTGACTCTCAGACACTCAGTTCACAATTACTGTCTACCAATTTCGACCAATTTAGATGTTAAAAACCTTAGGCGATCTATGCTGTCTTAGTCCTACCTTTCATTTGTATGCAGCTTGAGTCCATCAACGTGGAGAAAGAAATAAAAGACTGTCATTGCCAAAGGCTTCTGAACCTGTCCTGAACTTGCTCCGTTTATTAACTCTTAAGTCTGGTCGCGTTATACTTATGAATGGAGACAAGAAGCCAGCCATATTAGACTCAGACATACATATGATTTTGGACACGTACAGACATGTGCACATCAACGCAGTGTTGCTGCAGAACATGAAGGAAAAGTGTGTGGTGAATTTAAGTGAATAATTAGTAAATCTCATTGTTTTAAGTGAGTCAATAAAGTGAAAACTTTTTCCAGTGTCATTAAAACACTACAGCACTACTTTTGATCCACATAGATTCAGTGTTTTCTACTGTATGTGTTAGTTGGTAGCTTATGAAGTATATGCAGATTTGTCAGTCTCAGATTTGTATTAAATCACTATGACTAGGAACCCTAAGAGTCCTGCCTTTTAGGTAGTGAAATATTAAAAAAAATATCTTGAGATATTCACAGAAAAATAAATAGATAAACAAGCCTAAGACACTTGCTGAGGGTTTGTGTAGGAGATCACTCTTTTTATTATATCTGCTTTATACCGCTATTCAAGCTACCATGAATAATTGCACCCACACAATTCTCTACTTGCACAATGTAGTGTGACGTATGTCATATTGTTGATAGTATTTTGCATTTGTATTAGCATTGTCTTTGATCTGGATGCAAGTTATAGGGAATTCAATGCCCGGAGGCCAATTCAATGGTACTGTAGAGCTGACAAGAAGTAAACCGACTTGCACTTCATATAATGGATAAACGTCACACTACATTACACATTTTGTTTTCATAACTTTGGTCAGGACTGCTATCAGTTTTGATATCATTTTACTCACTATCTCTCTCAGTTTTGTGTCTCAGCATTGGCATTGTCTTTGACCTGGATGTAAGTTTCAAGCAATCTGTCATTAGCATATTAGCATTTACAAGCATTAGCATTTTAGCATTAGGAAACATTAGCAAGTATTTTCCTGCTGTATATCGCTTCCATGACTTTCCAAAACCCTTGGACCAAAATGCTGTATAGGCAGTGAATGGGCACACACTCTCCTCATTTGTGATAGGTTCTTGTAAATAATTTAAGGTGAAACTAATTATCTTAAACCAATTCAGTGAATTTACCACGCAACCCATTTAAGAGGACTAATGAGTTTCAAAGCATGCATTACAAAAACATTCATCAAGACCAAGAAACCCACTTTGACATCAGTGCTCTCTCCTTTAGCCACCGGACTGATGTATTAAGAATTTTTCCTCCTTTGATTATATTGAAAGCATAGCCAGTACTTGTGGTGAACTGATAAACATTTAACTCTTATGTGAAGTTGAGCTATTTTAGCCAAGACTGAATTTTTTCCTTTTGGAGGGTTCACCTTTTTCAAATATGATTGGACTATGAATTCTATCAAGCTGAGAACCAATATAATTTCCCTTTTATCTTCAAATGATCAGTACTATGGTCCATCCATCAATAACCTTTCATGCTTTCCTCTCATTGAAAAACATGGAAATACACATTTAGTATTGCCAGCATATCCCATTTTTCCATAAATAAGGCTGATTGATCTTGTAACAATACAAATACATTTCACCACACACCTTTTAAAATGGAAAATAACAGAGTTAGAGGAGTGATTGTATCAGACTTAAGATGAATTAATTAATTAGAGCATCTCTATCATGGTGGTTTGCTGATGATCTTTGACAATATTTCACTCTTTTATAGACTGATAGCTCTTATCAGTATCTTGTGAATTATCAGTAAAAACAGGTGGAGCGAAAAGAGGGCTCTCAGTATGTCCAAATTTCTTTTCATTACCCTGTAGGAAGTTTGTGTCCTTTGGATCACCTTGGTTAGATAATTTGCTTTTTTCTTCAAAGGCACTTGCCTAACACTTGAGGTGGGTGGTAATGAGAGAAATTACAGGGCTTCATTTAAGGTACTTTTCCCTCTTTAATCTTGTATGTGGAGGCAACTGTGACATTGTGAGGGAATCGATAACCTCTTTGTTGTGGAGGTGAGTTCAATAATGAGATGCAAGAGCATATTTAGTGGAAGACGGACAAGGACTCAGACACATATTTAGACATTTTCTAATCATTCTACAAAGGTTGATAGACCTGTTTTCTGACCATAAGCTGTCACACTTTATATTTTATGTACAATTTTCTTGGCTTTTTATAGAAAAATAAGAGCTGCAAATAAAACCATTAATGTAGCAGCTAAAACAAATGGTACTGAATGATAATGGAACTGCATGTTCTTCAGAATGAAAAAGTCTTTGGGTAATGGGCACAAAAAAAACAAAAACAATTTCAGTGTGTGTCAAATATCAAGTCTATCTGGAAGAGCAAAGTGACTACAACTGGATTATCTAACATGCGACGTAAAGCAAGTTTTTGCATCACTTGTTATCACTAAGCATCTTAGTACTAGCTCTGTCCTGCTTGAGTTGACTTGCATTCACGTGAAATGATTCTTCAAAGTACTCATGGATGATAAATTATTAATTGGTTTTAGTTTACCATGGCCTGTGACACAGCAGAGCATTTTACTTGGTGAACATTTTGCACTTAGTGTTAACACTGTAAACATTCAATGTAAGACATTTCTTGTGTATTTTTAACTAGGATGTATCTTAGCTAACAAATCTCTAGTTTCTGCTTCAAGTGCTGAGGCAACATGAATGAGCACAAACAAATCACAGAGTGAGAAGTAACATAGCATGATGGCTTCACTCAAAACATGGTAACAATAGGACACCTGTGACTTTGATTGCAAAGACAAAGAGAAAAGGCAGCTGCAATGAGAATATGCCCTGTAGTTCACCTGGCTGATCTCTGCCTTCTGTTCTCACATAAATAGGTCTCATAATAAAGCTTCATGCCAGGGCTGCACCAGGTGAGCATGTGTGTATGGTCCAAATGCAAATGAGAGTGTGTGACAGAGGAAGAATGCAAATGCTGGAGGAAAACCTAGTCTCACCAGATGATGTCATTTTGGGACATCATGTCTTGTCATTTCTCAAGCATTTCTTCTCTCTAATTGAACCTATAGGGTGCTTAATGCAGCCTCCACAGCAACATGGCTAGAGTAGACCACTGAATGACACATAGGTCTGCACAGTCATTATGTCTGTAGAATAATGAGAATAAATAGACTTCCTTTTGTAATTATTAAATGAGTCAGGATAATTCAGTCATTCTGTGGTTATCTGATAGATCTGGATGTTTTAAGCACAGCGTTTCCTTCAAAAACCACAAGTAATAAGCATAATTAAAACAGCAGTCATTAAGAGTATTAAACAAAACAGGACATCCTTAAATTGTTCTCACTTACTAGTAAAGTTTTATATCAAATCATTTCTGTGTGCATTTTGGTGGCAGCAGTAGCAGCAGTAGAAGCAGAGTTACTTAGAGTTTCTTTGGAGTACTAAGTGGTCATTACAGAGTCTCATTTTGATGCGAGGTTTGGTGTTCCTGCTGGGTTTGCTGTTGGCAAAGCTCATTCAAACATCAGGAGGGCTGCAGCTGGAGGGAGTGCTGTGTAATAGCCTGTTTGGTTTACACGAATCCATGGGAACAACTTGGCAAAAGAGCTTAACTAGAGTCATATACATTACTATTAATAGAGTACCTCGACAGCAAAAGTTTGTGTTCATTTGTATTTTTAAATGTTTCCCTCCATAGAGCATCTAAGGCTACACCTAAAAACATACACTAACTTTGGCTCTGTGTGCCAGTAAACTGGTAATTTAATGACTGGTTTATTGTGGCAGACCATTTTTCTCATTAGCTTGTATCTCCTGTAGTCCATGTCTTCAGGGGTATTGACAAATACTGTATAGCCTCTACACAATGAATGTGGTAACATGCAGTCAGGAGAATTATTTTCAATAAACAGCCATACATCACTATCTGCACAGCAGGCCTACAATCAATAATTTGGCTTTGTTGTTGCAAAGTACATTTCTTACATTTTTAATAACTTTGAAATAACCTTATTGACACATGCAATAGTTTATTTTTCACATTAATGTTCAAGTAATTAAATGAAGGTCCTGAAGCTGAGCAAAAAAGGCTGGTTTCTAAAATGCATCTACTTTATGTCAAATCTGGCAATGTACTGGACAGAAATCATGTGCTGCAGAATTGCAGATTTTCCTCAGGAAAACTAAAGAGAACTTGTCTGTTGCTGCCTTCTGTTCATAATCAGCACTGTTAAGAACATGTTTATAGAATATTGTACTGAAATCTATCTTCCAATAATCTCTTTCAATCACAACATGACACAAGGCCACGAGACCCATTATGTCCTGTCAATATTCAATAGACAGAGGTTTATTGTCACTGTCGTCAACAAAGCAGTGATGGATAGGGGCATGGGAAGAGAGAAAGAGAGATGGCACCTTCCTCAACAACCATGGCAGAGAAACAGCCATTGTGCCTTATTAACAAGAGAAACAGAGTGTAAGTAAATGTACAACCAGCAGTCACATTGGTCTGTCGGCCTGTCAAACCAGAACTAGGAGCTGAAAACTTGACAAAACACAGGTGTTTTTGCCACGGCCCTCTCTGTATGAGACTGACAGAAAGCCTTTCAAACACGTTATCAACGCTTGAAACAGTTGCAGTTTGAGAGTTTATAGGCACCAAAACTATTTGGTCAGGGTTTAAGAAAAGATTATGGTTTGGGTTAAAATAATAAGTCAGTGCTGACTTTTGGTTTAGACAGGACACGAACAGAAGTCTCCAGGGTGACTTGTGTCTGTATGAGATGCCGAGGAGCGTGATGACACATTACAGGGACTCGACCGAATTGACTGATTGATTGATTTTTGTTCCTTTTGACTTAAAGATACAACAGTGTAATAGCAGGCCGCTCTGGGAACAGTCAGTGATGAGAATGAAAAAATTTTAACTCAAACACAGATGTTATAGTACACCTCTTAGCATGCATTTCAAAGCTCATAAAAAGCATATTCACCTCAAAAGAGCTATAACTGTGAACTGCCATCTACAACATCCTTCTTCACCTCTGAGATACTAAATTAGATTCATGAGAAACTGAGTACAGAGGACAAAGCAATTAACGACTCCAGCTGTTCCATGCTAACCAGGGGATCTATGTACTGCATGTCTCAGGTAAATTTGTGGATCACAGCACTGTCATATTGAAAGAACATGATGGTTACTGACAATCATGCAATGACCTTGAGTCCAGACAAGAGTGAATTTTAATTTAAAAAGTTTTCTCTGTGGTGTGCCAGCAGTTCAATACTACAGAATTTCAAGGAAATAATGGCACAGAGTTCTAGTACAAATGCAACGCCCACTGGTTTTTGAGGTTAGCATTCCCTCTGGTTTAACAGAGACAGGACAGATGAAGATAAAAGGAGATATATTGAAATAAGGGTCTAAGACCAGCTTCAATCCTGTCCAGTTTGGTTTAATAACATGAGTCTAAGGCCAAATGTATATCTTCTCTCTTGATGTCGTTACTTGTGTTATTGGCCACATAATTGCTGCTTGGTTCATTCAAGGAAAATAGTGAAAAAAAGCCAATTCTCTGATTTCAGAGCTTCAGCTTCTCAAATGAGAGGATTTTGCTGCCTTTAAAGACGTCACCTTATGCTCTTTGAGTTTGTGATGGACATTTTGTTCACAATTTACTTCAAATCATATAGACTAAGCGATCAGTCAAAAAAAAAAATTGGATTAACTGATAATGCTCCTTGGTTGCATCCCTACATCCATTCATTTTCTGAACTGTTTATCCGGTTTCAGGTCACAGGTGGAGCTGATCCCAGTGTATAATGGTACACAAGTCTATTACTGATGGATAAACAAATAGATTCACAATAACTGACTTCTGTTCATCCAAACTACAATGTGTTTGGACTGTGGAAGAAAATCTGAGCACCTAAAGAAAACCACAGAGACAACAGAAAAGCATTTTACTCCTCCCACCACAGAACAGCACATCCTTAAGTAATTCATAGACTTTTTCCTTGAGCTTCCAGTAGAGCGGTGAAATATCTAAGCTGAATAAAAATGCCTTTTACGGGATTCAGTATATCTATTACCTTGAAAGAAAGAGCTGTATCTACTCAGACATTTCATCACCCGTAGCCCTGCCGACCATATCTTCACCCAGACAAAAAAAAAACTGTGTCAGTGTAATTGGTGGTCAGCATCATAATAGACAGGCCTGGCAGAAATCAGGTCAAACAACAACTTGACCAGCTCTTCTGTGCTTAATCACATGCAACAAGAGTCAAAATGTTGAGAGAAGAAGATATTAATCTGTTTATTTTAATTTATTCTATTCATTTGGTTAATTTTAGCCCATTTAGTAATCTTTTCATAAGGACTTAGAAAGAGTGCATGGCAAAAAGATCATAATGTACCAACATTTTTCCTGCGATCATAGACTGATGAGGAAACATGTAATTACATTGTTATTACAAGCAGAAAATAAATCATTATAACAGGTACAGTAGTGCAAGAAAATGTCAAAACGAGGCAACCAACCACAGACCATATAAAAAAATGCAGCCAGTTTTGCCAGGCAGCTATTATACAGCACGCACACACAGGCCATGGGACAGGCTGGTGCCTGTTCTCTTGTGTGCATAATTGCAGTCATGTGTTTGAGTGATCACTGACAAATCTCTTTGGAAGGGCAGTGTGATTTATGGGATGCCTTGAATTAGTTTAAATGCCATATGGAAATATGTAAGGGAAAAAGCAGTTTCTCCTGTGTACTGACAGCGTAAATATGTCTCAATCAAAGTAAGATGTTATAATAACAATGTTTTAGTGGCTTAACATTGCTGACCACCTACCCCACATAAATGGCCAGTTTAAAGAGTGTCATTTATGCACAGAGGAAACTACACACTTCACACCCAACAATGATGGCAGTGGACTGGAAAACTGCTTGAAAGAGAGTCATAAAGCCTTCCATGTAGTTAACTATGCTGAAATGTAGTAAACTGGTAAACTGTGACTGGATTGTTTTTCAATAAAGTGCAGTGTGCTGATTTACTGAATGCAACCAATTTCCCATTCAAGGTGAAAAATGTTCAACTTCCCGAAATTAATCTTCATGTCAATTCACAGCCCATTTAGATATCAATGACTGCTCCACCTCATGCTTCGCATTAAGTCTGAAGGCATCTTTAGAGTCATGCACGAGTGTGTGCATGTGTGTGCGCACATGTGTGTGTGAATTCATTTGTGCGTCAATAAAAACTGTGCCATGGTCACAATTTAAAGTACTCCACATGCAGCAGCTTAGGCTCAATCTGACATCTCACTATTTAGGACCATATGCTCACACAGTGGCTGAGGGGGACTTTAAAACAGTTTGTTGTCCCTGGATGGAAAGTGACAGCACATAAAGAGCTGGCACCGGGATGCAGTGGATGATTAAAGTGCAATGACATTTAATAGGCAGTCCTCAGGAGCTCCACAAGGACACAGCAGTGTCCTCCCATTCCTCTGATACAACGGTGTACAACAAATCTCTCATATCTACATCCCTTCCTCTCTACATTATTCGGCAACGTCAGTTTGTTTGAGTGTAAGATATGGGCTTGTCAGTATTCACCAGCAAGGGTGGTGCTGTGATAGAACTGCAATTTCCAAGCTGTAGGCTCTTGTGAAATTAGAAATCATCCCTCCCCCTATGGAAAGAGGCCTATTGTACGAATCACTGGCTCACTGAACCTGGGCTAACTGAGATGCTCCTGCAGTGAGAGAGAACAGACACCTCACAACTATTCAGAAAGGAGGAACACTGTTAAGCTCAGATACCTTTCACAGACAGAAACGGAGAAAAGACAGGAAAGAGTCTGTAAGCCTCCCCCTCCCTCTTCCTCTTTTAGGACGGTGGACTTGTGGGTAACCTGTGCATATGATAGAGCCTATAGAGTGTTTGCTGCGAGAAGTGAGCCTCTCCTGGTGTGTGAGAGAAGTACTGGCAAATTGCTGCAGACACAGAAAGGTG
The DNA here is from genome assembly GCA_037975065.1 of Chaetodon trifasciatus. Taxonomy (NCBI): domain Eukaryota; kingdom Metazoa; phylum Chordata; class Actinopteri; order Chaetodontiformes; family Chaetodontidae; genus Chaetodon; species Chaetodon trifasciatus. Next base: position 16,516,398 of record JBBMOE010000001.1, read on the forward strand.
CCTGTTAGTTGGAGTGGTTAAGTTACTTTGGCTAGCCATAGAGTGTCTAGTTAAGCTCACAATGCAGCATCATAGCTACTGGGAGACCGTGTATTGTGTTCACTGCCATAGAAGAGAAATAAAAAGTCCTCGTCATGCAGCGTTATTGTTACTGTGACACCTTCATCAAAAGTTGGTCCAGACTGTAAAAAGCTACTTACCAGCTATGAGCCGGGCTAAAGTAAATCAAAGCAGCCTAAACCAGAGGAGAAAATATGATGATATGAAGCTCCGACAGTTGTTGGAAATTAGTTTTAGCCGGTCAATTCTGAATTCTATACCAGCCACCATTTTGTTGTCACATTTTTTTCTAGAACTAACTTTTGTGAAAGATTTGTCTTGTTTTAAGAAAACAAAAACAACTGATACACATTTTCCCCATAAAATGTATTAACTTATTATCAGTTAACATATGGTTATCTGTTTTTAATTCTCCCTCCCACTGGGGAGAGTCTCTCTCTTGTTAATGCTAAGTATTAACACATGAATAATCAGAACCAGTCATGCATAGCAATGAGTTCAACCTTTCCACAGTTTGGTGTAGCACGTCGACCTATTTTTAATGTCCCTCTCCATCCAGGCTGTGATTGGTCGGTTCATGAAAAGTGACTTTGGTGAGCACATCCGCTTTATGAAAAGTAGAACATTTTGCTTTCAACAAAAGGCACCAGATATAGATAAATATCCTGCCAGCCAAATCTTGCTTATCTTATCCTTATTGTCTTCAGTTGCAAAACCTTGACTAACAGTTTGAACTCATATCACTGGGCTCAATGGGCTGCTCCCTCTGCTCTCAGCGACCAGTGCCTTCAGGCTCACTGCACTCAGATGTTTCACTGGTAATGGTGGTAAAGGTGATTTGCTGTCAACCCAGCCCTAAAAGCAACGGGCAAAAGCTGGATTTGTCCCGGTGCTCCTGATGGCCAGCCTAACTATGTGCCTGACGACTGAATTGACATTTTCAGAGAAGGATTCAATTGATTGTTGAATGCCCCCACTATTTGTATGGCAGCATGGTTGAAAGGTTGATCAAATTCACTCATAAATTCACCCACGTTTGGCTGGTGGCCAGTGCTAATTTCTAAGCCCGGGTGGGACCACAAAGTGTGCACTGCTGAAAAGAAATCTCATAAAAATACTCAATTCAAGACTAACAGACTAATCCGTGCATTGAGCTTCAATGAATCTTGCTCCGCAGGCAGAAGATTGGCTATCAAAACTTTAAAATAACTCTAGTGGTTGCTGGTAATATATAGTCACTCATCTTTTTTGCCCTCCAACAACATGAGTGAAAGGTCAGAGGTATGGAAGGTCAATCGACTGGAAGCGTGGGGGGTATTTTTTAACTTCAAACTGGTGGCAGCAGAGTGTTTTTCAATACATATTTAGAGCTGATCATAAGGCAGTATGATCTGACACTGTTTATACATACAATTTTTGTTTTAGATCTAAACACTATCAGCTCTTAGTTCTTAGCTTTTTGAGCATTTGTGCTTCTGAAAACAGAAAAAAAAAATTGACTTCAGTAAATGTATTCTGAGACAAGAATCCACAGTTTTGAATACATTGTAACCATTTTACATTCAGTCCAGCTCCTGCATTCGTAACGGATGAGAATATTACATATACTGCAATGTGCACTTTAATTTGTACAACTCTAAACAAATACAAGATGTTCTGAAATACACAGCATAGTATGCAGAACAAGACTCTGAAATGTCGTTCACTATAAAGAGCATGCACAAATCATACACAAACAGATAATACCTCCTGAGAGTAATTACTCTAATAATTACTAAAGTAGTAACAGTCCATTAGACCTTTGGTTTTGGTAAATGTTAAAAAGTTCACAGAAAAAGTACACTAAAACCCTGAAAACAGCTGATAACTGTGCTGTGTCCTTGAAAAGGCAGAACTAATCAGGCTCACAATCTGACAACCCTGAAATGTCAGGTGTTCTCAGGTTCTATTTCTTTTGGGCTTTTATGTCTTTGTGAAAAAATACAAAGTGTCTTGAAGGAGCAACAGCACTGATAATGCGTGGTGTATTAATTAAGAACAGCAGTGGCGGATATTACAATTTACATAGCTATTTTTTTAATAAATCTAATTACCAGAATGTCAACACTCCAGGGTTGCAAAAGGTTGAGAGCCAGTACATTTTATGATGGACAGGAAAGGCTCACTGCACTGTGCTCTTCAACTTTTCAACATTCATCATTTGCTATGTGTTTGTGGTTCATTGGCTTTTCCTTATCTATATTTTTTAACATTCAACATCAATATTGCTGTATTTTTTCAATACACCTCACCTACACTATACGATAGACAAATATATTAGTCACTGCCCTGTTCGTTTCAGTTCAGAACACCTGCAGAGCAGCCACCTTAGCCACACTAAACTCTTATATCAGCTACATTAGTCTCATGTTTTACTTCCGAGTCTCACATTTGAATGCTTTTGTTTCTCATCTGCGATGTGAAAACATCAGATTTCCATACAATCCTAGCCCAGCACGGAGCATCTCTCCTGCTGCTGCTGCTGCTGCTGCTGCTGACAGCTGAGCGCTCAGGCTGACTGTGGTTGTTTCAGCATCTGGTTCAAAAATAGTCAGCGTCGCAATGCCCTCAGTTTCCATTAACCTTTTCTACTTCCATCACAGTTAGTTTTGTGGCGAGGTCATTTTGACACAAGACTCTGTAAAGTTTACAGCCTGCCATGCTGTGACTCCTGCTAAAGAAAAAGTGCAGTGATTCGAGTGAAAAAATGTAAGTCGACTCAGAGTATTCTCAACTAATAACTCATCTTTTAGGGGGAAGTTCACTTACAACATTGCTAAACCATATCTTGTGCTATAAAAAATGAAAAGCTCCAATCACTCCTCTTCAAAATTACAAGTATAATTCACAGTCGTATTGCACTGTGTGAAAGTTCCCATTTTTCTCTTTAGCCTATTTTACTCTATCATGATTTAAAAATGTAATTTTAACATAACACTATTGTCACAGAATCTCTCTAGTGGAGACAGGGTTAGGAAATGTCTGAAACCTTTTGTATTGCTTCTTGTGATGTCAGCTTAACCGTTTGATTATTCTCTCTGCGTTTCTCTGTTTCTCTTGTTTCTCCTCAATCAGTTCACCCCTTAAGTGAATGTTTTGGCTTGTTTGACTCAGGAGGCTTTTTTGTTGTCTGTCCTCTGATATTGCTGATGAATCCGGGTTAACTAAATGACAGCCTCAATCAGCAGTTTTGGGCCCGAACAATCATCACAAACAGCGGATTGAAGGTTCTTTTAGACCGTGTGAAGCCTGCTTGCATTTAATTCCCCTCATCACTAAACGCACAGCAGCTGGCCTGTTTCTGACTGACTGGACTTGCCACAACATGTAACTTTAGTTTCTACAACCACAATAACTAACACCAATACATCTGAGGCAATCAAGTAAGTAATTTGAAGGCATGATTTAGTCACTCAAAAGAACAAATTATTAAAGTGTGGAACTGAATTCAGTAATTTAAGGGAAGGAATTTTTGATACCTGAGACTCTGTGGGGAGGACACAGCACCACTGGAACTAATTTGATCAGAAAATAGCCATGCACAGAATAGGCAGCTAAACACCATTATGACTCTCTGCAGAAGGCTGCAGAGGAAGCTCCATTAATACATCCTTAGTGGCCACATGCCTTGCAGCCAAAGACCAAGATTAATTGTCACCTTTTTTCTTTTTTTTTTTTTTTATCAGGGAAATGTCTACACAACTTATTTCAGGAAGTGTCATCTCACATGTAGTGGTGGTCTACACAAGTAATAGGGAGAATGATGTCCAAAGGTGGAGAGGGTTGAAGGGTTGCTAAGCAGTGAAAGTTGGGAGTGACGGTGCCATGTCAGATGTAGACACGAGGTCAGAGTTCATTAACTATCTCCCCCTTTTAATGAAGCTTTTTCCAGCTGAGGGATTTTAGCAATCTCTGCAGTAATGGCAGTGCAGCATGAGGAGTCAGGAGCCGAGGAGCACAAAGGCAAAGTCACCCTTCATAGAACGCAGACAGATTGGGTCAGTGTCAACGTCACCCTTTAAAAAGCAGAAGGCAGGAACTATGCTCATCTGATTGTATCTGACCAATTATTTCAAAATCATTCCTGCAGAGACATCTATGAGCTAATTAAAAAATACTGGGGGTTCAGACCGTTTCTGAAAATACCTCTGTTTCTCTGACTAACTGGAGTCACAGGATCAAGAAAACAGACCTACAGTTCTGGAAAATCTACAATTAGAGCTCGTAATGATTCACATGCCAGATGAAAAGTATGACAAATGATCAGAGTTGACTTACATCCCCTAGAAATCTGTTTTTTGATAATGTCTACGAGTTTAACTCATTCCAAAAAAGACAATGCTATTGAAAATTAACATTCCACTAATATTCCCATCTACATGCAGCTGTGCATACTCTGATTAGCAAACACAGCTTCCCTTTCATTTGTTCAACCACAATCTAGTAAAGGTCGGTGCTGCGATATCTGGGCACATTCAAAAACCTGCTGAATCCAAGTCTTTCATCGTGTTAAAAAGCAGGCGTGTTTCTCCTTCCAACCAGAAGTGTGGGCTTTTCTTTTCTGCACATAACATAATACTAATAATAATATACTAATAATAATAGTAGATTAGTACAGTATAGTAGAACTATTAGTAGTAGTATATTAAGATAAGATAAAGATAAGGGAAAATTTGCAGTGTTACAGCAGCAAAGTGTGCATGTAAACATCGTCACTGTTTGTTGTGGTCTGAGGTGTAACAGACTTTCAACCACTTGACAGTGAAAGATATCTTTTCAGGTTGGTGCTAAGTTACAATTCTAAAAATTAAATTTTATAGATATTTGTCGTGATGGCCATGTTATCAACCTCTACAAATGTCTTTTCCATTTTCCTTATATGAACTATTTTTCAGTTTAGTTTATAAACAGCAATTTTAAACTTGAGTTTAAAACTTCATGAACTGTTGAGCTGAATTGGTGAGGATGTTTCTACAACTGCTGCTCCTCCCATCGGCGCTGCCTATAATGTGTGCTTGATGTGAAAACAGCAATTCATGTGCTTGTTAATGTGCTAAACAGACATGTGGCAGACACACATAAAGCTGGTGCTGTGTGTAACATGTACCATGTTCAGCCGATAGACAAAATAATTACTTCAGTCCATCAACTTACTCATTGGTTTCTTGTTGAGCTTAAGGCCTCAGCTGCTCTGGTTCAAATATTGGCTGAACACATTGCATTTCTTCTGTCACCTGCACCGCAGTATCTTGCATCCACAGCCATTTGTATTTGTTTTTATGGGATGTCTTGATTTTGTTGGCATCATTTCCATGGCCTCCTTGATTACATTAGCATACAAAAGAAGCACCCCTACCACTGTGGCATCTGGACTTCAAACAGACAGACTGACTGAACTACAGTCTTTTTAATGATATTACTGTCTGCATGAGATGCATACTTAGGCTCTCTATGAAAATACCATGAATTCAGATCTGGTTTCCAACAGTTTAAAAAAAAAAAAAAAACTCACAAGGACAAGCTGGGACATTATGGCTGCCTAGTCAGGTATGAACTTTTGGTGACTTTGCTGAGCGTCAGGGATTAATGCCACCCTACCGAGCTGAATAAGTGCCCATTTACCCAGAGAGGAGAGAGGCAGGACTAAGAGCAATAACCTAAATAGTGCTTGTTTTGCAATTCTGTGTGAACCCTAAATCCCTGCAACAGAATAAGGGAGGAAAGGAGCAAAACAAAATAGAAAGTGACTGAATAATGTCTTCTATCTCCCTTTCCCTCCATAGGAGTCATGCCTGCAAGTAGTACCATGTCTGGTTGTGTGTACTGTGATTTACGGAGCCATGGCAGAGATCCATTAGCAATGAAACAACATACCCTCTATCCAGGAAGTGATTTATGAATTCAATAAGCCGCTCTGGCTTTCATTCCCTCCTTCCCCTCATTTCACTTCCTTGTACTCGACAGCAGCAGTAAGAAAAGCCATCGCATGGGAAGTGGAATCTGCCAGGCGAAGTGTCGTCGGTAGGTGAGAATACAACTGTTCTATGAAGCTGCTGTAATGGCACTTTGCTGTAGCTGCTTTGCATCTGTAACACACTGTATGTCTATAAAAACCTGCACATAAAAAAACAGTTGTTCAGCAATACTGAAGTGTTGCTAAAAGGTTCTAAACTGTAAACATTTAGGGTACTTTCACACCTGTGGTTTAGTTCATCTGGTGACTACTGAGAGTCACTGTCAGTTACTGACTATCGCTCTGCTGAGAAACACAGACAGACATTCTCTGCCCACTGAGCAATAGACATCATTGCAACATTGAACCAATGCTTTAGCTCTGAAATAGACCAGGATTTATTGGCTGTGTATAGCCTAGTTTTAGACCATATTTTTGTTGAATGTACGTTTAACATGGGTCTAATAGGGGTTTAGGCTAAATGTTTTCTACTTAAAATTTAAGGGCATGATTTGGGGAGAGACGAATGTAACAGTTGGAAAGTATTGAGAATTTGTGCTGACACCAATATATCCACGCAATGCCTCTGCTGCATTTGAACGTTTACTTCCAGTTAACTCGACACACAAGTGAGAAAAGAGACAGCATCCCACTCCTCAGTGTTTGTTTGAATAACCAAAAATAACCATCACCAAGAAAGACGAGGCTTTGCACAAAGACGACAAACAGTAAAGATATAAAGATACATTATGAAGATAATTAGCTTAGCAAGCACAGCTAACCAACAGTTGTCGCTATCAGTATTGTGTGATGCAGGCAAAATTGTGAATCAAATGAAAGTTTGCCAGTCACATTGATGCTCTGCTCGTAAATGCACATGTCTGTATATTTTCTGTTGTAAGGGTCACGTAAAGACCAGGCCACAAACGAGTGTTCAAGATGACTGCGACCACTGAACAAAGCTGAGAAGCCACACTAGCTGAGAGCAGAATGGTAGCATATGTGATCAAGTTCGAAGTTCAGTTTAACTTGTTTAATACACCTCTGCGCTGTTGCTTCAGGCAAAGGATAGCTGGTAGCTGAGTCAAGATCATTAGTGGTCAGTATGTATAAGTGTAAATCAAACGGGAAATTTAGTTCATGCATTGCAAAAACATCAGCTATCATATATCAGGAATATCTGAACTGGATTTGGGGGATTTGTGTCAGGTGTATTAACACAGAAAAACATTCACTCACTCACCTCTTTATTTTCTTTATCCATCTTATCTTTATATCCCTGCTTATTTTCTTGCGTTTATCCTTTATCTGTTTACCTTATTACCAACTATCAGACATTTACAGTATTTATATTTGCATTTCAGATTACTTTACATGATTCTGATCCAGCTGTACTGGTGCAGAGCTCCTGCTCTTGCGTGGCTGGAGCTGCCTTGGGCAATCATTTTGTTACCCTGCTGTATCAAACAGTCCACTACTGAGACATTTGTAGTTGCCCCTGCTCTTTCATGTACTGAGATGGAACAAAGATAGCATAAACCTGAAACACTGGTATGTATGTATTACAGTAATATCTATTACAGTGTTTGAGTGTAGTTAAGACTCATCATTAATAACCTCTACTATTCAGGGAGTGAAGACTGGACCTGTGGATGCCATTTGTGGCAATGAAAATGCAAGTTGTGTTTTTGAGTGATTTTCATATAACACAGAGCTGACGAAGAGAGTCTACAGAGCAGATATGTCCAGGGAGAGAGAAACAGAAAGAGGTGCAAGTTGATGTGTGTTCAGAGAGAGACCAGAGGCGTGTGTGTGTGTGTGTGTGTGTGTGTGTGTGTGTGTGTGTGTGTGTGTGTGAGAAGGGAGTAAACACTACAATAAGGTGAATTAAGTAGAATTAAAATGGTGAAATAAGAAAGCAGTTGTCGTGACAGGCCTAATAGTTTTGCCGCTACATGGACACAAATTCAGGTGACTGAAAGTGCAGCACTTTACTGGACAACATATGTTCATTTATCTGCTCAGGTGTCACAAAGGCGTCACCAAGAAATAACTGATTATGAGCTTCATAATCCAGATTGTAATTTGATAACACAGTATAAAAATGAAGCACAGGTAATGATGAGGTGTTGTTCATCTTCATATTATAGATGTTTAGTGACTACGTGGTTACTATAGTTCACTTATTTTCAAATGAGGAGCTGCCAAAATAAACACTCATCCATTGTAACTCATTTCATCTTCTGAATGCATCGGGGAAAACCCCTGCAGTCTCATGCAAAGGCCCATTCATGTTACCATGGTTACCAACTGATTTGCAAAAATACATACGTCACTTATCCAGTTATTGTTGTAACATTACTTTCTCAACAGTTTACGTATGGGCTTAGTCTAGCTTTAGTTACTATCAGGAAACGTTGTGGTTGGTCTACTGTGTTTTAAGACCACAAACCCAGACCCTCCTTTTCAGGCAGTCTTCAACCAGGTTCCAGGGTTCAACCGACAGCATCCAACACCAACCTAAATGCATCAAATCAAATGGGTAAACACACTTCACAGTTCATTTGAACTAAACCAAATAGGTTAGTTATAAAAGCACCCTTACAGTAAATGGAGGTCACAAAGCAGAGAATCTCATAACAAGATGATAATGTTCATTAATTAGGTTGAAAATCCTTTTTATTCTTAATAATCTGAGAAAGTACGCTGTTTTTATTTAGTCTACCGTTTAAAAACATGTAAGAATTGTTGAGGCTGCAACTGAAATAGGGATGATAAAACTAAAATTAGCCACATGACAGTGCCAGCAGGGAAAATTACACTAAAAGCAGGCAGATGAGGGAGAAGGGTAAAGGACAAGAGGAGGAGTCTTGAAGGAGAACTGGAAAAGAGATGAGGGAGTGCATAAGAAGTGGCAAGTGAGGACCAAACAGCCAAATCCTGCTGACTAGTCCGCTTTCAAACAGCTGGGTATGGAAACTCACAGCAGTCCTTAACATACGGTATCACTGAGCAATTAATCTACAGAGGGAAAGTATGGGAAGGGCAACAGAAAGAGGGAAAAGGAGGTGGCAGAAGGGGTCAAGAAAGTAAGAAATCAGCAGAAATGGTTTGAGGAAGAAAGAAAGCTGCTTTCAGTAACACCCATTAATTTCCCCTAAGACAGGTGTTGGGGATATTAATTCAAATAAAAGAGCTAAGCTTTGCCAGCTTCTCTGCTCCTGATCCAGCCAAAGCTCTGCATATCCCATACAGCCAAAGATGTTTTCAATTAGAACTGGGACAGAGTTGTAATTTAAAGACCAAGTTACAAAGGAGGAACCCAGCCCGCTATTCACCACAAAATAGCTTCCAACCTAGTTCTAAATTTAGTCCCAAATTGTACCTCACTGGTCTATGATTTATAGATCTGTGCCTAATCTTATTTCTAAATAGAAACACTAATTCTAGACATTAATTTTGAAGATTTCAAAAAAACAAAAAAAACAAATTCTCTTCTCCATTATTATTTGCAGTCTGGCCAACTGGTTAAAATGCCAGAGTGGGGACAAGTTTTAAAGAGACGAAGTAAATGATGGAGAATAGTATAGATAAGGGATCTGAATTAAAGGACCATAACATTACAGCTGCACCAGTAGGCGCTTTATAACACATCTGAACCCATACAACACAGCTGTTTCACTCTGTACTGAGCCAAATCAGACACGTGAGGCACTCATTCCAAAGCTAGCATGGGAGAATGGTCTTAAGTGGCTTTCCAGAGTTTGCATTTACAAAGAATTACAAGTTTGGTGACTTCACCTCAGCAGCTGTTTGAAAGAACAAGGGGAGACTGAGGCAATACTGGTTTAGTCCATTCTTTCTGTCTGCTGTGATAGAGTGCTTGATTGTGCAATTGCACACCTGTGCATATTTAACAGCTAATCAGCTTCCTTTCAGTTCTTTGTTTGAGCTGAAAATTTGACATTTTTTCTTGGATTAGACATGTTCCTTGGTGGTCACAGCCACTTCAGCCAGTTGCCAACAAAATTTAAGTAAGTTAACAGCAAGCCTGCTCATTTACCAGCACACGTGGTGAATAAATGGTGCCTTATTGTTTGGACTTCTAAGAACTGACTTAATATAATGTATGTTAGTATGTTAGTGGAGGACACACACACACACACACACACACACACACACACACACACACACACAATGGATGGCCAAATACAAATGTGAACTGTGGCTTGACAAAGGTATATGGAAATGAATAACGGTTATTTATCTTTGCCGTTGGCTTAAAGTCAGTCTTACATTCTCCAGCTGTAACATATTTCCTCTGAATCTTGCCACACCTCAGTAGAACTGGCTAGTGTTGAGTCCTTACAGCTCGGATAGCTATGGACACCAAAACAGAAAATCTCAGAGGAAAACAGAGAATTTAATAAATGTATGAGCAGATTTGTTTGCTTTCACCAGGTTTCCTTAAACACTCAAGGGGCCGCTCTTTTCTCTCTATCCATCCCTGATGCAAAAATTACATTGCACTAACACACATATTCATTTAAACATCTGGCTCCTGTGTGTTTGCTCTTACTTAAGTATACAATAGAAAAGGTTCCAGTACTCTCATGGAGGGCGATGAGGTGTTTTTGATAGCAGACCTGAGTGCAATAGAATTAGGATCAGAATTAAATCAGGCGTTAAGCATCAGTTCTTTATCTCTTACCCTAGTGGTATCAACTCATGCAGATAATTTTGACTTTGGTTTTTAGATATCAACTGAAGAGACCTCTGCAGCCAAACCCACTGCAATTTAAATAAATGTAAGATCAGTTGTGGTGCTCATATGTCAAATGTGAATAAATATCATCATTAACTGTTTGTTATCTTTTCCTATTTCACAGACAGTATAACAAAACAAATTGGTGGGTGAAGATTGGTTAGTTCAAAGTTCAATAGATGATTTCATATTGGAGATTCAACAGTAAAAAAGCTACTGTGGCCAAACGAACGAGTACTTTATGAAGCAACTGAAAAAATTATTGTTCTTAGTTTCATGCATGCAAAGCCTTCTATGTGCATAATCAGAGCATGGATATCTAGCTTTGACTGTGTACGATAGACTGTGTCAGTATACTGAATGTGTTGAGCATTTGTTGAGGAAAAATCCTCCAGCCGACTGTTTTCAGTAATAAGGTGGCACAGAGGTGGTGCTATATGTGCATGGTTAAGTATCTTGGACAGCCCCTAGTGTCTTCAAACCGGCACTGCAACACGTGTGAGGGGGAAGACTGAGTAGGGCATGCAGTTATCCTACTACTGCGCAGTAATGCTAGTACTGAGAACCTGCACAAAGTTTTATACTCACAGTCCAGGTCCGAGCAGCGGTCTGCTTATTTTTTGAGGAGGTGGACTGGAATTTGCTGTGATGCACCGACCGAAGTAGGCAGAGAAATAATCAATAGAATTACATGAAATAGGCTGAACCACACAGAGCTGCTGTTACGAAAACCCTAAAGGTTTGTCTATTTAGAGCTCAACTGCACTGACACAGAAAAAGTTGCACAGCTTTATTTACTGTACATGCATGACTCATCTGAACTGGAGCATCTGTTGCAGAGGCACGACAGGCGATAAGATAATTTTAATGTTCTATTCCACTGTGTAGTTCAGAGGCACCTCAGTTAATGAGACTCAGTCTGTCTGGTTTTGAGTCTGACTTTCAATGCACCACCCACTGAGTTCACATATTAAAATTGCACCACTGGGGAAAGTTCAGTCAGCGGAAAACAATGTGTCATTTGTACCCATGTGAAATTATACGGATAGAAGGAGAAAATGTTATCGTTTGGGATAACCATAGTCATTAGATCATTTAACAGTGAAGTAATTTTAATTTATCATTTGTCTCATCAAGACCTTCTGACTCACACTAATGCCAGAGAATCTGTGGTTACGCTTCATTTCACCAATCTTTTCCAGTTCCCCAGGCTTCCCAACAACACCTCAATCTTAACCCAGTTTGAGCGTGACGTGAAAGTGCATGTATGCCCCTGATTATCGGAGTATGGAGAATCACTTTCAGTGTCCACTCAGTTACCTTCAAGGTGGTTTTCCTCCCTTGACCTGTCCTTGCACTGACCATTGTGGTAATTATCTAATCTGTGAGCTGACGTCTCCTCAAGAAGGCTGAACTATAATTACTTTAAGAAGCCTTTATTAGAGATAATGGACCTTCAGCGTTAGATCACATCTAATTACAGCTGCCAAATTAGGCTCTAATATCTACACTCAACCTGCGAGAGTTTTACAAGTGTTCTACAAGTCGACGAATTAAAATGGGGACTTATCATAAGGAGAGTGATATAAATGAAGCACAACAGTATAAATGTGTATACAAGCGGAGAAGCGTAATCTACAGACATCTTGAATGCTGTAACACTAACGTATAAATTCCCTTTTTTTCTGAAACTCCCCCTAAACTTATTTGATGATTAATACTTTTAGGGTGCAACATGCCCATTGTACACATTTGGACACATACACACTGCTAAACAACACAGAACTGACTTGTAAATGGATGCTTATCTGTACATTAGCCCCATGACTGCACAGGCTTAACTCCAATTGGATGACTTTACTGTCTACCCACGGCAAACAGAACGTATCAGTATGTAAGTCTACCGTTGCTGGAACACCTTTCAATATGCATTTTGATACAGCGCCATGACAGACTTAAGCCTCACAAATACACACAGCTGAAGCAACCACACTCTGACAGAATGTCATCACAACTTGAATAGTACAGGCTTCAAGAAGGTAGTATTTATAGCAGGGTTCGTGCATTAAACTTGATCGCACAGTATTGACTAGTGTTCCTGTTATTTTGTCCACCCCATGTGACATTTAATGCAAGGCTGTACTCCAAGTAAATGCACAGCCTTCTGTCTTTGGAAGGAAATCAAATTAGTCATGCTCTCTCTTGGCTAATTTGCCATTTAGATAAAGATATGCTTCTTTCACTGAGAGAGAACATTTGTTTGCATGGTTTTAGGCTGAGCCCTGGTGGCAAAAGGCTGAACTACAGATTCACACACGCACACACAGACACACATGCATAACCACTACTTGCCTAACCCGAACCTTAATGTCAGTTTTTACCCTAACATTTAATGATTTGCATTATGGGGACTTGCGTTTTGTCCCCACAAGTAAGGTGAGTTTCCACAATGTGACTGTGTCAACAGATTCATGTCTCCTTGATGTGAGTAATACATGTTTTTCCTCTAATTTGATCTTGTGAAAAAATATCCCCTATAGGCTAAATTGTCTGTTGCAAGTTGAACATTGAAATAAAAATACACACAACTGAGCTTTTACCTTGTCATTTTATCGTAATGGACATGAATCATGTAGGAGTAGGAATTCATTAAAATATCTAACAAACCTATTGAAGCATCTGGGTATTACAATGTTTAATTTTGGAGGTGGCTCATGGACATTTCTTACATTTGGTAAGTAAAATTACTCCCACTGCATTTTATGCAGCCTCCCTAGAAAAACTCTTCTCATGAAAGTGCATAAAGTAGAAGAAATTCAAGAAAAATAGCAATGAACCAGTAAGCTCACAGGTGATTCTACCTTGAAATTTCACCAAATCTGGCAAGATGATTCACTTACCATTAAGACTTTACAAAAAGATCCAGTGACACAGCTGGTGCAAGCTGAAGGTTAGCAGCAGGAACTCAGCTGATGTGGTTGGTCCACATCCTTGGACAAACAGGGCCCTGTTCAAATAGCAGCACCAACATCCTCATACACGATAGATGTCCTCTTTGGAAGAGTTTTTCCACGCCCAGGTCCTGGCAAAATGTCAGTTATGGGTAAATTAAGAATACACGTGTAGGAACACTGTGAATATCCCTTTCAAATTCATTAGAACTGTTAACAGTAACCATGTATTGGATGCAATATTATTGCAATATTAAATGCAATATCTTATCTGGCTTGACATTCATATGGTTCCCTGCAGCTCAGCTGTCAAACAAATAGTGTATTGGTGTCTAAAGTAAACAGGATGGGTGTATCCTCTCAAGTCAAAATTATACAACAGTTTTATTTTTTACACTAATACCTGTCAGCAGCTACGGCACATCAGTCACATCAGGATGGTGTCTTGAGTCATTATCGTACATGCCATGTCAAGCTGTTCTGATGGGTATTGAGCTTCCTGATGGCAGCTTGCTTGTGTTGCAGTTGTCACTTTTATTTGGAGTTGCTGTACACAGGAAAGAAAAAGTGCATGCACACATTATGCTTGCTGTATGTTGATGTGTTAGGCAGCAGCAGATACGTATGTCACTTGTCAAAACAAAACTTGTTTGAGATGACATGTGTTGCAGGCCAAGTGGAGCAGTTTGGGTCTGAACACTGATGATGGCTGTCTCGGCCTATTTGGCACACCTGACATGCGCTCTCTTTCTCGATTCTCAGAGTAGCAGTGTGCTAAATTGACAACTGTTCACAGAGGCCATAACGCTCAAGTCATTTGATCAAAGTCTCTCTTTGGTGCTGCTCTCCATGTCTGTCTTGTATCTTCTGGGAACCTACACACAAGTTTATCTGGACAACAGTTCTGTGTGCATTTGTAGCTACAATTAAGGCACAACAGTTACTGTGTGTCAAGTTAATGCCATGAAACACGATTAGCACTTTAAAGTAGATAATTTAGAATTAACTTAATTCAACATCACTTGGCTACTTCTCGTAATTTATAAAATTCAACACGCTGGTAACAGTAGAACTTCAGAACTTCTCACCTGCAAAATGTATTCCCTGTTGCATGGTTTTGACATTTCTTTTGTTAAAAAGCAGCACAACAGTCTTGTATTTTCTACTGTTTGAAGGGTCAGTCCTCTGGAGCACCATGACAGGAGCAGCGGCACATGTCACGTGCCCAACAGGTTGTAATATCCAAGATGGCGCAGGATTTCTTCCTCACTCACCTACTCACACACTGCTCAACTGCACTGTGCCCACTGCTGCCACATGTGGCTGGACATGAGATTACAACAGTCAGTGCCCAAAGAAGGAATAGGTAGAGAATTTTCTGTCTTAACAGACTGTGAACCCTGTCGTGACTTTGTTGTAATGTGCCATCAAAAACTGCTTCAGCTCTCTTGATATTGCTCATCAGGAAAAATTACACACAGAAGGAAAGAGGTACTGAAGACATGGATTGTTGATTGATTCATCTGATAAAATCTTTTATTTGATTTTAATCATGTAGACTAACATTTCTTTCATTCGCCATCTGTCTCAAGGTCTCTATCAAATCAATCTCTGAGGAACATCAAATATAACAAGATCAAGCAGATGAAAAGGAAATGAGAAAAACAGTCAGGAAGACAAAAAGACATTGATTTTTTAAACAGATTTAGCTCACTTCATATTTCATTTTATAGAATAAAACTTGCCATGTTTCTAAACCAGAAAACAGCTAAATCCCCTTTATTTAATATCCCTAAGTTTTCCAGCATGAGAATGTGGAAAGGTGTTCACTTCTGGTATACACAAAAATGGTTTCACTGTATTTAGTACAGTTCTTAAGACATTAAGTGCTCCTCTGAATTATGGGTAAAAGGAAACTCAGGAAAACAACCAACAACAGAGTTCTTGTTGAGTTTAAGACATACAGTATTTCCTTATACCTACTTACACACAAACAGGCATGAGTATAAAAGAAGAGAGGGAAGGTTTGCTCAGAAGTCAGAATGCAAAAAGGTTAAATTCATCCCGGACTGCTGTCACATAAATACTGTTCTACAAAAGTAAATATTGATTTAAAGGCATTTTCACTCATAGCAGTCTCTCATATGTCACAACTGGCCACTTTCTTATGACAGCATTGATTTTAATAATCAGCAAAGCATTCCATGTGATTTGCAATAACACAGTAAAAGTAGGTAATCTTTGCCATCTGAATGTTTATGCAAACATGTTGCAGCACACCTGCAACAGGCTTACCTGCACTCATCTGCATTCAGTCTCACTTCCCATTCCCAAGCAGTTCATCATAACCTATTAACGGCTTTTATACCACAGTGAAATGAGAGTATGAGTCTTTTTCCAAGACAGATGAATTCATTTCATGTGTGCAATGATTTAATGATTGTTGTTTCATAGGACTTTTACTGAATAGTTCATAGTTTTGTTTTGTGCACTGCCTGCACTGTCTGATTTCAAAAACAGACAAAATAAACTAGTCTGAAAAGCTGATCAAGATGGTCTGTTCAGTGATTCAGATAAAATAAGTACAGCTTCAAGATAAAGATCCTTGAATGCTCCAATCTTACATTAAATGCAGAGTTGACCTCTGTCCTTCCTGTCACTGCCGGAATAATTCTTGCATGCACATGTATAGTTTATTCCAGTAACAATCAGAAGACTTGGTAATTTGTTTAAAATGTACCATAAGCACATTTTTATCAATGAACTGTATTCTGCCCAGAATTTTATTTTGTTAAGCTTGTTATGTTGCTCTATCGAACACTCTCTGGCTGATTTAATATGTAATAAGACTGATGACATGAAGCAGCAGTTTTTAAATTATATGATTATGAAATTAGCTTTTTAAGGTAAATGTCTACCTCTGCACCATAACAAGCTGGATGATTCCAGGTACACTGATGTTCCACACTGATATGTTCACACTGAGCACAGTGCTTCTGAAACAGCTTTTGGGAAACAACTGTGCTCTGTGCTGTACTGTGCACTCAGTCTGAGTGGACACTCAGACATTCACAACGTTACACAAAGACATCAGGGTTTGTGCATTTATAACTACTTAGAGCTGATTTACAGTAGAACCTCTTATCAAGTCAATAGTTTACATGAACTTTGTATTTTATTCATGAATTGTACCTATTGAGACCATTAAAATGTCTTAAGGCCAGTAAACAAACAAAGGATTCACCTTCTTCCTTGTTTCACTTTACAAGAAATGGTGTCACATCTTCCAGCAGCAAAGAGATTTATTTTGTGACAGGTTTTGGGGTTGTATGTGCACTGAATCGTCAGCGCATCTTAAAACCACTGGGCATGGTATGAAACTGCCACTCTTTTGTCCATCTGCCTGCAAATGAATTCAATAAACTTTTTGTATTTGAGTTTTGGTTTTTTGTCATTTTCTTCAAGAAAAGAGAAACTTATAGTTACGTCAAAGTTCATAGTCTTAAGTATTTAACAACTGTTACAACACAGTACTATAATAACCACCCATTACTGTTAAGAAATGTCTACTAATGTCAACCAAGTCAGTGTACTGTAAGTTGAGCACCCAAATAAATATTGGATAAAGGATAAATGCTTCCCCTCTATTCAGACTTGTGAAGGAAACATTTCCATCCATAGGTTGCATCATCATAGAGACTGCTTAAGCTTTAATGCTCAGTTGGTTTCAACTTAAAAGGTAGACACACACAGCATTTAGTCCATTTTTTAATTAACGGGAACTACAATTTAAATTCCTAAAAATGATTAACAAACCAAGGGCAGTCAGTGTGTGTTGTTATTGTTATGGTCTTCATATGTGACACTGTGATGTGTACCTTGATATGGTATGGATGTTTGAATGACCTGACATTGATGTAGAAGCTAATGGCCTATCGATGGAGATAAGATACATGATGTCCTAATACTGTACATGCTCGTATACACTGTGGTTTATACTTAACCATCTGACAGGAATTATTTGGTCCTCTCAGTTCAAACAACAATGCTACCATTTCTCTCCTCTCAATTGATGCTGATTCACAAAAATGTCTAATCCTGGAAAAAATTACATTTTCCATATTTAGCATATCCTATTGACATATCTACATAGAAGTGATGCATGTTACTTACTTGGGACATCATCAATAGAGAATGGCATTTTTTTCTAAAAAACAAAAAAAACAAAACCTAACGTCTGTTCCTTGAAGTCAGGAGCTGCAAAACACCAATGGCATGTGAAAAGAAATCAGTGGGTAAAGAAGATCAGTCCATTTTACAGTACAAACATCAAAAATCAGTCCGAAGGAGTACCATTGTGTGCCTCTGTTGAAGACCAATGCACAGTTACCCATCTCCTGCACAAAAGAGGGCAGAATTAAAACTAGAACTCAAACACGTCATTCTGCTTCTTCGCCAGCTTGGCCACCTCCTGCCGGATAGCCTGCACGAGTGCAGAGGTGGAGAGGCTGCTCAGCGGCATGCTGTCCATGTCCTTCACCACCTGGGGCAGACTTTGCTGGGAACCTGTGCTAGGGGCAGTGGGCAGCTGCTCCAGTGCCTGGTTATACTGCAGAGGCAGCCTGGTGGGGCTCCCCTGTGGGTAGCGAGGATGAGGAAAAGCCTCAACATACCCAGGCAGGGGCAACTGGAAAACAGGGTAGACATGAAATCAATAATACAGTAACTTCATATTATTACTACCCACGAAAATAATGGCTGCCAATCAGACAATTAGAAGGATACAGTAAATGCGATAGTTTGTTATTTTGCTGAGTGAACATTTTCTCTTGCACCACTATTTTAGAAAGAATTAAATGAGTGATAGGGGAAAATATACACAACTTTATCTGGGAAAATCATTAGAAATAAACCAAAACAATAGGGAAAGTAATGTGTGGAGTGTGGAGATCTACTGCACAACTATATGATACTGAAATGGATTTTGGTTCAAACAGTGTTTGAACTCCAAAATGGACTACTTTTGAGTATTGAATAGAAAATCTTCATAAGTGTCAGATTTACACCACAAGAAATGAAAAAAAGAAAAAGAAAAAATAAGTAAAATAGGTGTTCATTTAGGAAATGTTCTCAACTACCCCGGTATTTTGTTGTGTCCACTCAACGGCAGCCAAAAATTCAGATCAGCAAATGGTTTCTAAATGACACTGGTTCTGCAAAAAGACACTGCGTGAAGGCATCTGGTTGAAACAGGCAGACAGACAGGGAAGAAAAACAGAGCATTCCATACAAACAAGGAGAGTCCTGTGCAGGGAAGGGGAGGGAAGGAGGGTCACAGGGGTTACAACAGATCTGACAGGACGAATGGAACCCGCCTTATTTCAATGAAAATCAGAGGAGAGTGTAGGAGGATGTTTTCAGTCCTTTTCAAGGGTAGATAGGGACATGAGCATAAAAAGACTTTTTGAATCATTGTTGGTGCCATCGTGCGATGGCCTGCAAAAAATTATGTTTTTATATAGACCTCACCCACACAGATATGTTTCCCTACTAATCTCCCCAGTTTGTGTTTCTGAGGGTTTAAAGCTTTTCAGCCAGAGCAGTTGCAGTGCTGTAGCTCACTGTCTGCCTCTGGAGGGTGAAGTTATGAGACATCCTGACAATCAGGGGGTGAGGGTGGGGTATTTAAACTCACTACAACAATTACAGTATTCGTCTTGACAGTTTGACTATTCTGTATTCAATTATTATGTGTACACATAAGCCAGGACACTGGGCTTTTGTAGTGTCAGTAAGAGTCTACAATAATACTTACCAATTGAGTCTAAGCTTACAACTACTCCACTACCAAGAGAGAGATTTTTCTGTTGGACATTAATTCTACAAGAAAGTCAAAGTTCTGATTATAAGGACAAAGCGCTACTGGGGCACTGGGACAAATGCTTGAAACGTGAGACTGTCCTATTTTAATCATCACCTGGTCATGTTACTCTACCACTACAAATTGCTCAGTTATTTTTGGATTAATTTTGTAGTGGGATATGGTGCTTACTAAGCAAACAAAATGGTATTCCTTACAGAGTCTGCCCACTGTGGGGGCACATCCTCAGGTTCAGGTGGATAGGACATCCAGGAGGGACTGTGGTAGGAGGTGGGTGGTGTGGAGACAAAGTACTCTGAGTAGCCGGGCCTGGTGGCTGGGATGGCGTACACGGCTGTTATTGGGTTTCCTACACAGGAGAAGAGACTGACATTCACTAAACAAAGCACATCATGGGTTCCTTCGGCAAAGTCAACTCCTCATATGCTTACCTGAGTAGTTGGACACAGGCTGCTCTGCAGTAATAGATGGAAGTGCTGCTCTAGTAGTTGGCGCATATGGGTTGTTGTCATGTTGACTCTGCATTTCAGTGACAGATGTCTCTGAGCTCCTTCCCTTAGGCCCCAAGTCAGAAGTGGAACTAAGTTGGATGGAGATTGGCGAGAGAAAAACAGGAGTCACTGAAGTACTTGACCAGTACCACTAGATGGCAGACACACTCCATGTGGAAAAGTGAGTACCTCATTAATATTCTTGCCTACTCCCAATGCACTAGTTCAATATTCAAATTTATACGAGGCCTAAAATCACCCTGGCCACAGCATATTACCTAGTGAATATCTAGTCCCTGAATATGAATTTGAATGTGAATAAATGTGGAATATCTGATGGACTTTGGGATGCTGCTCACATTGTGTGGATGTCTGTGTCTGCCTGCATCTTCATGTGTATGTGAGACTTATTCAGCCTTACCGTCTCAAGGAAGTCCCAGGGGGAGGTCCAGTGCGAGGTGGTAAAGGGGGAGGAGAACCCATGGCCATCTCAGGGAGCTGGGTGAAGTGAAAGGCCTTAAATAGATAGTGAAAGGCATTTAAGGTTACATAAACTCAATCGCAGTTCTTAAGAGAGGGCAAATAATGTCATCCCACTTACCGGTTTGGGCAGGCTGCACTGATACACATCTGCACCATAAGATGGTACCCACTGCAAGCCCCCACGTCCACAGCTCATAGTACCCGGGGCGCTGGTCACCACATCTGCGTAGGGGAGGGGAGGCGGCGCCTGGCTGTAGTGGTCAGGAGGAGGGTGGTGATGGGAGTGCCTTCCGGATGTGGACTGGCCCCCTGAAGCCAGGCTGAATGCCTCCTCCAGCAGCAGGTGCATCTGCTGTCGCACTTCATCAATGGACGGCTGTGAGCTCAGAGTAGATGTCTCTGAGTGGCCTTTCAAGCCCCGGCCATACACGTATCCCCGGGACCCCATTAAACGGTCAACATTTGTCTCCTCAATCAACTCGGGCTCAGTCTGAAACATATCGAAACACGATCACAGGAGAGAGTGAGGCTCTGCTGGGAAGTCAACACACTTAGACTTGCTAACACAGAGAAACAGTGTAAGCTAAGCTGGAAAAATGTGCAAGGCAGCTGACTGATAAGCAAACGGTTATAAACAACATGGAAGCTGTCATTCATACAAGAATAAAAGGAAACGTGAAACAAAGTAAAGTACCCTGTAGTTTTATGGTGATGGCTTGTGTGGGTGAAGCTGCAGCAGCCGCCACCTGGAGAGGCATGTTCTGATTCACACCTGGCTCAAGTATTAGGAAATGAAACCTCCCCTCATTCAATTAGCGGGATATTAACAGGTACAACCTGAGAAAGCTGGAAAATTACAACTTCTATAAAGTCTCCTGTCATTCTCTCAGTGGGTTGTTGACAAGCTGCTGACTGAGCTAGAAGAGGCTGTCAAATGTTACTCAGTTTCTGAGGCTCGTCAGCTGGAGGAGTAGGATCCAGCTGTGTCGCTGCATGGTCACAGTGGGTTCAGCAGCAGAACCAGGCACTTTGTTTCAGTGAGTGCTCACCTGCACTTTTCTGTACTCCAACAATAGCTGGATACTGCTATTTTGTACCTATTTTGCTTTTTCCTTCCCACATTGTATACGATATTACCATCATCCTGCCCTTCATCTTAATTATTCACCTGCTACCTCACTCCCTCTTTTCTGTGTTATTTCTCACATTTCTCACACAGTCCCTCCATCTTTTTTGGAACCTTCTACTTATTCTCCCTCTCCCAGCCTCTGTTATCTATCCAGTCCTTACACTCAGTGATAAATGAATACGAGTCAAGGCTGCCCTACTTCCTGTGTGAATAGAGAGTAGCCACAGGAGACCTAGCGTAGTGCACCTCATAAATCAGCCCCCCCTGCAACACGGAACGGCAGAGACTTGCATCTGCAGTGATGGTGCCTGCAGCTACACTAGTCCCATTGTAATCAACAGGGCCAGGAAAAGGGCCTGTGTAGCTTGTACTGGCTATTGTGCCATAGATAGTACAAACCGAAGAACTACTGTTTTTCTGGAAAATCTCAATTTGCAGAGCTTGTCGGGAGTCTTGTGTGATATAACTCTCAAGTTTGTCATGTTCAGACCTGTGACATTTTGCTCATGGCAGCACTGAGTCGTCCCAAGGGACTGATATATCTAAATCAGAAGCACAAGGCTATTTTCTCAGCACATATTTAACTTGCAATAGTAAGAAAAGCATATATAGCCATGCCAGTGAACCAGCACAGTACCACAGACAGTTCCACCTGTGTTTACTCCTGCTGTGTCTGGTCAAAATGGCAGACAGGTCAGTGGCAGTTCAGTGAAATACTTCTATCATTGCTCATATTTTTTACAAAAGGACAGCTCAGAATGAAAACACTTTTCAGGAACAGTCTGCTCCAATACTCTTGGGAGCTCACATGCTAGTATTCATGAGAGAAAGAGCCGTACACTGAGTGATAATGGAACAATAAAAGAGGCATACACCAGCCATCCTGAGATGCATTACATATCAAAACAACAGGACCTTATAAATCTTTACTCTTAATTATGAATCAGGTAGCTCTTATTTCAGATTGCTGGTACACTTGAAACAACAACTAAGAAGAATATGTCTGATTTGTAGCTCAGTGGTTGTGGGGCAATACAGCACAGATGAGGTCTGATTGATAAGAATCTTTTCTATTTTTACATTTTATCTTGCTGCACTGAAAACAGTGACAATGGCCTTTTTTTACACATATTTTCAATTTATCATGTAAATTTGGTAACAAGCACAAAACCATACAAACGAACAAACATTTGTACATCTGTAGCACAACATTACTGCATATAAAAAGTAAAAACTGTATCTTGTTTTGAGACACGGGTCAGTGTGTGATGATATGTGACTCATGACACATGACTCACATCATAGCCGCTGTTGCGTATGCCTTTCCTGGGTCTCTCCCTCATAACAAGCAGGTCCATCTCTGTTCCTCCAGGACTGGGACTACTCAGACTCTGTCTGCTGCGATAGGCCGTCTGTCCTACCTGCGAATGCCTGCCAATTTGAGTAAAGAGTGGATTTAGTACAAATCAGATCTGGGGTATGGTTGTTGTGAATTGAAATCCTTTCAGCTTTCTCACTTTCAGCCATGGTTTCAGAGTGCCTTTGGGGAAAGGTGGGTTGGATGTGGAGGTGGTGGGGAACACAGTAGGGGAATGTATGGGATTCCCTTTCAAAGAGGTACATAAAGTTGCAGTACAGACCAAATAGATGCCGTATGTTAGGATATCTCATAAGGACATCAAGTAAAAGAGCTGAATCAGGACTGAGGGTATCCTTGAGGTGTTGCACAGCAAAATGCATTACCGAAAGCAACTAGCAAAACAAAACAATGACAAAGAGGAGACTGGCAATGACAAAGATGCATATCAGCATGTTGTTGCTGTAGCTGATCAGCCACACAGTAGTTTTAACAGTAAATAGCTGCTAAAATCCTTATCTTGCTCAATGTGGGGAGATATAAAAACAGCAGGTCTATTCAACCCTTTGCTAAGTCAACACACGATCCAAAATTCAAATGTTGCTTTCCACTATGGAGGCTAGAATGATGTAATCTTACAGTAATCTCATGTAAAAAGGATGTTTCCCCCCCTTGCTGTGAGTCTGTCAGAACCAAAGACCCTGTCCATCTTTATGTGCATCTGTAAAGCAGACGCAGCAGGACAGAACCAGTGTAGTGGACTGTCCAACACCCTGCCAATCCTCTTATCTCCATTAGGGAAGCTCAGGACTTGGATCAAACTAATCAGACAGGCCTGATGGATCTCTCCCTGCCTATTAAGACAGGATAATGACAACATCAGAGCAGACAGTTTTAGTTATTTATAAGCTAATTGGGCAAGGCAGATATAAACAGGAACGAATAACTGGCCCAATCAACTAATAGGAAATGCCACGTCACGTGCACCACGCTCCAACTGTATCCTCACACCCTTAAGTAAGCATGGATTTTCTTTTCTGTTTACACTCAGCCAAACCCAGGTTCCACTTGCTTTCCCACTCTCCCCTCACCTCCTGTGAGACTTGACATAAGTGGAACCTCGCTCATCATCAGGCTCCAGTGGTCTGCCATGCTCACCGGCTGCCCTCTCATGGCCGTGCCGCTGCCTCTGTGCCAGAGCCCGACCACTGCTGCTGCCATCGGTAGAGGGGAAGTCATAATAGCCCTTCCTCTTAGCCTTCAGCCTCAGCTTGTTCCTGTAGTGCTCAATGTCTGACTTCTGCTTCAGAGCCAAGTTCACCTGCAGAGAGGAAAGGGTGCGGGATGCAAAGAGACGCAGGAAGATGAGAATGCAAACACACACAAGGTTTTCTTTGCTGTGTGTGGTACGACTGCTTTGCCTTAAAAGGCATGTGTGGATGAAAGATCAGTGGGTTCATGAGAATAATAAACTCTGAAAATGAAACTGTTGTGCAATAATAACAGCTAGACAGATTCAGAACATAGTTATTATTTTTCATGTTGCTTCAGAATCACTGTTGTAATGGAAGAATAATGGAAATAAAGAATGTAAACACTGGAATGGGTCAGTATCTGGTTTAGAATGGGCTGCTATTGAAAAGGTTCTTGCCATGCCATTCCACCCTTTATGTGTGATAACCCAGCAGTCAAATGATAAACAGAGAGATTATAACCCAGTTATTAAATACTCTAGGGAGGTATGGGCAAATGTTCATAAAATCCACAAGATCTCACATTAGACAGACAGCAATATGCCTCACTTTGGTTAAACCCAGAAGTAAAAATAGGGAAACAAACAGTATTTTGGAGAAGATGGTTGGACAATGGAATAATGGAATAATAAAGATGGTACATTTAAGTCATTTGCTGAATTAGCCCAGGAATACAATTTGCACGACTAGGGTGATTTTTGGAGGTACCTGCAGATTAGACATTGCAAGAAGTGTTAGCCAAATAATACGAACAATCCAATAGTTGACTATATCCAAAGTCCACTTAACCATAAAGCATCAACATTTTATACTAATTCAATTTATTTAATCAGCAGCTCATGTGATAATTTGAGGATAATTTGACAGAGAGACCTTGACTGTCAGATTGATGAAGATACATGAAAACAGACTGTAACTGACAATGGTAAATATATTAAGGACATTAGGGGTAAATTAAAATTCTACACCAGCACTACTGGACACCATGTAGGCTTTTCAGAGTAGGACTAATAAATACCAACACATGCTGGAAATGCAAAACAGAGGTGGGCACATTCATACATCTCATATGGGAATGTCCTATGGTCAACCCATTTTGGCAAAGTGTAATGAAATTCTTAGAGGCATGGGTAGGTATATCCCTGCCAGTATCTCCACGTTTATGCCTTTTGGGAGATAAAACAGAAACTCCAAAACTGATCAAAAGCATTCATTCAGTTCTGATGGGTGAGACAACCTCAGCTGCCAGAGATATTCTGAGCTATTGGAAAGCACCAACTATCCCAACATTTAATGAGTGGAAAGCTTTTATGAGTGAAACAGCATCATGTGAGATTATGCTGACAAGAATAAGGGGCAAGGGACCTGTGGCTCTAGGAAGCTGGGATTATTTTATGGACTACCTGACCTCTAACGAGTAGGCTAAATGTAAAGGGGGCCTCTGTACTTTTCTTTTTCTTTTTCTTTTAACCAGGAACACCTAACCAATCTGTTACTTTGTAGTCTGACCTTCCTTTGAATGTAAGATGTACTATATGAGCTATTTACCATGTGGTTCTAAATAAAAACTTGAATTACAAAAGAAGAAAATAAAGAATGTAAAAAATGTGGCGCATCATATTACTGGACCAATTGTTTTCACTTCTTTGATCTTGTGATGAAAGTCGGTCCATCGTTCAGGTTTTCTGGGGAATAACATTTGGATGAGTTTACAACATATCCAAGCACAGTGCTGCAAGAAAATGCCCCTTTTGAGTTTTAATACCTACGTTTTTTAACACCGGATCATATTCTGATGTCATCATCAGAGGTCAGAGCTTCATCACATGAAATCAAACAAGGCCATAAATCATGTAACTAATTTTAAAGGACTCTGTAAATTCTCCTCCATGAAAAAAAATCTATTATATTAGACATAACTGATGTCAGAATGGAGCACCTTTCAAAGCCTCTTTGGTTTGGTTTGATTTCAAATCTCAAATCTCTGCATTAATTAATATTCAGGTTTAGATAAGCAGTTAGGGAATTAGCAGCTCTTATCTATTAAACATTCAAAATGTCAGCTAATCTGCTTCATCATGACTGCATGGTTGTGGTTTAATCAGGTCTGATTGACAGGTCTGACAATACAAGCAAACAACTCCACACATGTCATTACATTTTGATTCAAATGTCGCCCTCTTCCCATTCCTGTAATATTTGCCTAAAATGACTTTACACACTTTTTTTCTGATAGTATGTCTCTGCATTCTCCAAAATTGGAAATTGACTATGTGTGTGTGTGTGTGTATGTGTGTGTGTGTGTGTGTGTGTGTGTGTGTGTGTGTATATATATATATATATATATATCTTTATATTGAGGCCATTTACTATTTCTATCATTTCGAACCCTGTGTAGTATTTACACTGAATTCCTTGATTTGGCTGTAAATTACTCACTGAAGCTGCATATCAACATTTTTTAAATTTCATTGGCACTACAAAGAGCAAGTCATCTGCACCATCAATTGAAACTGGCTCAGTCTTTACACAAAAGAAGAGAATGAAGCACTTGTTGGCTGTGAACATGGCATGGTCAAGTGAGATGTCAATCAAAAGGTCAGAGTGCAGCAACCACAATCACTGATACTTGCTGGAGTTATAACAGAGAATACATGGAAGATTAGCACGTCACTGGTTAATTTGAGATGGTGAAACACCACTCCATGGATTTTCACAGTGCTTTGGATTACATGTTTTACTGGAATTGATTGTCTGGACCTTTGTCAATGCAACCAGACTGTTTTTGTCAGAGTGTTATTGATTAGTGGATTACGATGAGACTTCATCTGTGAGTGGCCTCAATTTCATAATCGGTTGTTTGTTTTCTTGTTGGCATTGATTGTACCTGCTGTTGTGATTACATCCTGAAATGTTTGCATCAATCGAATCACAAGAATCTTATCTTTCCAATGATGTATGACTTGAATACATAGTTAAACTCAGCATTTGTGTCCACAGTTGGGCAGACCATTTAACACTCTAAAGGCCTGAGGGCAAAGATGGCTTTTCTTTGTCTTTTTGTCTTTATATGCAACAAAGGGCTCTGGGCTGGAATCAAACCTGGGCAGCAAAGGTAAAGACAAAGCCTTAGTATATTGGGCAAGCATTCTGTCAAGTGAGCTATTGGGCACCCGGCAAGAATGATCTTAACAACAAGTTTTTGCTAGCTGAGGACTGTATACTGTGACCCAGTGAGAAAACACAAAAACTGTTGAGGAAGGTGTTATATGAGATAACCAAAACTGTTCCAACTTTGGCCTTTTCAGGGTCTTCGATACCTTTGTGCATCTGTGTTAACGTCTGCATTTGTGCATCTTTTAAGTCTGTTAGCTCTGAATGGATGTGTACACGTGCATCACCTCTCCATTGACGATAGCTGAGTCCTGGCTGCGGTCAGAGGATGCAGGGTGTGAGTAGTTGGGCTGAGCCGCCATGGGCTTTATGGATATGAGCTGCAGGGAGCCAGAGGAGGTGTCATATGGATCTGAAGAACAGAGAGGGAGTTCACTCACAAAGAGACTACAAATACCTCTAATCATTACATTGTCAGTCAAAGGGCAGCAGACTGTCACACTCCCTCTTTGTCTCTCTCTCCCTCTCTCTCTCAGGCTGACACTGTGGGATTATGTCAAACATCACTCGTCTGTGTCAGCAAATGAAGTGGTGGACGAAGACAATAGATCACAAAGATAGCGCTGGCTTCAAAGGTTGTGCCAATGCATCTCTGTGATAGATGAA
This sequence comes from Chaetodon trifasciatus, assembly GCA_037975065.1. Classification (NCBI taxonomy): domain Eukaryota; kingdom Metazoa; phylum Chordata; class Actinopteri; order Chaetodontiformes; family Chaetodontidae; genus Chaetodon; species Chaetodon trifasciatus. The sequence continues at coordinate 16,544,540 of JBBMOE010000001.1, forward strand.
AGAAACTGACTTTGCACTTTCATTTCTTATCTGACATCAGACAAACTGGATTCAATTCTACTTTCCCTTAACTCAGCTGATGAATTATTCAAATCCAGCCATTAAGAAAATCATAATCTAGCCAGCTCGATCCAATTTACAAGCAGAGTATGTGAATTTGATTAATTTGACTCACGCCCACCACATGTGGACCACTTAGCTTCAGTGGATGAGAATAGCACATCGAATAGTTCAACGTCTTTAACTTGCTCTCCATCTTTGAAGAAACTAAGATGCATGTGACTTCATATGGTCTTTCTGCATTTCTGCATTAGTGAATGTGTGCCTGTATGTGTGTCTGCCAGTCTGTCACACAGCATCCACTAGTCTGACATACTGTATCATGTCAGCAGAGTGTCTGCCTCATGCATATTCATCGGGTCCATCTCTGCTTATTGCTGAGTGGCTACCTTTCTGCCTTTAAAAAAAAAAAAAAGCTGCAGTGGCAGTGGCAGTGGGTAACCTGTGTACATGAGAAACAGGACACTGGGAAAGTGTTCTATGCAGAAAAGAATGGGAAAAGATTTTTGGCATTTGTGACATGCCTGACCTTGTCTGCAGCAGAGCTGTAGAATACATTATTTGTATTTGCATCAGTGTGTGACTCTCACCGTCCCTCTTGCGCGTCTCCTCCTTTGTCAGTTTCTGCTGTGCTGTGACTTTCAGCGCTGTCAAGCCCCTGCCGGAATTCAGCTTCTCTGATTCGTTGCTGATGACGGAACCGTCCTCACTCGGTAACTTGCTGCAAGTAACCATAGCAACAGGAAAGGCGGTGAGCTCTCCGGAAGCTGGGCTCACAGCCAGGTTATGTCATCCCTCCCTTTAACAGCCTCACCTTCCTCTCTCCATCTCTCTAGCTTGAGTCCAGTAAACATAATGTATTACTATTGCTCTTTTGTGTTCATCATTAAAACCATCACTACGCACTGCCTGTTCTGTATGTTTTGTACATTTATCTGCACATTTCCATTAATAAAGTCTCTACCACTTATGGATTGTGGATGCTTAAGTATGTACTGTGAATGTTTCGAAATGAGTGCACAAGCCATCCAGAGTGAAGCAAAACTGCTTCTGCAATTAATTGGACAAACAATTGCTTTATCCAATTCTTGTTTCGCTAGCTTCAAAAGCTGTAGTGTAGTTGGAATTAGAGCTGATCAAGCAGCAGCTCAGAGGTCCACGAGGCTGACAGTGACATCAAAGCACCGTGGTCTATCCCCTAATTGTCTGGTAAAAATGATAACGGCTAACGAGAGACAGAGGAACAGTGGCTGCCCTCCCCGCTCTCGTCGAGGCAGTGCTGCAGAGAGCTGGTGCCACGCAGCAGTCACAGGCACTACAAAGATGTGGAATGTGTGATAATTAATTGAGGTGTACATTTACATATGTTTACATTGGCTATTTGAGAGGGTTGTACGTTTGATCCTGTGTTGATGTTGAGAGGCTAACAGTTGTGTGACCTTAGTACAACTGACTTCAGAGAGGGCATGCATGTGTGCATGTTTTTACATTTCTTAATTCAACATGCACACCAGCATCCTGGCTCTGAATTAATAATAACTTTTAAAAATGTAACCTCACAGCATCATCTCACAAGTTTCTCGCAGACCTCAACAGGCATTTTGGGTAATGTCATTTCAAATAGGCGGCACAACAGGTGAATGACAGCTTTCACCTTCACTCAGATGTCAGCTGTGAAACGAGAACCTACACATGATTGAATGAACACAGCATTCGCTAACATGTCAATGGTGATGATATGATACAGAGAGTTAAAATCAATCATGTCTGCTTTTCCTTGCTAGCTGCGGATTTAGCGGCTGGAAAAGCATGTGATACAGAGTAGAAAATAGCTGAAATACAGTACTGTGGTGTTTTTCCCCCATTCCAAGCTAAATATATATCTGGAGAAACATCTCAAAATGAAAATGAGATGTAGGATAACTTTATGTGGCTAATAAAAGTCAACCACGCTATAGCTGGTTGAAAACTGGATAAACGCTGATGAACCTTGTTTGATAACTAAAAATGTAAAAACTTTTGCTGCCTCAGATGTCTCCAAAATCATTACAGCGGGACCTCCAGACTACAGATTTCCTACTCTGTTACATACATTTCCTTTGACATTTCATTATCCTGCATGGCCTTGAAAAATTACACCCTTTTGTACTCCTTGCTTTAATAATTTAACATGATTTAACATGGCAATTCATTTCTGAAACAGTGCCACAAACTGTCAGATGGAAAGTGGTCAATTTCACCTGCCCATACAGAGAACTCTGTTAATGACTGCCTATCACTCAGCATCAGGGTAGAATGAGGACAGACAATGGGGCTGGAGGGATCTTTGTGTTTTATCGTCCTGCCTCTCTCCATGTGACCCTGGAGCTTTCTGACAGAGCAGTGGTGCAATTCTTGAGATAGCACGCACATATTGTAAGCAAATGTACTACTCTGGTTGCCTTCAGTCTCCGTAGGAGAAATAAACCTTAAACTATTTCTGAATAAATTGAGATGATTCATCTGATTATCATCTGTGTGTATGCAACAAATTTCCCTCTAACATGTGAGCATGTTAACTGTGACAAAGGGAGCTCAAGCTGATCAAAGAGAGAACAATGATGCCAGGTTAGAAAATCAACATTGTGCTTATTCACATTCAAATGTCTGCAGCGTCCTCATTAGCCACCTGAGCAGCTCTTCATTGGTGCAAATTTCAGTGAGACAGGCTCGCTAGCTTCCACTTTCTGAGAGGAATACAAACGTGACCACACGATAGGTCCTCCCAGTTACTGAATGCTGGCTTAAATTGCTAATAGATGATATCTAATGCTATGTGGACTAGTTAAAAAGAGAAAAAACATCTTGTATCACTGCTCATAGGATATACAGTTTTAAGTTCTACAGTTAACACACAATGGAGAAGCCATTATTGATCAATGCATGAAACTGATCCATTTTCATTTGAGTAGCCTTTGACATCCATTAATTTACTGATCAGGTTGGGGTCACAGTCAAACGGTGTCTATATTCTATGTGGAAATACTGTGGGAGTCACTGTGTACAGTGGGACAGGTTTGCAAGTCTCGTGGCAAATTGGATGGCCTTAATAATGTCTTTACCTCTGCCATTATAATAGGCTTCATATGAGCAGCTGCTGGCTGAGGAAGAGAGACCGTCTCTCTAACGACGTCACTCAAATGAACAAGACACCAGTTTCCAAATTCTCCGTAACTATCCTGTGAGAAAACGGCCTTTTCTTTTCTTTAGATAACAAGATAAATAGACCTGTTATCACGAGAAAACAAGGTTTGTTATCTCAAGAAAAGAAAATAATTAACTAGGGATCTCAAGATAAAACCTTAACTTGCGATTATCCAAAGAAAAGTAGATTATGTAATTAAAAAAGTCATAAACATAGCCAATTGTTTAAATTTACATTTGGGAGTTGTTTGCCATGGATTTGTAGACAAACACATCTGTCTTTGACTGTCTCTGCTATAGCTTTAGTGTCATTGATGGTTTTGCAAAGAACGGTGATGAATCTTTTTTTATTGAAACTGCCATGTAAATAGACTTTAATTCAATGTGATATTATTGTTATTGATGTTTTTATCACTAATAATAATCATGCACATGGATTAGTGTTATCTCCAAATTAAAATACAACACATCCTCTGTTAGACTGAATATCAATAAGGTGTAGTGAAACTTTATTCAAAGGCCAACATCACCGACACACAGTCAGGATTTTATCTTATTATAATAGCAGTATGGTTTTCTTCAATCTCCAGTTAAGTCTTTTGCGCCTGAAAACACGAAAATTGTCTCAAGATGTGGTTAGGTTAAGATATTTTGACTTTTTTGATGACACATTACAGTAGAGGAGGTCAATAAGTGTAGACAAATATGATACCTTTTGTGTTTGTCAGCGGTGAGGCTTTTCTTATTGGCCGTTCCGTCTTGTTGCAGGGCCTTTTCTAGTGAGAGTGGTGTGTCCCGAATTTGGAGGGACATCACTAAGGTATCCTGACTGACAGGCAGGGTCTCCTCATCCCCTCCCTGTTGGCCCAGGTGCTGCTTGGCATAGTCAAAACCCTGGACTGGCTGATGGAGAGAGACAAAAGAGACAGTTTTAGTAAGACTGATTTCTTTTCACATACCTGTAGTCATAAAGAGTAATCATTGACATGAGGAACAGTGAGATATTCATTAGTCAATCAGAAGTGCCATACAGACAGACATCTACAAAAAAAAAACCCCGAAAGTGTATCTTGAAGAGATGTCCAGAGGATTTAAGGAACAGAACTGGGATTACTGCGCTGCTGTGCCTTGAAATAGATAAGCACAGATTTAACTGAGGCCCTTTTTTATCCTCTTCCAAATTCGTGTCAAATAAATGACTCACAGTGGGCGGTGACAAGATGAGATCTGCAGACTTTCACAGAAATACAGTAGTGAAGTTAAACATTAGAGCATATTAGAGGATGAGAGGGAGGTGGATTTGTGGTGTTTTACCAAACACTGGATGTCCACAAGCTTATAGAGAAGGTTGAGGCTAAAAGGGTAATACACACATGCGCGTGCGCACACACACACTGAAATATTTAGGACTACTCTCACCACAGAGTCATACATTGTCAGGCACACATCACTGCCCAAGCCAATGTGCAAAATCAATGCTTGATACTCTCTCGACTGCAGAACATACTGTACAGCCTCTCATGTGCTATAGCATATACACACACAGACACACACACATGTACACACACGTACACACACACACACACACACACACACACACATACATGCACACACATGCACACACACATACATGCACACACATGCACAGACACATAGAGAAAGAGTAAAGATTTTCTTTGGATCTGGTGTTCTCACTAACTAAAAGTGCCACTGTAGGAAACTCTAACAAGGGTTTATGATAAAAGTGTTTGGCTTGCAGACAGTGAAAGTAAAAACAGAAGACATGCAGGAGTCTCATTTAAATTTTTTAGGAGTCACTCGATCTTTGAGCATTTTAAGAATTTTTCCTTGGTTACTATTAGAAAGAGCTGGCTACAATATGCGTAATAATATCTGCTCTGAAAGGCGCAATGAAGTGACTTTCACTGTTTGATATGGAAGATTTTATTACTTTCTCTCTTATGAAATTCCATAAATAAAGAAGTGGGATGTGCTGTGCATTTCTATTCGTCTACAGTGACATTTTACAGTGATGAGAACCACTGAGCAGACATGGAGGTACAGAGATAACTTTGATCAGGACATTGTGACACCATTGATGCAACAATAATGGAAACAGTTTTCAATCTTCTCTACGCAAAACAAACAAGTGTCAGTACGTACACACACACACACACACACACACACACACACGCGCGCGCACACACACACACACACACACACACACACATACACACACACACACTTTCTGGTAGAAAAACACATCTCCATAATAATCATTCTCTGTAAAGCTTAGTCTTTCAAATTTGCCATCTGGAGACTGCTATAAGCAGAACAGGCAATAGCAGCCTTTCATCCAAGAAAATCTCACTGTGAAAGGTTTGTTTCTTCAAGTGTTGTTGTAGCCTTCATTCTCATCAGCACAGCAAGATTTATACCATAGGTGACGTCTGCCCAGAATCCCATTCAAATCCCACTTTTGGCACTGTTGAGGCCTGAAGATGAAAACCCAGATCAGTAATGAGAGGAAATAAAGAGAGGCAGATACCTGGTGATAATAGCCCACGTCTCTCCGATACGCCATCTGAGAACAAGAGAAGATGTTTTAAACAGTGTATGCTGCTCACAGTTCAAGACTGACTAGGATTCTAGTGATGCATGAAAGAGGTTGTACAGATGGCGTAATGCAGATAATACAGAATACAACACAAAAAAACAGAAAACTCTGTTACACAGTCTGCATACACAGTCATCCTCATCACTCACTGACACATATTGTACCACATGGTCTGCAAACCAAAGCGAAAAAGCCACAAACACCTGCTCTGGGGCTGCAGCCGCTGATTATTTTCGCTAAAGCGTCATCTGCTGATTAGTTTCTCAATAAATCATTTTGTTTCATTATAATTCACAAGATGATGTCTTATTTTGTCACACTAACTGTCAAAAACCCAAACATGGTTCAGTTTATGACATATAACCGAGAAGAGCAGCAAATCATTGCATTTGCGAAGCTTGAAACAATGAACCAATTATCAAAATCAAGCTGGACTTTACTTTAACACACACAGACAGATACATACTGCAGAGAGGAAGACAGATACCTTAGCTCGAGGATTGAGGTTGCCGATGGCATCGGCTTTAAAGTCATTTTTATTCTTCCTGCACAACACAGCTGTGATGATGATAATAATGAGCGTTACTACGCCGATGGGGGCCAGCACTGCAGCAATTATCCAAAGGTTATTAGGAGGGTTCTTGACCACAGCTAAAAAAAAAGAAAAAGAATAGCAATTTTTCACCATAATCACTTTGTTACATGCATCCAGTAAACTATAAACAGGAAATGATAACTGTCCATTGATGGTTCATTGGAAGCATACACAGCTTACTTTTCCTGTTAAAACATGCAGCATCCGTCACACCCACACTAAATGACACTGCTCAACCTTAGAGACAGTGTGCCTGATTCAGCTGTTGTAGGCAACAATCTATAAAAGAATGCAGCATGCTCCCTCTCTCTTCCTCCCCCCTCTCCTGACCAGCTCTGCCTCCCCTTCTCTCCCCTTCTCCCTTTCTCTTGAGCAGCACTGCAGCCCAAACAAACACTGTCCTGCCCGGAGCATTTCAGAGAAATTAGAGAGCAAAACGCTTTCTCAACCTTTTCTTCTACTGCCCTCAACCCAGCACTAACTCTTCTTTCTAAACTCAGCATGAGTCATGTGTTTTGGTTTGCAGGTCTAGTCTGTCAGTGTTTCTGTCTATTTGCCTACTTGTCAAATGCTCGAGGGATGCTGTGCTTACGTTCTGCTTGCAGCTGGACAAAGTAGCCCAGGGTGAGCGCCATGGTCTGAGAATCCACTGTGTTCAGGACCTTGGCAGCTGACGTGCCTGATAGAGGGACGCCCTTGTGCTGGACATAGTAGGTCATCTCTGCCGGATTCTTCAACCCGGCCACCCTACGAATGTTCACCATCTGATTGGAAAAAGAAAAGGGATTACACATGTTACGTTGAACTACAGTATGCTCAGTATTGACGGAGTACAACCACGCATTTAGGTGACAAGTCTCACGAGAGGAAAAACCATATGGACAGAAGAGAACACTTGTTTAGTAAAACATTGAACCTCTGGCTTGTTTTGATGAGCAATTAGCAGATGATAAGGTGAGAAAATCCCTAATTACCAAGGGCTGACCACAAGTAATCATGCAAGCGTGTGCAGAAGTGTATATCAAAGCGTGCATCTCATGAAACATTCATAGTGTAAGATATACGCCAACAAAACTGTTGGATTAATGCTTTCATTGGCCATCTGAGTAACAAGAACTTCAGAATAAGAATCTAAAGTGATTTATGATCTAAAATGCTCTCTGACTCTGTTTGTTCTTGCAGAGGAAGTCAGACGCAGCTCTCCCTGTGAGCTGCCATGCCAGTCTCTTACCTGGACAGTGTAGCTGCCTACAGCAGTGGCTCGTCTGAAACGCGTGCCCTGCTGCCCTGCCAACACAAACAGCTCTGCCAGCCGCTGCTCCATTAGACTGGCAAAGCTTTGGTACTGTCCCTCCAGGCTGGCGTTATCCACGTCCTGGATCACTGCAAATGTAGACGAAAAGTAGGAGGATGGCCAGATGGTTGTTAAGAGAGAAAATAAATTGTTGGCAAGGAAAGAGAGTAGCATAAAGAAAGAAGGGATACAGGCCAAATTGGAAATGCGCATGAGTGTGTGTGTGCGTGTGTGTGTGTGTGTGTGTGTGAGAGAGAGAGAGAGAGAGAGAGAGAGAGAGAGAGAGAGAGAGAGAGAGAGAGAGAGAGAGAGAGAGAGAGAGATGAAAACAGATCTCAGTAAAACCTATGCAGGATTCCCAGGCTGTAAGGGCCCTATGGGAAGCTTGTGTTGCTCTGTGTCTGATGGATATGCAATTTGACAAGTTGTTATAAGCCATAAAAACTTGTTAAACTAAATGAAATCAGGGCTGTGCTTCCTGGGAGCTTGTGTTAGAGTCCCCTAGTGGTCAAACATCACCTAATGCAGCTTTAATCTGTTCCATTTTATCAACAGTTGAAAAGCAATAATCCTGGTTGTACATCTTGTTCAGTGTGAGTAAATCCCATTATCAAGGGAATGACCTTGAACTGACTCAGCCTCTCATCGCAGTAAGTGGAGGGTTAAGAGCTACACAGCCTGATCTGAAAGACCCATCCATTATACAGTATAGCAGTGATGGTGCCCTTGAACACTGCAAGATATTCATGCTGCTCAGTGGATGTAGTCATTCACTTGATTATAAACATAAGAAGATGGGTAATGTCTTTCACTTTCCATGATTTTAGTGTCATGAAGTAGTAAATGAACGAAATTGTCAAGTGTGTTCTATCAGAGATTCATAAGCAGATGAAAAACATGAAAACAATGGATGCATTATACAATATAACACACAAGTTCCACCTGATGACGATAGAAAGGCTGTTTTTCTTTTTAATTAGGAAATAAAATGATATGAAACTATGATATCCATACCTGTGATAACCCAGAAGTCTCTGGTAGCGATGGAGGTGTTCAGATTGTGGTACTCTATTGCTGCAAAGGCATAAAAACAGAATCATTTCCGCCTCTTAGCATCAGCATTAAAAGGTAAAGATGCATGGTTAAACAAGATACCCCCGCAAACTGAGTGCTAAGCTAACTCCAAAGACTCACATATTTTTACCACATTTCATTCACATAAGCCCTTAAAAATTTTAAGCTGTGGGCCACCATAGAGTGGCAGCCTTTCGATTGGTCAGCACAATCAATGTTCAGTCTAGAGAAAAAAAAAAAATCATTCATTGTCGCTACTGCAACTGTTTTCATTGTAACAAGTGGTGGTCTTGCTAGTCGGACGTTTGTTTTTTGAGGCACCAGAGCTTATAAACCTGTGCCAAATGTACAAAAAAAACCCTCTGAATCTTCTTGTGAAGCAGGCCAACGGTTTACAGTTTGGTGCATTTTGTGTGGTTGAAATCTCAGTTTCAAGCCTCGTTATCGCTGCATGTCAGACAAACACAGAAGCAAGGAGAGCTTTCAGCTGCCTGAGCTCTGGTTGTCTCTGTGTTCTGTTACATCTATTTCCTGCCTGATTAAGCTCTTGTGCTGGAGGCTGGTGCAGTGTTTGGGGGAATGCTGTATCACTGGCCTGTGAAAGCAGACTCGCTACAGAAATGTACACTCAGGCATGACAGGAGAGAGGGGTGTGGGGGGAGGGGGTAGGGAGGGGTGAGAGGAACAGTAAGGGCTGTAGCATTGTTAATGGATAAGGCTGCAGGCCTGTCAGCAGATTCACTCCAATATTGTCTATAAGTCGTGGAATATTAATCAGAAAGGAGGTTTCACACGAGCCTCTGCTGTTGTGATGACAGCTTGGGGCATTCAAACTGAAGAGCATTTATAAGTCATTCCAAGCAGTGACAGAAAGCTGTTATTAAAATATTATCTCATATTTTACATCAGCACTTGGGTTACATTTTCAACAATCGTTATGGTCCAAAAAGAGACATTTTGCAAACAGCTCCACTCATATTCCACCTGAGAGAGACTGTTGAAGAGCAGAGGGGGAGTAAAGCTGTCCAGCCTACACAGGCACCACAGGAATGACAGAGCACTCGGTGCTACAAACGGCCACTTCGGAGTGGTGTGAGATCCCAGGCCTTTTCTGTCAGAGCAGAGCCCGAGGTGGTCTGAGAATCCCCCACTGTTAATTATTTACTACGGTAATTGCCTTTGAAGTGAGGAGGCAGCCGCTGCCAGCATATGCTCACACCTCCTGTGAACAGTGTAATATCACTAATGGCGAGGCAACAAAACAAACACAGCAAAATCACTGTCACACACTCTCTCATTCTTCCTCTTATGCCCCTGTCGTACTGGGTGTTTCACCATGTCAGTTTCTGCTCCCTTGGAGCCTCGTCTTGCTATTTAGTTGTCTTCCTGTCTTTCTCTGCTCCCCAACTGAATCATCCTGTCCGTGGGTAGCTTCATTTTGTAACTTATTTCAACCTAAACACAGAATGAGTTTTAACTTGATGCTCACAAGCAGAAATCCTATTCATCTCGATTTAGACAATGTGTAAACCAAAACTGCTATCTACCCTCAGTGACACTGATGCTGCATCCCAGCTCAGCTGCATAGACTGCAACTACATTTAAAGGATGCAACCTTGACACTTTTCTATGTTCATTTACTCATAATCAGACCAGAGGCTTTGTATATACAGTTCAGAAATGCAACCTTCGTTTTCCCAATTTGGATGAAACAAACTAATTTTGTGTTTTATCTGCATCATCTATGGCCCTCTGTATCCCATAATCCACTACAGGCTGGTTGATGGTGTAATTTCACATTGAGGCTGTTTGCATCAACTCATAAAATATTACATAACCATGGTCATGTGTAAATACACATCTGGACAAATGACAAGGGTAAACAATTGAGGCCGGGAATTAAGTCCAATGTTTGGTCTTGTTTGCAGCCTTGAGACCCATTCGTCTCTGACACCAGGTCTCAGAGTGGTCTAGATGGGTCACAGGGTGGTTTAGGTATCTAAATGAGTGGGGAAGTAGTTTCAGCCTCGCTTTCAAGTTCCGCATAGGACACACCAGCCCCTGTTTGTCTTTCCATATAGACAGATGTTATCTAACATACTCCATACTTCAACAGCTAAATGTGCTAAATATAGTTCGTCCAGGTACACTCTGGGAGGTTAGAGAAGATTCACAGCTCATTTTGGTTCAGCAAAGGAGAAGAGAAAAGAAAAAAGTGCTTTCACGATTGTGCTCAGCTCGATGGCTTAGGCAATACATAAGCCCTTTAGCTTAAATCCTGGCTCAAGAATCAGCTCTGCTGTGATCCTGAGCATGATCTTGAATAGCCAAAGCTTGGTCTTGTCAAACTGACCAAGAAGTCTGGAGAAATTCAAGCAATGCAGCTATCTTAGAAACCATTCAAATTAAGCCAGGGAGACTTATTTCTGCTAACAGTAAACCTAACCAGAGGAGCAGGCATGGGCCTCCTCAGATCTACAGCCAATCCAGTGGCTGCTTTTGGATTTCCAACATCTCCTTGATCCAAAGATTCTCCAGACCCCCTTAAGCTTGATAAAACAGAGGTTTGGTTACAGACAACTGCATTATGCAAGACACTGAGGCCCCTTTCACACATATAACCTGTAACACCAAATCTACACAGGAGGCGTAGTGTGACCAGCATGTTAGCAGAAGAGCAGATCAGCTGCCTGTCAGTGTCTACGCAGGATGCATTCAGGAACAATATTGAGCATAGGTCACCTTTATTTTGGTAGAGTTGTGAGCCCAACACACAATCAGTACGGTCAGGCACAGAATGAAGCTTAAAAATACATGTTTCTCTCATGTTATACACACTGTGTAGAAACCTATAATGTTTAAAATCTGTTGAAATGCCTCAACTGTAGACACACTGTAAGACTTTGAACAAGATTGTCTACCCTGCTCATGCTATTGGCTACTATATATATAAGTTTCAGGTAAAATGCATCACAAGCTGACTTTAGGGTACATGCTGCGAGGTGTCACTTGTTATTGCTTGAGAACAATGGCAAAAGGCTCTGATTGGTGGCAGACATTGATCCTGACACTGAACATTTCCAGGGAATATCTGGATAAAACTGTGTGTGTGTGAAAGGATCTTAAATCCCTGCATCAGCTGCAGGGGCCCAGTTCTTTTGCTGAACCTATATTCTGAATTTACAGTAGACGAGGTCAAGCACAACAGTGTATCTCTTCTTCAGGGATCAATAAAGTACCATAAAAATGATGTCTCATTATATCTGCATCTGCCATATCTCTCTCCACTGAGCAGTTTACATTTCATACTCCAGTTACACTGGGGATGGAAACAAGGCTGCACACTGGGACCCCACTAGGATTGCTGTTTAGGCTTCTACTGATTCCCTGCCACTCTTCGTTTGTTTTTCTCTGAGCACAACTCTAACACAGATGGAGCGCTAGGCTGAGTATGCCCTCAAAGGAGGCTAAGATGAAAGGCATGGGCTTAGTCGTGTCTTTGCATCAACTATATTTAAGTGACTCAGTCATTAAAAAACAACTGTCATCGTAAAACATCAAAACAGTCACAAACATCCAATTACTGAGAAACTGGACATCAGTTTAACAATTGCATTCCTGCATTCATCCCTTACCCAGATAGACTTTCTAAGCTTCATGTGAATGCTGAAATAAATCAACTGCAGTTTCTAGGTTGGAATGGGTCTTGATTTCAATTACTGCAGTCAATCAATATATCAGTTCCTTTAGTCCAAAGGTCTAGTTTCAAAGATGAGAGACAAGCATGCTTTGTGAGATGCAGCCTGACAGACCAGGACCTCTTGTAGGCTTCAGCACAAGGCAAAAACTAGGTGAATCTCATTTGTATTTGGAGAAGAAGCCATTCCCAAGAGAACATGAGTTACTTCTGGTGTCTCCCCCTGTAAGGAGTATTGAATTACTCCTGGCTAACAGACCTATTTCTGAATGCAAATTGTAACTTACGCTCAGCAATGATAAGTGGTGGATAGAAGAGGAAGTAGCCCACCAGCTCAGCTGACAGCTGACCAAGGAGGTTTGAGGCAGTGGTGCCATTGAGGAAGACAGTCCCATTCCTCACAGTGTAGACCAATGACACAGCAGGAGAGGATACTGCCTGGGAGACACTCAGCATCTGGGGACAAAAAAAAACAAAAACAAAAAAAAACATGAAGAGTGTACGCTCAGAGTAAGAGGAGGACACAGAAAAATATTTATGTATGTATAATCATGTGAAATGCTTGGGATTACATTACTGTAGTGTGCAAATCTACAAGACTAGCACAAATCTGGTTGAATAAAATGGCACAGTAGAAATGACAAACATCAAATAAGCAATTATTGTCTTGGATCAACAAATATGAAAATCATCCAGAAGCATTACAGCTAGGAAGCTGGCAAGGCATGAAAGAGTGCAAAAATATTATAGCATTTCATCCATGCATAACCATTAAATTAGCTTTAATATACTGTGCACTTTCATGTGGCGTCTCATTAAAGTTAATACAAACATTGCCTCCCTAAACATTATTAATTTGCATCTCAGAAGTAGCTCTTGCTTAAAAGGCAAATCCTGATACACTAAGGACAATTTTGCACAAATTGCATCTGTTTGTAGCTTCCAAATCACCTAAACCACATGGTAATATTCATGTGTAATGGGACAAAACTGTTGAAGTTACATGTATGCTAATATGCTGCAAACAATATTTAATAAACTCGAGTCTAAACCATATATCTTAACTTCTGTTTGGGTTGCTGGATGGTTCTGTATACGTGACATGTATCTCAGTCTGACCACATTGTGTTAAAAAAAAAAAATCACAGTACCTGTACAGCGAGTCTGCTGTTGGTGTTGAGCACTTTAGCCTGCGCTTCAGAAAACACCTTCTCAAGCCTCTGTTCCATCATCTGAGAGAAGCGACAGGACCGAGGATCATCACCTGCTCCCACAAACTGTAGCACTGGAACATAAACACAAAATGAGCTCACAAAGCTGTTCACTGGCAAAGATATTGTTCTTCATGGTGCTACAGCATTGTGCCTTTGGTCTCTTTGGCAGTGCATATATTGGGAACACTGAGATGATATATAATATTTGAGCTGTTATGTATCTAAATTCCTAAACTGTAATGTGGTATCACAATATTTAGTGTAGTGTAGTTTAGTTAGTTAGAAATCACTCTAGCACACAATCACAACAGGAACATATATGTATATAAAAATATAAATACAGAATTTTTTTTTTTTTCATCCTGACTGAACACCATCTGACCTGTTTTCAACTGGAATCCAGTGGCTGGGCTGAGTCTCCATAACGCAACTGGGAGGGGCAGGGCTGTTACCATGGGGAGGTACTGTCGCAGGTCTGCAATCAGCTTATCGCGGCCATAGGAGTCCAAGCTTTCCATCACTACGGAGGGAGAGTAGACACTGTCCCCTCCAGTCACGTGATAAGCCACTGTCATGTTGGGAGAACCAAATACTGTCTCCACCTGAGAGGGGAAGGTAGAGAAGACAATGAGTCGTGTCTGAAGAACCATATTGGTAGTTTTTAGCATGTTTTAGCCCATTAATTGCACAATGATTGTACCTGAGTGGCCGATATTTAAGTGTAACCCAACACTGTCTGCTTTGGCTTAACCAGTAAACTACAACCTACCTAAAAATCAAGGTACTGTAGGTTCGAAAGTTCAAATTATTCATCCAGAAACGCTCCCATTCAACCAACCGCTGATTACCAAGACACGGGACATAAATACTCACAAAATGAAACTGTAGATAAATCAACATAAAACTACAGTAAATTAATAATGAGAATACAAAGCAGAGTAAGATTAAAATAAAGCCTCAGTTTATGTCCTCCTTACACAGTTCTGAGTCAACTGCCCTATCTGTGGTGGTGGATAAAAAGCTCCTTCATCACTTTGTTATAAGAACTGTGTACATTCAATGTTATCATAAACCTGCTATTTGCAGCACTGCAGCTTGATTTGCATCATTACCTATAACACAACCACTAGTGTTGATGTGATGGCTGCCTCGGTGTAAACAGCAAGATAAAGTCTCAGATAGCTGTCAGATTTCGTCTTGAGGATTCTGTCTGCCACTTTCTAAACACTATCACAAGGTTTGAGAGTGATTTTCTTCCTTTCAGATAGAGACCGTTTTTTACCCATTTTAGTACAGTATGAAAATCACTTGCAGACACTTGAATATTGCTTAAAAGGCAGTATTGTGTGCTAAATGTGGTAAAAAGCAGGGACTGATTTGAAATCTTTACCAATATGCCATTCGAGATTTTGACATGCTACAGTAGGAAAAGCACAGGCATAAATAACAAAACGAATGATGGCTGAACTGCATTTAGCTGCTTCAGTTTCAGGGTCCTGCTACTGTGAATGCTGCCTCACTCTTGCACCATCATGGCTGACTGGGACACTTGAAGGGCTTTTCCATTGGCATTTTTGGCTTGCTTTTTCATCACCAATATAAACGTGCCTCGCTGTGTCAAGCCTCGTCTGAGATGGACAATCTCCGGAGTTGGTCCAAAGCACGGCAACCTGCCTCCAAGCCGGTTGCAACAACCCCACCTCTCCACCTTAAACAAGTGTGAGCTGACTCAACTCACGTCTGTGCAGGAGACCAAAGAGAAAGACGTTTTTAAAAGTCTCTGTGTGTTCACCTCTCAGAACTTTGCAGCTTCTGACTGAATCTCTGTGGTTTGAAGTTTAGTTTCTCCCCTGTGTCCCCGTTTGCACTTTCAGATATCTGCTTTATTTTACTGCTTCATCATGTTCGCTTTCAGCTGTATAGGAGTCGTTCTACGTGACTGCTGATGAAACCCCTGATATTGCTGCTTCATATTAAATGTTTTTAAGTACAAAATAATGGAGTGCTTTTTTGTGTTCATCACCTAATTAGTGGAGCTTTGTTAGCATCAATTCTTCAATAAAAGCAAGTCTACTAATACTGCAGGGAAGAACAGTACAAGCAGAAACAGCCAGATGTTGGATGAAGGGCTGCAAACAGGCTCTTACTGCCCCTCTGCAAACAGCACACCTCTAACACTCGCAGCAAAAATAACAGAGGGCTTTTTTTTTTGAAGAATTTACGAATGTAGGAAATTAAATGTGTTTATCTACAGCCGCTCATTTGACCACCAGTCACAGCCATGAATCAGCCCGTTGCTTTTAAACTTCATCAGCTATGAAAAAGGCCAGTCTGTATAGTTTGAGTTGGGTTTAAATTGTATGTTCATATCATAACCTACTAAAAGGAAAAGAAACCATCCACTGCATAAAAGCCAGAGTAGGAAATCAATTGAATATTGTACACATGCTTTGAAAAATGGTCAAATTATGTAAAATATTCACAGTTAATCAGCAAAAAGACATTCAGGGTATGTTTTTGGAGGCAGGATCAGAAGGTAGTGTCAATCAGTCATATTAGCAAGTGAGCTGAATGACAAGATCTTGAGCTGTATTGGGTTGATGGAGCACTTAAGAGTGTATTCCAACCACTCACTAATGAAAGCATGTGTACCAGGAGAGAGAGTGATTATGAAGTACAGACATGTGGAGAGAACCTGCAGGGACTGACGGGCTGCTGGGAAGAGAGTAAAGATGAGCGAGATGTGGGGGAGACTGTTAAACAGGGAGTCTGGGACAAAGAGGCTTATGTTCCTTCACTTCTAACCCGAGAGACCAGGTTTCACTGCGTCCTTGTTCACACAGAAACACAGGTGAAATCTGCGTGTGTGTTGTAAGTCATGGCACGTAAAAATAGGCATGTGTTTGTCAGAAGGAGTTTGACTTTTCGGTGAACTGTACGTGGATGGAAGCCGGACAGGAAATGATGACAGATGTGACGAAACTAGGTGTGCATGTGTAGGAGAGGTGAAACCATTCAGGTCCGTTATCAAAACCCATCTGAAAGCCTGTGCTGACAAAATCCCCTGGCCGAAACACTGAGAGCCAAGAGTCTCTGTAGCTGAGAGCCACCTCTCTGCCTCCTCACAATTCAGCCTTGTTATGAGCTCCATGAAAAGAGCCCTTTATTATCACTTCATCCTCTCAGGCTTCACCCATGTGGAGGTGTTATTAAGAGATTGCATTTCCAGAAAGCCAGAGATTGGTAACACACCCATTAACTCAAAGGGTGCGAAAGACAAGTCAGTCAACAGATTAACCTAACAGATCTCACCCATTTTCCAAAAGTTTCAAGTCACTGGAGAGGCCTAACCACAAGACACAAACATAGTCAACTTTTATCTTTTTTAACGGTGCCAAATGTTTTTTCATCTTGTGGTTCATCTCATTTAGTCTATTTCTCATCATCTTTTCAGCATCAGCACGGCACATTACTCTCCTCCCAACCATTTATAACCTATAATTAAACACAGAAGCGATTTCCCTTGCCAACAGCTTGCTTCCCATTGGATGAGAGAGCAGTGCTGCTAAAAGGAACCCAAGCAATGTTAAAATGGGTGACAGGAGTGCACCGAAGCAAGACACCTCCTGAGACTCCACAGAGAGAGAGAGAGAGAGTGAACATGTGAGAGGACTGACCTTCACATGGGCAGGACGAACACACAGGCCTCTCTCTCAATTATCTGATACTTCCACATTGAGAAATACAACACGCCGAGACATTTCACAGGATTGCAGGCATACAAGTAAACACGCACGCACGCACACGCGGAAACATGCAGACACAGAAGTACTTAACACTTGCCCAAAATTGCAACACTCTAAAAGCACTTCAACCCACCGGGGACTAGGAGGAGACTGATTTTTACTACCAAATTTAATTCTAGCATTACGCTTTTTTCACATGTTCAGTGTATGCAAAGAACACTGCTTTACCAACTAGCAAACATTGCTCCCAGAGGAACTCTTTATCCCTTTGTTTTACACAAAAGCTCACATTTTGACTCGAACACACATTTCTACTTCTCGCCTCTCATAGCCAAGAGGTGCTCCTGATGCAAAGTCATACCACGCTGAGGTATTAGAGGCTTACTGGAGAGAGAGAATGGTTTTGGCACAATGGCTACCATGATTGGTTCCACACATGGCTAATCCACAGACATAGAGATTGTGGGCGCACTGGATCTGTTTGGGTCATTATTGCAGGGGAAAATGATGGGATTGGTTCCCTGCTGAGCCTTTTGTTAAACCAAATCTGGTGTCTCCACTGCTCTGCTAAGTCTACCTTTTGGTGAAGATTGGATGGATTCTGTAGACTCTCTGGTTGTCAGTAAAAGCCTGTCTCTTCTTCAAATATAAGAAAATTGGAACAAAAGTTCTCATCTACAGCACTGCCACAGTCCTAATCTACATCTTGTTTTAGTGTTGGTACAGTTACTCAAATATGTGACATCACCCGCTGCCTTCTGGGACACATTCAGTCAACCTAATTTCTATATTAGTCCTCATCTCTTCTCGCATAGCCTACATGAGGGTCCTTGGTATAAGTGCCTAATTCACTGCATATTTCTGGTGAGGGCACAAACCATTCACTGTTCATCAGTGTTAGAGATGGTTTGATTATTTAGTCCAAGACCGAGCGACAGTTTGGGTCTGCAGAACAAGCAGTTGTCAGTCAACGTGTTGTAATCACAAACTGCTTCACAGGAATGAATGTCTATGATACACTTCACATAATATGCAAAATACGAGCTTCAAATAAACATGTTCATTAAAGTCAGACAGGCTGGGATAGCAGTAAATTTGAATACCTTTTACTTCACTCAATATTCAACTTTTTCGACAGTGTAATGAATCAAAGTCTCAGCATCAGAGCACTGGCAGAACTTTGAACACTTCCCAAACAAGGCTAACAAAAACTCTTTCTTTCTTTCTGAATTAATTTGAAATGTATTTTTGCATTCATCTGGATCCTAAGCCTTCTTTAAGTCACAACTGTTCAACCTGTGTCTGTGTACTGATGCTGGCTGATACTGTGGAGATAAAAATATCAGCGTGGATTTCACATACTGACCAGTAAGAAGAGATAAATCTCTGTATATAAACCAAGTATGCTACTCTAAATCTGCCCTTAGCTTAAGATTCTGCTACGATTCACTTTAGTGACATTATCAGTATCAGAGAAACTGTGCACCCTTCTTACATGAATCACTACCACTTTTTAACCACTAGTGGTGCTGCAGAGCAATGTTTTTAAGTGTAGGTCCCTGTTTTGCTGATATCACATGCATAGGGAGACAAATACGTGCGCATGTGCACACGTAATGTGATACACAGTCCTATCAACAGTTTTGCATTGTTCCACTGATGGACAATTGCTGGCAGTAACGTATCAAGAAATGCAATAACAAATGTAACAACAAAGGCAAGAAGATGATACGCAAGCAAACATGGATGTAAACCATGCAGGTTTCAGATTCTTCCAAAATTGGCTTTCATAAGGAAGGTGATGCATTCAAGGGCCGCAAGGATGAACACAATGTGTTTTAATGAGAACCAGCGAATGTCCAAGAAGTTTTGCTTGTTTAAAAAAAGACTGCACAAAATATATTTGACTCTAGATGGATAAATGAATGTTAAACATAGTATAACAGCTACGTTTGTTGATTAATCAACTGTAACTGAGAGGACTCTGACCTGAGCCTGGGCTGAGCTATCATTCAGAGCTTTTCGGAGGCCCTGACTTAGTCCCCTTCGCAGGTTCTGCCTTTGAATGCTGTCCAGCCTGTTTCTTCTCACATAGATGGAAACAACTGAGAGAGATATGGAGACAGACAGACAGACAAAAAGAAGAAACGAAGACAGACAGCAGACCAAACATGTTAGATAAATAACACCGCTTCTCTTTTTTTAAAACTGAGGCAAAAATACTGTTTACCTGTTTTCACCCACAATCTCTCTGTGATGTTGCACTGCTGCGGTGGAGCCTCTGTTGTGGTGGTAAATGGGGAAATAAAGATGGTGGTGCCCCCCCTGGAAAGGCTCGTCCTGGGGACAGGTGGCGTGAACGTTCTCCTGCTGGTTTGTGTCCTGATGGTTGTAATGGTCGTCGTTCTCCTGGTCAAAGGTGTGGGCTGTGGTGTGCTAGCGGTGGCAAACTGTGTACTTGTGGTGGTGACTCTTGGGGAAGGTGTGGTAGTGGTGGGGTTAGTTTTGGTGGTTGAAGCTGCAGTTGTGGCGGTGAACTTGACAGAGGCTGTTGTGGTGTCCTGTCGGGGGGGCAGAGGTGATACCTGAGACGTCCTCTCAGTGGGCCCAGCAGAAAGGGTAATTCTGACCGATTGAGAGGGGGCTAGACTGGCCACTTTTTCTTTGGGGAAAGTGAGCGCAACTGCTTTGGATGTTCCAGCGGTTAACTCCGTCCCAGTCTCTGTAAGGACAACAAATGTCTCGGTCACTTCCTCTGAATCTATTAATAAGGTCAGATTTGGTGATAAAGATGGATATGTGGCTTTCGTAGACACAGGTGATGATGCAGTGCCTGGGTACATGGTTGGTTTGACTGACAATCCGTTGCCAGAATGTAATGTTGATGATGATGATGATGACAAAGACGATGATGATAAAACTTTAGAAGTAGGGGATTTTGTGTGTAAGGATGACAACTGAGAACTTTTGATGCCCCCATATAACAGTAGTGAAGTCTCTGAGGTTGATGGTGATGTATGAAATGAAGAAGACGATGGTACCAGCTCTGCTGGTGGGGTTAACCCCCTCAGTTTCAAAGCAGTTGTGTTATTGTCAGAGTGAGAGAAACTGAGTGCAGGGTTGTTTGAAAGTGTGACAGCAGAATCAAATGCAGATTCAAGAGAATCACCATCTGCCAGAAGGAGGCTGGGCTTGCTCTTATACATCAATTCAAGAGAAGCTTGTGAAGATGCTACAGAGTCAGTAGTTGTGTGAGAGAGGGGCAGAAAACCATATGAACCCTGTGATGATGGAGCAGCAGTGTTTACAGTGGCTGCTTGCTGTACAGTGGCATCCACAGCAGATCTGAGATTAGCTGGGGACACGTTCAGACTCTGTTCTTTATCTCCTGGTGTGCCTTTAACATATGTAAAAGATGGATGTTCTCCAGCAGTTGGATGAAGTGAATATGGATCACTGGCGACTACTGTTGGATCAGTTGAATTCAATATATGCATATTATGCTCTTGTCCGCCTTCCAGATCTGGATGTTCATACGATGGTCCATCTGCTTGTAAATTAGAATTTGCCCTATCAGAGCCAATAGATGTATTGTCTAATTCAGAGGCAGCGCTTTCAAAAGACACAGGCTTGCTGGTTCTCCACTTTGTATACGGTGCCATTATTTTTGTGCCAAAGCTGAAAATAGCACTAAATGTCTCACTGCTGTTTTGTCCATCACTGGAGGAAGTGGTTGCAGCAGAGGAGGCAGTGGAGGGAATGCTTGTTTGTGCGCCTAAATAAAAATTAGATTTATCCCTTCTCACACTGGTGATTGATGCCGGAGAGTGAGAAGTGGAGTTTGTCCTTGCTGTTAGGGTGATTTCTGACCAGGAGGAGGGAGTAGACTGCTCATAATGGCCCATGAGTGTCACATCGTCTTTACGAGAAAGACTTTTAAGAGTTTCTAATGCAGCATCAAAAGGTGCTGAAGAAAAAGGTATTCCAGTGGATGATGCTTTGCCAGAATCTTCAGAGCCTTTATTCAACACAAAGAAATCTTTTGTAGTCATGAAAGATGGAAACTGTGCTGTGAACTGCCCTGATGGAACACCCCTCTTGTTAAACGCAGTGGCTCTGATTAGAGTTGACTCTTCTTTTCGATCAAATAAAGGAGAAGCTGAACTCTTTGCAGTGCTACTGTGGAAGCTCTCAGCAAGCATCTTTCCATATGTCACGTGAACATCAGAGGCTGGTGATGTTTTGCTATTTCCTTCACTTATTTCTACCTCTAAAGTCGAAGGTATCCTGTGGTCAGCTCTCTCGGATTTTATCATATGATACGGGATTTCAGCAGAGGACACTGTCTGATGAGATTTGTTAGGAGGTAGAGTTAGATAAGATGTTGTAAAATGCTTGTGGGGAAATGCAAGTAAAGATCTTGTTTGAAATGGTCTTTGTGAGGGGGCAGTACTGGATGATAATGAGGCTTTGGCTTGGTCTGCAAAATTAATTTCACTCTTGGTAGACAGACCAGTGTTATGTTCAGTGTTGTGGCTGTAAAAAGAGGGCAGTAAGTATGTAGGACGAGTGGGACGTGAAAGACTTTCATACATGGTTTTGTAGGTTGCTGGCAACGCTGAACTAGAAAGAGAAATTGTCTTACTGTTACTCATTTTTGGCATCGACCATCCTGTAGGCTCCTGAGTTATGCCTTTGGGAGACCTTGTTTGTGTTAAAAAGGCTTGAACATTTAAGACTTGATTACTTGGCAAATGAAGTGAATCTGACTCTGATGTGGAGGAGGTTGTGCCTGTTCTGGTGATCGAGCTGATGATGGAACCAGTGGTGGACTCTGGCCTCGGCTGCCTGTGTGAGAGTGAGTTACTCAGGTGGGTTTGAGTGGAAAGAGATTGGAGCTCTGCTTCTGCTATCTCTCCCTGGTTGTAATTTATATTGATGGCAGTAACTCTGGGGCTGCCGTGACCTGCTGCCATGAGTAAATCATCAGGATTAGATACATACTCTAAGGACGCCACGCCAGAGCGGATAGGTGCTAGCTTAGCGAATGCAGTTTCAGAGAGAGATGTTTCACCTGGTGGGGTCTGGGAGGAAACCGTAAAAAATGACTGTGTAGGTCTGAACGTCATTGCTGGAGATACAGTTGGATTTACAACCTGTGAACTGAGAGGCGACAGGACTGCATCTCCAGCACTTTTGTGACCAAAAGTCTGACTACTTACAGCTGTCTTGCTTTCCTTTTCCACATATGTCGTTTGATTTAACATCTGCTGTGTGACATGACTAGAAACTGAATAGCCTTTGGGATGGGCAGAGTGCAGAGCTGATGTGGAATTTTGTAAAGCTCCCTGCCTGTGAACAGCTCGACTCTCTTGATTGGTGGGAAATGAGGTGCTAATTTGAAGATTATTAGCCGATACTGAGCTCATACCGAGGTTCTGGGTTTGAGTGGTTCTGTATAAAATGTTTAAAAGACTTTGTCTATGGCCAGGAGTAGAATATGATGTATATGTGCTAGCTGCTGGCGTCTTGATTACTTGTGTGCTTGCACTTCTTATATATGCTCCATTCACACCATGGATTTTATCTGCTGGTGAGTGTAATGAATGTTTTGTCACTTTATTGCTCTTTCCAATGCTGGTTTCACTTGGAAAATGGGGGGGTTTAGTTGTTATTTTTAGCAGTCCCTGTGTAACTGCTGTTGGGCCAATAACTGAATGAGTGGGGGGTTGTGTAGTTGTTAGACTGTCAGTCCAACCCCGAGCCCCTGCTGGTGATAATGTTGCTGTTGTCTGAGTGGCAGGGCCGGATGCGATCCTTTGACTTTGAGATGCAGCAGCAGCTTTGTTCATCCACCCAGCAGAAGGTGGTAGAGACAATAGAGACACTATGGCTGTTAACACAGAGGAGGTGGAGGGAGCTGATGGAGACACTGATGATGATAATGAAGAAGATGATACTGTCAATGATGAAAATGATGACATATCCCTGTTTCCATCCATAAAGGACACATGAGATGGCCTAGTGACAGGCGGTGCCATGGTAGCAGCCTGGGGTGGTGTGGTGTGTTGGTAAGACGTGTTGGAAGTCAGACCTGAGCTGGCGGCGAGGAGCCTGTCTCCCATAGACGACAATGAGGAGGACATCTCTGAGCCCTGGCTGGAACTATGTGAAGGCCATTGGGTGGTGTGGGTCTCGTCCCTGGTGATAGTTGGCAAGGTTCTACTTTGATCAATGCTCACCTGATGTTTGACAGTTCCTGCCATGACAGTTAAGACAGAAGAAAAGGCAGGCTGCCCTGACAAACCCTCCCCCTCAGACTCTGAGTCACCATCTGGATGGACAACTGAGAAAGGCACCTCCTCTGCCACTGACAGCTCAGCCAATGGATGAGCAGGAGCAGCTGCGGGGTTGCTTTGTAAAGAAGAGGAGCCGGAGGCATCATAGGTAGGCTTTTCTGTTGACAGAAATGAAAATGAAAAGACAGATTAATAATGGTAACCACAGCAACATAGGCCTACTTTTAATGCTGAAGTTACATTTAATTCCATTTCAGGTGAGTCCATTGAAATGCTGTAACAAATGGCTTTGTTAATGGTTTGTAAACCATTTATTAATCTCTTATAGAGCAGTTATGAGACAACATTTGAGTTGCCACATTGTGATTAAAGTCGGACCAGCACTGCATTTCTAGAGGTTGACATCAGTAATGATATTTGGGAGTTTTAAAAAATAAAACAGAAATACATAAGCAAACAGTCTTAATGTGGTTACTTATCAGCCGACATATACACTGATATCTGCAGAAAAGCTAACATTGCTAATTGTGATAAACCCCCTCTGAGTGGTGTTTATCCTTTCTATTTGATAAAGATGCAGCTATAAATGTAAGAAATCCCTTCATCAATACCCATCATACCTGAGCCTGCAGCTGTGAATGTTAATGAATTGTTAATAAATGAATTTGGTTCAGATTCTCTGCAGCTGTTTTCCAAACAAATAACAGTCAGAGGGTCTTCCTAGGAGCAATTCAAAAGTGAAAAGGAGGTGTAATTCTGGGTTTTTTTTGTTATTGTTGTTGTTTGTTCCCCAAAGCCTGCTCTTATTAACAGAACTGATCTATGAAGCATTAGTCAATGATTTATCTAACTCATCATAAAGGGTGTTTCATTAGAAAGTGGTACCAAGTTCCTGCTGTCTATAAGCCAAAAAAACTGTATAAACTGACATGTTGAGGTTCTGTCCTATTAACTGGCAGCATGAAAAATCTGATTGCCTAAGCAGTGTGCACATTCATTCAGCCCGCATGTCAGCATGGAATTACCCTCTCTAGACATGACAGATGAAGCCATTACGAAGAGCCAGGTATGCCACCCCACCATCGAAGAGACCTGGTTCATCTTGTACACATTTACCGATACCTGAGTGTCAGGATCAAATCTGACGGTGTTAGATAAGCTGTCAAAGTTATAATAAATAATAAATTCACGTTCAAGTATGAGCTTTTAATTGACTGCTGAGCAGTAATCACTTTAACTTCCAGTATGTGCCAAGGTGAAAACACATCATAAATACTACTCACACACCAGGTTTGGTGTAAACACATCTTTCTAATAGCCACAGACAGTACACCAAGGGCAGACACTTATGTATTCCCAAAGGAGAGAAAAAGAGACAGTCTTCAAAGTGGAACAAATAGAATTATTCAAGAGATTGCAGTTGTGTGCACAAGTATAGCTAAGATAATGCTGCTTCTAAAAACACACAATGGACTCATGTTACAGTGTTTCGCACCGTTGCAGAAATGATGCCTCAGTAAAAGGCAAAAGAGAGGGGGAGAGAGAGAGGGGGAGAGAGAGAGAGAGAGATAGAGGGAGAGAGAGAGACAGAGAGAGAGAGAGAGAGAGAGAGATGGAGGTTTACATTACAGGAACTATCATGAAGATGCTGGAGGGGATTAATGCACCAACACGGCCGACATGGAGTTGTCTCTCATCCATTCCTGCCCCATCCTCTCCTTTTATTCTCCGCACATCCTCGACACATCCATATAGGGGTTCTTTTATCCATTTATAAAGCTTTGCAGTCCTGTCACACCTCCCACCCCCTCAGCATGTTTCCCCTGCTGATGTGCATCCAGCTAGCACTCACATACAACTCCTTCAGTGTCGAGAGAAACTGAGTAGAGGGGCAAACGTCTACATGGATTGCAAAGGGATACTAGATATTCATAAATCATTAATTTTTCCGCCTACTGTTGTCCAATTTCGCTTAAATGAATGCATGCTTTGAACATAAACTGTAAAATTCAGGGAATTGTCCAGCGCATACTGTGGAAATTACTGAGGCCCTTGAGTGCATGCTTTCTGAATTACACACATGACGATTAGCCTAAGGCACTGTGTACCCACACAGCTGGCACTGTAAAGCTATCTGAAAACAGTTTTTCTGTCTTTAGATATTTGCCAACCATTAAATGAGAACTGCACTAGGGTTTAATACCTACAAATTCAGTAAAAATTCCAGGTCACTAACTCCTAATGTATTATTAAATGTCACCAGTATCCCAGAGAAGTAGTATAATGATTTTTAAAATTTGTTTTCAGAGGAATAAATCTCTGAATTTCATTAACTGCCACTATTAATTTCTTTAAAACAGCTCCTTCATGCTGTATAAATGATCCCACTTAATTCCTTTTCTTCAATGAATCACTAATGTGCTAAAATGTGATTAGTGAAATTGCAACACCGCAATTCTTAATCCATTCCTAAAAAAACGTCGGAATAAAACAAAGAATGGGAAGAAGGGAAATGTATTTCTGTATTCACAAAAGAGCTCCGAAATAAGAAGGGTATGTGTTCTGCTTCAAGGCCACGAAAAGGTCAATCAGTCAAACCACCTGGTTATCAGAGTGAAAGAGAACTTCCTGGCCCCCTCCCTCCCCTGCATAGCAAGCCCACTGACGACGTGAATTTGGGTGCGAGGGACGGAGGCCAGTCCGAGCGGAGGTGTGGACTCCACCCGTGGTTTGCCACCTGCTCTGACAGCGCTGAGCATATGGGACGATTTTAACCGTGGATGAGAGAGGACAAGGTGTGCACATAAATGCTCATTGTGACAGAGTCAGAGTGATGAGGAAAAAGAATGTAGACACACCAAGACCAGCAGCTGGGCAAAAAAGAGTGGTACCAGAAGGAGAAAATGATTGAATTTGTACTGAAGTGTCTGCAGCCTGCAAACCCGACGGTTTTCCCACAACAGTAATTTATCTTAATCACTCCTCCTCCCTTCAGCCTTGAAAGCAGATAACAGATGATGCCACATTACTACAAGTACTACTTAACTCTGTAAGAGTTGGTGGTATTAAGTCAACTTGATATTGCATAGAAGAAGACAATTTTGATAATTGTTTTTCGTCATTCATCAAGCAGATATGTATGCTCCTGGGCTCTTGGTGAGACAAAGAAAACAATTTTAAGATGTTGCCTTGGCTCATGGGAAGTTGTGATGTGCATTTTTTTTTTGTCAATTCCGACATTTTAAAGGCTAAACACTCAATGTATCATAAAAATAATTATTAGTTACTGCTTAGTGAGTTAAGTAAAAGCTTCCATTCATAGTATGTCATATCTGCTGCTGTCAGAAATCAAAACAATAACAGAGGACATAGTTTGATGCTGTTGTGAGGCACCATGGGATCATGGGAGTTGTTGTCCTCATAGGTAAACAACCACCAGTGCCGATGAAAATCAATCTGATGTGACTCAGACACAGAGATGTTCACGAACGAGGTAACATCTTAAAGTTTTATTTAGTTACATTTACATACATACATAGTTACATAGTTACACTCATTGATTTCCTCCCTCACGCTCCGCTGTTTCCCATATTTGCGCTAACAGACAACCAAATGAAAGGCACTGTTACCACTGAATAAAATGATTTCTCTGGGTCTGAACATTTGGGATAATGTAACTACACAACTCACTATATACATAATAAAGGTCAAGTCATTTTTGACATTTTAATAGGAAAATGTTACAAAATAACCTTTAACAAACCAACATTTTCTCTGACTCACTCATCAGTCAGATTCAACAAAGAATATGCTGACACAGAAAAGCTGCATATGATGTCAGGCAGTGTGGAATAAGATATTCTTTCTACTTTAGAGCCACTGTAAAACAAAAGGGGGAAGCTGATTGTCAATGGGGTCAAATAACAATGAGATGATAACCTCCAGTGAGAAATTGATATTCAAGCACGTGATGAATAAAATGTTAAATGTTACACTTCTTCAGTCGAGAGACAGCTCCATGATCCTGACTCGTCCTTAAAACCTTCCGCACACATGAAGCACAGACCTCATTTCCACACTCATTTTTTGCCCCTCTGCAGACAGCACTATCTTTAAACTACCAGGACACAGACATGACACTGCTCCACTCATATTACACACTGCTTCTTCTTTAGCTTTCAGCATTTTTTGTTCTCTTACGTGTGGAAAATGGTAAACAAGAGAGTATAATTCAATAGTGAGGTGGACAGAAGCCTCGGAGCAGAGAAAGAAATTTAAGGAGCCTGGTCTTCTGAAGACGTCCCTCCTATGCTGTGGCTGTTTATGGCTGCACATACAAATGCTTAGAGCTGTTGTTGTTGTAACCAAATTAAAAATAACAGCTTTAGCGAGGTGGAAGTCTGGAAGTAGAGCATTTTGATTGAAAAATGCTGTTTTAACATATATATTCCAGATACCCTCTGTGTAGTTTTTGTCTGTGTGTGGAGGCAGCATGTCTGTGCAGGGCTGGAGGAGGAGGGTGGCAATGATGCCAAGCACTGCTGAGGTGACAGTATGGATGGAAGGCAGGATGTCACACACAGCACTATGCTTTTTTAATGTTTTTTCAGAGGGTGCAAACAGCACAGCAGGCTGAGACACGCATCAGCTGTCTGGAACACAGCCCAGCAGACACTTAACCCTGCAACCACACAGAGATGTGTACATGGTATTAAAAGAGATGTTCTCTCAGTCAGTCACTCATTTATTACTCCTGACAAGGAGGTTACAGTATATGCTTTTGGTCCTGCTTCACTGTTTCCAAGAAGACCAAGAAACATATCATTGATTTGTGGCCTGATTCCAGGAATTGTTTAAAGCCAGACTGCAATTTGTGAAAGAAAAGACAAGAAACTCTTCTTCTTACAAATGAATAAATGGATTCATAAGTAAAATAATACACTCTGCCTCAATTCAACATACTCTGCTGTTTGCTGCTAAAGCCCTACTTACAGTGGTGGATGAAGTATTGAGATCCTTCACTTAAGTAAAAGTACTAATACTAGTACTTTAGCAAAAGCATGGAAGTATAATCAGGAAAATGTACTTGTATTGAAAGTAAAAGTACTCATTCTAGAAAAATGTCAGCTGTGACTGTTTTACTATAATATGCAAGAGCTGTTTGAACCAGTTTGCAGAAGACTGAAACTAATGATTATTTTCATTATGGGTTAATCTTCTGATTATTTTCTTGATTATTCGACTGTTTTATTCGTGAAAAATCAGCAGGAAGCCCAAAGTGACACCTTCACAATGCTTTTTCGTGCAGTAAAGGGTCCAGAACTCGAAATTATGTAAAAATAAATTACAAGAAATTACTAAATGATATCAAAATAGTTGCAAATTAATTTCTTGTCAATCCACTGATCCACAACTTGTTTCAGTTCTACTTTTTGTATTTTCAAAATTTTTCTGTGCAAAAATCTGAATTTGTGAAATAACTGGTGACTAAAGCTGTCAAATAAATGTAGTGAAGTAAAAAGTACAATATTTTCCTCTGAATTGTGGTGGAGTAAAGTAAGAAAGTGTATGAGAAGAAAATACTCAAGTACATGTACTTAAGTACAGTACTTGAGTAAATGTACTTACATTCCACCACTGTCTGCTTGTGGTATGACCAGTAGATAATGGTGGCTAATGTTAGCTAATATTGCTAATAATTGTGTTATCCACTGCTGACTCTTTGGACCTTTACATACTTGTTCTAGTGTCGCACTTCATGTCAGTATTGATGATAATCTTGTAATTGTCATTTGTTGCCACCACGGGTGCTGGTCAGCAAACGTTACATAGATTTGTTTTTAAGTATTTGTTAACATTACAATACAGGGTATTTATTATCAGTGAGAGTGAACTTGAACCACATCCCAGATTCACAGGACTGTCTTTCACTTTGTGTATTTTGCAGATCCAAAGTCAGATATCTAAAAAATGTTTTATTACCTAAAAAAATGAACACATTTTTCAGATGGTGCAGCCTGGAGCATGAATGCCTGCCATGCGGCTGAGTCATTTCCAGTTAAGAAATCTTTTTGTTTTGTTGCTGTGATTTAAAGTGCACGTCTAACAACTGCCACATCAACGCTTGTTTACGTTTGGAACATTTTTATCAATTGTATTGAGAATGCAGCAACCCTCTGACACCAGTAATCTCTCCCTTTTCATTGATAAAATGATAGAAGACATATACTTGAAGGAAAAAACAGCTTTGGGCAATACAATGACTCAGGGGAGGCTGAGCACACTCTCAAAACCTATTTTTCTCTGTCCTGCTCTGTGTCTTGCTCTCTCTCTCTCCTTCTCTCTCTCTCTCTCTCTCTCTCTCACTCCAAATAAAAGTCAGCCTATCCACTGACGCTGAGGCTCCTCGTCTTTTTCAGCCTGACATGTCGACACACTGACTTCTGTCCTGATGCTGCTCAGGACGCTGTAGTCATGGCTCATGTTGTTGCACTCTGTCCATTCCTATTACTGCTCACTGAGCCTGTTTTCCACTGTCCTTGTCCCTGAGCTCGAGCTTGACTCATTTAGGATTAAGCAATATAATGATATGTGAGAGATTTGTCAACTGGTAGTCAGACACTGAATACTGACAGGTAATTAAATCATAACTGTTACACTGTACTTGCTAAATAGGCCGACACTACATTCATTTCTTCGTGTATCTGCATCTCTATACACAGGATACATTACAATAATGTTTCTATCAGTGTCTCTTTCCACTGCAGGCTCAGTTAAACACACCTGAGAGCCATTATTCAGGGCTTTCAGCAAGCTTTTTGCAAAGTGGCAGGGGCCACATTCCCTCCACTCTCACATGAGCGATAGTATCTGCTGCCTTAAACCCTTTTGGTGAAAGTGGACAAACAGCAGCCAAACTTCAGGGTCTAATTATGTAAATTCAGAAATTAAAGTGCTGTAACAATTCAGTGAATAAAGGATATGGACATAGTTCTGCTGAACGGAATGAATTATTCCAGAACAAAAAAAAAAAAAAAAAAGGATTTCATGAGAATATATTCAACATTTTTACAAGGCTGCTGTATTATGTTAATGATCTTTATCTGCACAAAAGGGTTCCAAAATATGGTAACAAGTACATTTGATATGCACAGAGATAAAGTCCCTCAAAGTGGAACCAAACGTGCTGACCAAAGAATGAACAGAGCTTCTACATCCGTGTCTCCCTCAGCCATTACAGCCTACATGAGAAAAGAATAACAATTAATCTGTTAAATGGACAACAGTCTGTATCTTAAACATCACTCAAAAATAGGCTTATTATTCAGTCACATTTGTTAAATGTCGTCGTCGTCCAAGGGCTCCCTTGTTAAGTGCTGACTATGGTGCAGGTTGTGATGGGACTAATACTGAGGTCCCTAAAATAAACGATCACATTAACAACGATTATATCAGCAGTGAGGAGTTGGAACAGTCTAAATGATGTAAAAGCACGAATGACCTTTAGAATCAGTCAAATGGCTTGACTTTTTTTTAACAGATATTCTTCAACAGACACTGCAGTCACTGCAGAAAACCTTCAAGACTCTGAAAATAAAACTCTTTAGCTGGTTTCAAATAACATTTCTAGCACTGAGGGGACTAAATAAATTTAGTATGTATTTTTTAGCTTTGATGAAAGATCCTCTGAAGTTCAGACTTTCTGGGAGTGTAATGGCTGAGTGGCCAATTCAATATTAATATTAGACAGACGGCACGTTAGCATCAGAGCAGAGCAGTGAAATAAAATGCAGGGCTGTTTTAAACTTCCAGAGGAGGAGTGATTTCTGTGCTGATTGCTGAGGAGTTCAATATGCTTAGCCCTTCGTACTGCAGTGTACAATAGTGCTGAAGACTACACTGAGGTCTACACCTTATAACTTTGAGGGAAACCACACTGCATAAGACTCAGGTCAAAAGCCACTAATGTTGGTTAACATGTATAAAATAAAATGTTTACTAATGGATAAAGAGGATTAATGGATCAAGAGAGATGATTCCAACTTCAGCAGCTTCAGATAAACTGCATAAACCTGCATTTCTACTTCACCTGTTCATTTGCATCATTTTACTTGCAGAGAATAATTAAAGGAGAGCCTATAGCTATCCCAAAACTTCATGTTGAGATGTTTTTATCTTTTATAAAATAAAATGTAATGGTCAACATGCTTGTTTGCTTTCAAGTGTATTTAAGGTGGAAAAGCGATGTTACACGGACATTTTTCACAGCGGATATTTTGCCTTGTCATACTAAGAAAAGCACAGGTGGAAGTAATAACATTAGCGATGGCTCAGCTCCATTAAGAATCCCAGCAGCCAGCCTGATTGATAGCAGGGGCCCGAACAGGCTCACCTAAATGGAATGCACTCATTATTTATGTTATTAATTACACCTGTGTGTTTTCTTGCAATGACTTAAAAAGGTCTCCATCAAGATAAAGTTGCTCCTGTGGAAAATAGAACATTATTTCTTGGATTAGAAGCGGACTGGTAAAATTTAGGGGGAACTGGGTGCGTTTTATCCCAGAACAACGCTCTGAACGCACTGATCATTACAGATTCATGGTATAGAAAAATGTAAGAATATTTTCAGGGTGAAATATTCCTTTGATGCGTGCAGCGATCAGATGAACCTTGCTGGGGCAGACAGCATGACTGGAAGTCAGACTGCTCAGTAGGGTACCGCAGGCAATCACAGTCCCATTAAAACCACCAAAAGTAAGACATCTTTCACTTCAGCATCATGCCCAGAGGCAGCGCTGGCCTGTGAACTGCCATGGTTGAAAGCAGAGAGAGTACGAGAGGTAGAGATAAAAGCAAAAGTAAATACATGTACTGTCTTTCCACAGAGGCATCATACCAATGAACTATAATGATTGTATTTAAGTTTCTTTACAAAAGATTCTTTTTATCTGAAATGTTTTATCACTCCAGTTGTACAAATAGTATAGACTGAAAAACATGTATCAGTTATGATCTTGTATATATATTTCAGTGATTAGGTTTGTCACATTATGTCCCCATTGTGTGTGAGCAAAGCTCCAACCCAGATCCTGAGACACAAATCATCTGAAACATTCAGAGACTATATATAATAAGGACTTCTTGTCCTGGATTAACCTCATACACACACACGCATACATAGAGACAAGGGACTGTATCACACTCGAGCTCATGGCCGTCTCCTGGGGCCATGCATATCGGAGCAGGCAGGGGACGAGTGTAGGAGTTTAGCTGCATGCTGGGGCTGTGATGGGCCGTGGGATTACAGTACAAAAGCCATTTGACGTGGCAGGCTGTGGGTGTGAAATGACAGGTAGGGGTCAAGATAAGGCATCAGATAGTGACGCGGCAGCTGATGGAGGTGTGTTCTGGGTTAAGATGAAGGTCTCATCCTGAGTTATGTATTTTCTCTGCTTAATCTTAAGCATATAAATTGATAAATTGAATGACACACACCACCAAAGGCTCCCTGTGGAGTTTTTGACCTCTAGTACAGCCATGGAGGTGTTTTTCTATGGGCAGGTCCCCACTGCATCCATCGTGCACATGGACAAGGACGCACATGCACAGTCCAGTGGATTCACACCATTCTGCTGATCTGCAGGTGGTGGTAACATGCAAACAAATACAGCAACATGCCAGCAAAGGAGGTGAAAAAGAAGACTGAAATTCATGAATGTCATCAATTCTGGATTTTAAATACTTCAATCAATACACACTGCACATTTTGGTGAGTGACACTGAATTTTAGCATAGTTTTTTACTTTTGTTTGCAAGAAAACTCACCTGACTTAAACTGACTGAAAAAGGAGCAGATCTCCTCTATAGTTTAAATTAGTGTGCATTTGCTACCATTAAGGTTAATGTTGTTTGACACTGATCAGTACTATCAGGAATAGCCTAACAGTCATTTTGCATGCAATAGCTGTTTCAGTGTTGAGTCATGATGTATGACTACATACTCACCCTGAATGTGAAAAGTTTAGAAATAGAAAATCATGGGCCTCTTTTCAGAAAGTGGAGCTAGGTCAGTAGGCAGGTGAGAGAGGTTCACTTTCATATGCATTGCTTATCATGGCTGGGTCTACTCTGGCTCTTCAGGTAAGACTCTGTAATAGTTATACAATAATGCAGAACTACAAGTGAACCATCAGTAAAACAGATAAATAAGTAATTTGTCCTTGCAGACTGACCTCAGTGAAGGGTTGAGGGCTGCAGTCTGCTATCTGAAAAAGCAATACATCACAGGGAGGCTAGGTGAAGTAAAGGCTTGGTCACCTGTGACAGTCTGAGAAAAAATAGACTCCACGAGAGAACTCTGGTGTCACTGTTGGGGAGATCACATGGCTTTGCCTCTGACTTTCTAATTGGGTCCTCAGAGAGACTTCAGAGAGAGTCAAAGCTCATCCTGCTAAGTGACAGACTTATATGTCCTGTGCTAACCCCCTGCGCAAATGTGAGCTCTTAGTATTCCCATTGCAATGCACCTCAAGGTACAGTGCACAATTTTTAGATTTTTATCATCAAATAGTAAATTGTGTTGCTTTCTGTCATAAACGCTGCAACCTGTTGCCCTTCCTTGGCATTCCTCTGTGTGCCTGCTTTGAAGAGCATGAAGAAAGGTAAGAGCTTCAAACAATACATAATAAGCAATGAATAAACATCAGCAGTTTATGACCGTTTAGTCTGTGCATGTGGAATACACATTTGCTGTCTTCCTGTTCTATTCAGAAGATTTCCTGCAAACATCCAACCACAGAGAACCTCCGAATGGTCTCATTTGTTTATGGTAATAATACTAATTAATGCAAATAATTTTATTTTTAAATTATTCATGCTGAATTTCTACACATGGCGTCTTGCACATCTAGTTTTTGACATCAGTGTCATTAAGGCAAAATGTGCATTTACTCTACTAGGTGAATAAAGTGACTCTGATTCTGTCACAGCGAGACATAATTCATGCCTACCATGTCAAACCAAATTGCCTCGGGAGTCTATTAACATGAACATGATGCAAAAGAAGATTGCAAGGCTCTTCAGTGACATAACAAAGACATATTGCACCTATTTGCTGCACTAACCATTAAAATGTAACCTTCCTACACTTGACCTTCTTCGTGCATGCAGGGTGGTGAGCAGCTCAACCAAATAATTATTTTTACTTACATGTTAACATGATTAGTTATCATACGCCTAGAACCTTGAATTCATTCAGTATCACACATTAGTGAAATCAAATAGTCAAAATGATATTTTCTTCTGGCAGACGAGCCCCTGTGATTATCTAATGAGCTCCTCAGAGGTCCCCAGCCCCAAGACTGGAGACCTCTACAGTATAGCACTGGGCAGGTGAATTGGCTCTGAGTGTATTTATTGGCTACGGACTGGTGCTGCAGAGGTTAGCCGAGACATGAGGAGGATAGAGGGAAAATGACAATGAGGGATAACAAGGTGGGATAAGCCTGCTAAGCTTCCAGGATCCCTTCTAAAATCCACACTCGAGTCAAGCACAAGAATGTCAAAATGTTTGTAATACAATCACAATACTCTATAATCTGGGGTCACTACAAGCAGTGGGCCACAAATTAAGTTGTTCATGTTTAACCTACTGACTGTGTTTTTTTGGATTCAGACAGATTTTGTTAGTTAGAGTTAGATGTGGAAATGTTGCAGTTCCACCAGGAGTTTCACCTGCTGCTTCTCTGACATCTGCCCACTCTCTCGCTCCTCTCCCGATTTCAAGCTGATTTCAACCAAACCAGGGTTAGTGATGATTGTTAGAACAGATAAAGCTTCTGGCTAAACAAAAAGGATCATACTCGTCCCCATAATGTCGTCAGAGACTTATGACAACAATCTAAAAATATAGACTTACAGTGGACGTAGACTGTCAGTGTGTAAACATCTGGAGGGGTAATATTGCAGCACACTTGCTCAACACTGGGCCAATTTTCAAAATTTTTGTCTAGGGTCCATAAACAGAGTTTTTCCCATTTGTCAATGGAAACTTTCACTGATTGAAGATGAAATGCTTGTCAAGCTGAAATGAGCAAATAATTCAACAATACAGTAGAGGACATCATTTGTTTACTTCGTATTGTGTAGGTATGTGGATCTTTCAAAAGACTTGTGATCAAACAGAATTTTTGGACAATTTTGACAGGCCTAACCCTCTGTAGATATAAAGAGCTCATTCTAAAGTAACAAAGACACGATTCTTATTTTCAGGTGATGATATACTAAAGAAAACATAATTCTGAATATTATATTTAACCTCTGCTAATAGATCCCCCTAAATCCTGCACACTGGTCCTTTCAGTATGTCTCTGGGAAATTGTGATTTTCAGAGTTTCATAATATTTCATAGACCACTTAGTAAAACAACTTGCATATCATGAAAATAATCATAAATTCTTGCTCAATAATCTCTGGAGGTGCCCATGCTGGGAGCCACTATTCAATAACATGGCTGCTGGTTTTGTTTTGCAAGTGTTGGTGAGTCAGTGACAAACATTAAAATAGGAAATTTCATGCAGTGCAATGCAGTTCAACACAAGGCTGTAATGTGCTCTCCTCACTGAAATATTTCCCGCACATCAAAAAGAAGAGCTGCTTTGCTTGTGACCAGAAGAGAAATGCCAAATAACAGTTTACACAACACCTCCTTTTTTTGGCCGCATTAGAAGACATAGCAAACAAGAGCGTAGGAAATGGTACGGATGCAGGTTGCAGGTGAGAATGAAAACAGGACTCGGCTGCATTATGCATTTTAACACAGCTGAACACGGAGTCAAACTGACAACGCTGCTCATGCATCACATCACAGCGATCATACATTCAACCTTGACGCTGCACACAGTCAAAGCAAACACAGAGATCCCACCTCCTCCAGCAGGCAGCATGATGGATGAGCTCTCACACAACGGCCTCGGTTACATCCTCAACTCACCACAACATCACAGGGCCAGCGGCTGTGTCAC
This sequence comes from Chaetodon trifasciatus, assembly GCA_037975065.1. Taxonomy (NCBI): domain Eukaryota; kingdom Metazoa; phylum Chordata; class Actinopteri; order Chaetodontiformes; family Chaetodontidae; genus Chaetodon; species Chaetodon trifasciatus. The sequence continues at coordinate 16,581,344 of JBBMOE010000001.1, forward strand.
ACTGCAGCTGCTGCTCTCATGGTGGCCATATAAGATCCTGCTGTCATGTCTTTAATGAGTCTGTGTGCTTCTTTGCAGATATTTACACTAGGGAAGAGCTCTGTAGATCCAATACGTTTAAAGAGCCATTCCAGTGTTTTTTAATCACTACAAATATACATTACATTACTGCTAACCGTTTCCAATCATTCTGCAGTGTTTCACAGTTTTTTATTAGCTTAGCACCGGTATTATTAAATTCTTTATGTGTGCTCTTACGCCTGCTGTCCATTAAGCTCTGTTGTGCAGTGGAGTTGTAATTTCTCACTGACGTAATGATTCTCTTCATTTCTGTTCTTTCCTGCATTTGGTGGAAGTGTGGAGATATGCAATGAAATGATTTAGGAGTAATTATGTAACGCTCTTTCTGCTGAGTGAACAAACAAACATCTAATTAAGGAAGTTAATTATGAGAACGTTTGAGAAAACAAAGAGCGCTTGGAGGGCATTTTCAAAGTTCACAGATACGTCAAATTTAAAAGCATGAAACTTGGCTTTGCAAAGGCCATCTTAAGTCAGTGTATGAGGAATTTAGATTAGAGAGTCTTTGTTTGAAAGTAGCACCAGAGGTGAGGCCTGACAGTAAAGAAAGGGCTGAATACTCAGCAAAAGGGTGAAAACAGATTTTGTTCCTAACATCCTGACAAAATGCTTTACTGTAATGACAAGAGCAAAATCAATGGATAATACATTCCAGACTGCTTTGGGAGAAGTTGCACAAAAAAAGTGTCTTGAATGGTGATGTTATTTTTTAATATAATTAACAACTGGAGTGGGATCACTGTGCGATCCATATGTATCCTGACATTATAAGAGCTGGTGATTCAACGTCAGCAGTGCCTGTTGTGGCATTATGGACAGAGATCGCTTCAGTTTGGGTCCTGTGCTTTGAGGAGGACATATCCTTTATACAGTCATGTGTTCACAAAGTAGTGAACCTCGCTCCATCCTTGCTTGTGATTGACTGAGCCTTTCCAGGTTGCCCCTTTCATACCATGATCATGATACTATCACCTGTTACCAATGAACCTGTTTACCTGTGGAATGTTCCAAACAGGTGTTTTTGGAGCATTTCACAACTTTCCCAGTCTTTAGTTGCTCCTGTCTCAACTTGTTTCAAGCATGTTGCTATGTATTCATAAAAATCCATGAAGCTGATGAGGTAAAACATTACATATATTGTCTTTGCGCTGGGGTTGTGTCTCTATGATTTTGCAGTTGGTCAAATAGCAAAGTGAACACCAAAAAAGAGGCGCCTGATCTCAAAGGCTTTAAAATGAACAAATACGTTCATATCACTCAGGCTAGTATGTATGAGAAGGATCCTCCCAAAGTAAAAATACAGTCAAAGCTCCACTTCTTGATGCACAGGGTTGAAAAGGGAGTCCTCACACCTCCTCTGAGCTCCTCAGGTTCGTGTGGGTCAAACAGAACTCTAAGTCAACACGGAGTCTCACGATTCTCAAGTATAATGGATTTAATATGTTCCTGAATGTTTTTCTCCTTCACTTTGTCAGATGCAGCATTCAGAGACTATTACTGAAAATGCTTAATGCAGAGAACAGAGTATATTTATCAAAATACTAAAAAGCTTGTCTACTTCACTGATTCTACTGGACACCATTCAAGATGTGATAAGCAGAGTTCAGATGAGTCCATCTGCTACGAGAATGTCTTCTTTTATTTCAGATTGTTTTTGGCAGAAAATTCATAACTGAATACAACGCTTACCAGTCCTCATTTAGATTTTTGATGAAGATTATCTCTCCGCTCACAGTGGCCCGCTGTAAGGCTGCAGATTTATTTCAGTTGAGTTTAATGGCAGACAGACAGATACTATTAAGAGGATGGACAGCCCCACGGGAGCCATCTTTTCAGGAATGGTTCATCCAGCAAGGCAAGGTGGCCTCCTTTGAGAAGGTTTCTTTCAGGATGAGAATAGGAGGCCTCATTAGATATCAAGATGGGGACAGTTTTTCTGATGTCCATCTGTGCTGTCACATGAGCGAAAGTATAATTCTAAAAGTGGTAAGACAGTACATGTATTGTAAATGTATTGTGTTCTGGGGAGTGGAAATAAGTGGATTTTGTAATGTTTGATTTTCCTGTCATTGTGTCTTTTCCCTGAGCTCTCACTCTCTCTCTTTTGGTGCACAATTTATTGCTGGTCCACTTGTCTGTTACACAGTGAGTGAAGGTTTTCCTCCATAGGTTTTAACCTCTTACACCAAAGAGTGTCTGTCTATTCATATCAGCCCTGCGTTACACTTCTTTCTCCTCTTTACTTACAGACTCTTGAATGGAATATTCTGTCATTCTTCTGATTTGAATTTGTGCACATGCCCATCCCTCACCATGACAACGTTAACTTAATGGGTGCCATCCATGACTCCTAATGACATCCAGGCCTGTCTCCTAGGAGACGATATCATTACTGAGGTATATGCACACCATAAGGTACCATGATCTAATCCTACACACACACTCTTGACCTTCACAGGTCTGCACTGCATTTCGCTAATATTGCACCGTGCGTTAAAATTGATAATTTGGTTTTTTTAGTTGGTTGGTGGATGAAAAACAGAGACATTCAATGTCGTAATTGAATTAAAGGGCTGTAGGTCTCCTGCGCAATATATCAGGAGTGTTTCAGCTTCAAAGATATTCACTGGATGTTAAGAAGCATCTAATACCATAGCTGCCTGATTTAAAAACATTTAATATTGACAAAAAAGTAGCATTCCCTCTCTGCAGCAGGTTACAAAGTGCTGAGAGTGGCAAGTTGTGACACAGGCACGGCTACTCACAAGCTGGGACAATCTCTGAGGACAGACTAATAAGATACCCATGAAGGATGAAGGGAAACAAACTCTGAAGCCCACATAGACATTCGCTACAGATGCCTATGAGCTAGGGCATGTGCAGAGGCCTTGTTTGTGTGTCTGTGTGTGTATGCGAAGGGTTCGTTCTCCAGAGGCAGTGGAGCTACACACTCGGATTATCCCAGTAATGAATTGGCCTGTGGGGAACAGCTCGTCTCATTTTAAGACTTAAGGGGTGACTTCAGAGCACTGAAGCAGGAGCATAAATCAAGCAAATGCTACGTGGTATGGATTTATGAATGTGCATAAAAGTAAGTGCATTTCAAGAAGCGTTGTGTGTGTGTGTGTGTGTTTGTGTGTGTGTGTGTGTGTGTGTGTGTGTGTGTGTGTGTGTGTGTGTGTGTGTGTGTGTGGCTGCAGGAAAATTTCCCTCTCATTTAAAACAAACAAACAAAAAAAAAAAACAGTGCCATCCGTGACTTAAAATGGATGACAGATTTTAAGGTCTTTTCTTCACATGACTCCAGTTAATACATTCAAATTTTAACACAGTATGTCCCACAGCATAACCTGCTTTCGTTTGTGCAAGTCATTCGAATTACCTCCAAAAGTGATGAGCATGAGCACTGAAACTATAAATATCTATAATCTGTCAGGAGAACATTTTTAAAGTCCTATGACAGCTGATTACTGATTAATAAGATAGGCTTCTAAAACTGTTGAACATTTCCTTTAATGCTCCCTGAGTACGACTTACTCTTGACGCTTCGCTGACGCTGTCATCGTCTCCACTCTCAACCTGCTTCACTAAAGTTAGAGATCAGAGCAGAGAGCCCCTGAATCTGTGATGTCATTGGGAGTAAAAAGGTAAAAAAGTAAAAGGCTCCTCCGTAGACCCTGAGTGGGTTGCAAATTTTTCAGTAATTTACCACAAACAACCTCTCTCTGCCGTGGGCTGGGGATGCTGCATAGGGTCACTTCATGGGCTGAATAGCTTGTGAGCAATATCTAAGACTGATGCTCTAAATAAAATACTATTTCTCCTCATAGTATTACTATATAGCAGTAAATTGTAAAATTGCATCTATACTGTAACGGTAAAATGGATGGTCAGTGCAGTGAATTATGTATTAAATCCCCCCCCCCCCAAAAAAAAAAATATTAACAGCTAAAATTTTATTTTTTCATTATAATTTGTTTGCAAAACAGTTACATTAACACATTCTGCACATGCCATCGTGATGTGAACCTATTGTAAGTCGACAGATAAACCAGGCGAGCCCCAAATTCAATACAATCCAATTAGAGCACAAAGATGACATACATTTACATGACAATATGAAATGATGTTATGGTCATGGGAATGTCTCAGAGCGAAAAAGGGGTCACCGACCAATAATGTACCATTCATTGGTCATTTTCTAAAACAATATCAACTCAAATGAATGCAGGAATGTGAGCGAGGTTGCTTGCAAAAAACCCCCCACAAGGAATTAATATGAACTAACTAGAAAGCTTTACACAGTGTTTTAGCTTTTTCTAAGCTATTTTAGCCTCATATCTCTGCGCCATGAAATCAATATAACTTTCCTAAATCTCTATTGTAATTAACTCCTTCACGACAAAGGAGTCATCATAACCCGCGAAAGAAAGTTGCTAGCAAGCTAAGCTGGTGCAGCCCAAAACAGAGCAAAAGGAAGAGTGAATACTGGACCCCAACTGAACAATAATGTTATTTCATGTCTGCTACATTTGTAAATAGGCTGCTGTTTGCTAGCATGTTAGCCATAACAACATTATAGATGAACACTGTGTTTATGAGCTTGTTGTTGTTCTGCCCTCTAGTGGCCAAAAACCAAAGCATCTTAGCCTGCGGTACAACAGCTGCACATTGACTGTATTTCAGACAAAAACAATAAATGGGATTCACTGGTAGCTCGTGTTTCTTGCTCGTGCGTGCTGTGTGAGTGTGTGCATGTACACTTTGCTAGCTGCTACCCGTGTAACGTTTTGAAGTCTCAGTGTTATGAATGTGTTTGTATGTCAGTGATCTCACGTTCGCCTCCTCCAGCGGTTCAAAGGGATTAGCTGAAATGCCACAGTCTACAGAGGCATCTGTCTGAAAAAGCAAAGCCTACAGCTACACTTAGCATTCCACTTAGCATTTCCGTTTCTAACAATAGTAGACAAAAACTAAATACGATGCCATGACAGTGACACCATTAAATGTGACTGATGACCCCGTCTGTGCAGAGGCAAATCCCCACCACCCCTCTCCCTCTCAGTCCTTCTGTCTTGCTCATTTATGCACACCACACTAAATCCTGGTCTGATCCAGCTTCATTCACTTCTGCTAAAAATCATCTTAAATTTTTAACGTCCATGTCTTTCACTTCCCCATGAAATCGCTCAGAGCTACAGAGAATGACTTCACTTGATCAAACATGACAAAAAACACCAGTCATGGCCACCATCTGTGGCTCCCAAGAGTTGCATCTACAGGATAATTTTATGCAGCCATATCCCATAAATCACACTTTAAAAGCAATGTTAAGGAACTTTTAAAAGCCCTCCTATGCTCCCATGGTTATCCTACACAGGTGATTTAATCTGTTTTGGCTGATTAGGTAACTGGGGGTTGAGGACAGTCTAACCTTCACAGCTACTTCATGCTGATTGGCCTGTTAGAGCACACAAGCGTAACCTCTCACTCTTGGACAGAGAAAGAGGCGGCTCACGACCTAAAACTCTGATCAAACTGTCAAACTAGGCAGTGCTGAGACTCAGACTATGTCACCCAGCAGCGGGAGCGTAGTCATCCGGTGTGGCGCAGTTCATTCTGGTGGTACCAGAATGAAGTAATACCAATACTCATGTAACACCAATTTAAAGGATAACTGCACTTCTCTACTGCATAGACAACCCAGTTTTACTAAAGAGATCATCTTTCCAGTGGTGAAATACCCCTTTAAGCTAAAGTGATATTCACCAAACTGCACTTTCAACTCAGAGGTCTTGAAAGATAAGTTTCCACATTAGTTCTGAATATCTTCCTTCAAATTAGAATAAACTTTATGTCATTTACTATGCTTGCATTTTGATATATTTGTTTAAAGGTTTATTCTGAAAGGTGACACAAGCTGATTTACATTTTCAAACAGACAAACAACATTCTTACAATCAAAAAATCCCCTGCCTCTATCTCTTCGTCACCTCAGTCAGCTAAAGAGAGAGATTCAGTTGATGCAAAACAAGTTGTTATATATTCATCCTCAAAGATGGCAGCCATCTTGCAAATTATTTAAAATTGCATGTTCCTAAATTTCCCAAAGAATCGTCCCTCTCACCCTGCTTTTTTCTGTGGTCGCATGTGATGCTGTGTGATGAATGGTAGCCTTGTGCGGAGCAGTGTGGTGGTGTATTATACTGTGTGTCCCAATAAATCTGCTGTCCTTCCTCAAGCAGCAGCAGCAGCAGAGCCAAGCCTTTATCCGCCATCAACCTGCAACAAACCGCCAAAGCACAGGGAGACGGACAAAAGAACAGTGAGGCACAAAGGTACGGAGAGATACTGGAGGGAAACATGGAGATAGCTCATAACACACACACACACACACACACACACACACACACACACACACACACAATATTCCCTGATTGCACTAAACTGTACAAGGGATAATGCGAGGCAGATGGTCCAAGATACTAATTAGAAGCCTGTTTCCCTTTCTGAGCCTTATCTATGTGTTGTAGCAGTGCTGCCTGCTTTGTTTAGAGCGGTGAAGGAGAAAAGACTGCAAACCTTCTGACTTTCTTTAAGGTGTGACAGAAAAAAAGAGCCCTGTGAGTAAATCATTGCAGAGATGGATCATAATGAATCTTCCTTTACTCTTAGAATGATTGCCAGCACTAATATATTTTTAATTACTTCATAACACTCTCATTCTGCCCTTTTAGCATTTTCATTTCTGGCACTCAAGTTCTTGCATAATGTTGAACAGATCTCACACAGTCTCCCTGTCAAAACATCGGCGTCACATGCAAAAAGAAACAGATGGAGAACTGCGAGTAGAAAATAAACAATGCTCTCTTTTTTTGAAAACTCATCACTGCTTTTGTAAACTTCTTCTTCACTGAGACAAATTTGCACGATGGAGTGCAAATCAAATGAAAGGCACCAGCTGAAGCTCCACCTAAAGAGATACCATCTATCTTGACTGCACACGTGCACATACATCTTGAGCTCTGCTGACATGCTTACCCACAAGATAATTAACTGTTGGCAGTAAATCACTGCGATGAGGTGAAACAGGGGAATAAGCAGGGGAATCATGTCTTCTGTCTGCTCCCGAAAACCCAGAGCTCATGCAGACAGGTCATCAGACCAAGGGTGAGTCATGGTTGCTGTTTTTGAAAAACCAGTTCCTGGAAGTTACTCTGACATTAACCATCATGACAGCCCTCAAAAGGCTAATCGAGACAGAGGGAAAGAGAACTGCAAGATACTGAAGCCCACAAAAAAAAGAAAAGCCACAAAGCGGAGAGAACGCTGTGATGTGCAGCTCCCTGGTCACCTGGTGCAAATGTTCGCAGTCACTTTACAGGTAAGAGACTGCACTGCAACTAGCAAATGGCTTTGAGTCTTACTGTCATGTGCCCTTTCATTGAATTCCTAAACAGAAAGTGATGACTGGCAACATTTCAGGGATAGCATCTCATACAGCAAGGTCTGTGAGGTTAACCCCTGTCAAAACCCAGCTGTCAGCACTCATAAGCAACGGGTGGCTTGTGTAGTAGGAGTAAACAGAGCTGACGTCAGAGGAAAGTCATTTGATTGTGGAGGAACCAAAGATGCCTTTGCTTAGTTCGCTCTTCTGCGTGTCCTCATGCTGCTGCCAAGCACAATTTCACCAGCTGTGTTAATAAGGAAGCAATGAACCAGACGAGAGATCCTGCAGTTAATTAAAGATCAATGTAAGTGCATGAAAAGGCGTCATCTTTGCAGCCACATTACCCAGGATCCCCTCACTGCACTGTCCTCTGCTCCCCTGGCTGCTGAAGGGTTTGAGGTTATTGTTGGGCAAAAAATTGGCATTCCCATAGAAACCACAAGGAAGCTGTGAGCTCCCAGCATGCTTTTGATTCACTAAATCTTACACACACACACACACACACACACACACACACACACACACACACACAGTTCGACCAATCTTGGATTTTTGAGGCCAATACTGATATTGATCTAACTAAAATGGAAGGAATCTATGTCTGTCTGTCTGTCTGTCCTTTGATTTTCTTGACAACCATTCATCCGATCAATTTCACATTTGGCGACAGTATTTCTGAAGACCCAAGAAAGTGCATTATTGAGTGTGGAGTAGTTTAGATGAGTGCTCTGCGAGAAAGCTGAGAAACACTGCACTGCAGAGCCGGAGAACCCCTGCGGTTCTTGACGTACACATGTGCAAGTTTAAACAACAGTCTGTGACTACATTATACCCAGAGCCATGTGGACAGAGGGTTAGGGCTGACTCATTCTCTCAACGGTGCTGGTTATACCTGAGTTTGAATTTCCTCCACAGTGGTTAACTTAAGATGACATTAGCTAGCTGTAATGCCCTCAGAGGCAGCTATAACTTGAGCCAGCTGGGTAGCTTCAGCATGAATTCATGAGTTTTAACAATAGCATTGATATAGCGGTAAAGATTTCATTCATTCACTGTTACATCTGGATGAAAAACTTTTTTTTGATACCTCAAACGTCCATTTTACTCATTCATGTGTGCAGCATGCCTTTGGCCTACGTTCATTCAGTTCCATGTCATTTAACAAAGAAGCAGTAATGACAGTGATAATTATTGTTAATAATAACTTAGATGTGGCTCATTTTTCAGGAACACCTCAATAAATTGTCCTCTATAAACTGGTGGTGTATTGTAATATTACAGTATTGTTACTAAAGTTTTAAGGGAAAAACTGTGGCGCATGTATACGTGTAAAAAAATCTCAAAGTACGGGGCCCCTCCAGCTCTGGAGGTTGATGATATTGAAAAAGCTGCAAGCAGCAATACTGGACGCTGCAATCAGCCGTTAGGAGACAGGTGTGTTTTGAACAGGTAATGTACTAGTGGTTAAAAAAAGTGCTTCCTAGTGGAGAAACTCTGCAATGTCTTGTTACTTACTTGCCAAAATACACTAATACTGATGTATCTGCAATAAGCTAATATTGGCTAATACGTGAGCCTGGTCCATTTATCAGTCAAGGTCTAGCATTTAGTAGTTCAGCCACTGTGCAGCAGCAGCCAACATGACATTGAAAGTCAGTGCCAGACTGTATTTTAATGAATTTTTGTTGAGATATAAAGGAGGTGGAGTGTACACTGCAACTATTTAATGCATTATTTATCATTTATGATTTAATGTCTCATGGTAATCATACTGTGTGATTTGACTGTGAATGCTGATTGATCTGTAATAGTGTTACTGAATAATACACAAATCCAATTTTTCTCTCCCAATACAGATTCTGATACCTCAACTCGGGCTATCTGCCAATACTGAGCATTAATCCAACATCACTGCTCTTTCTCTTTTTTTAAATTAAAATCTGTACAGCTCACTCATTGGATTCACTTTTGATGAAAGGTAATATGAGGCCAGGCATTAATGTGACACTGAAAAGTGAATCTGTTGCCTGCCGTCACTGCATGAATGTAACTGATGGAGAAAACACAGAACTTTGCAATGGAATTGACAAAGAAACTGTATTTAATGCAGACTGGTCACATCATAGCTGACACCTGATCTGCTAAATAAGGCCAGTGTCAGCTTAAGCAGCAGTCCTGTACATTAGAATCAGTTCACACCTGATTCAATAACACCATTACAGATTCATTAGGAAGTTCACTGACCCATGCACACTGACGTGAGGAATGATCTGCTCAGTAAGAGATCCTTGCTTTGTTTTGATTGTGTTGAAGGTAATATATTGAGTTGGCTCTTTAATGACAATGTTTTTTGTTCAGCATGGCAGCTCAGACAGACACAATGGGACATTTCTATTATGTAAATGTTATGTCTTTTTGAATTTGTGGAACTTCACATAATGATCCGTCATGGGAACGTGCTGCATGTTGTTGCTGTCTAGTGTCTTGTGAGTCCATGTGTGTGCAGGAGATAGTGCACCCTCCAATTTTCAAACCAGTAACACCACTAAACAGCAAAGTCAACCAGTCACCCAGTATAAAAGACCACACAATCTAGCATTCATTCTCCAGGAACCAGTTCGTCTATCTACACAAAGGCTCCAGTCCAGGTGCAGTTTCTGGATGTAGGTGAAATAATGGTATGCCTCTTTCACCCAGTATGTATTGTGTGGCTCGGGTACTGCTCATGTGTTTAAGAATGGATGTGCTGACTGTGAGAAGCAAGAGGTGGAGGTGGGAGGGAGGAGGAGGGGACTCTGCTACTGTAGCAGTGCATCAGCAGAGGTGAGACTACAGCCGCCACATCACACTTTGCAGACTGGAGGGAGGTGATGGAGCTACCATGAGATACACACACTAAACACACTCAAAAATTTTTTTTTTTTTTTTGCTCAGTTTCCATCTGTGGTTACAAAAGAGTGTCTCCAAAAGGTGATGCAACCAAATCAGTGTCCATGCAGAGACTTTCTTTTGCAGTGAAGCCTTTTCTTCGAGTGTTCGTGGTCTGAAGGGCAGCTATGTCGGCCAACCTTACCCCAGCTGCCTCTCACGCTGCCAGAGACAGACAAACCTACAGTGGGCTACAGTATGTGTGTCATTAGTGCTGACCCAGATGCTCTGAAACACTGACAGTCCTGTGACTGCACTGCATTCCCACAATAACTCCCTTAAGCTCATTGGCAGACAATGCCAATTTTTAATAACCCCTGTCATGGAAATACAAGCAAAAATGAGCTGCCAGTTGCAGAGCAAAGGGGATGTGAGGTTGAGACAAAGTTGAGGCTGGAATAGCTCATAATGGTGAGCTGCAGAGGAGAAACAGCGGTTCGAGGTCTGTGCAGTGCAACCTGATCAGAGAGACAAAAGAGTGGGCTTCAGGCTCAGGTGGAAATAGTATAGGTGAAAGAGAGTTACATCACATGAAGCAAACCCTGCGCAGCACCATCTCTCACATCATGTCAGTGCGGTCAGTGAGGGAATTCATCCTGAATAACGGCCGTTTGGACATATTCCCCGACTGCGCAAATTCCAATGCAATAACAGCCTTTTGCATGTCACAGCATACACAAACAGCTTATAGGTGCATGGATGACAGACAGTTAAGTTTTTTCTTCACTTAAAAAAAAAAAAAAAGAAAAAAAGAAAATGATACAGCAAGCTATTCAGCCGACCACCTCTCCATCCGTCCAGCCCGTGATTCATGCACCCAGCAGCAATAAATGTGCGGACTACAAAGCGCTGCCCGCGTGAAACAAAAGATGCATTTTCCACCCAGTATGTTAGATGTCACTCGCAGCCTAGATGTGACAACACAGGTTAATGCAACACATCAGCATGTGTTTCCCCGGACCGGATAGCTCGGCAGTGTGCTTACCCTCTGCGGCCAAAGCGCACCGGACAAGAAGTAAAAGCGTTCCCACAGACAGCAGACAGTTCGCAAGCATCCCCGCTGCTCCGGCTCGCCACCTGGTCCTCAAACACCTCCCCTCTCCTCCGGCATCCGTCCTTTGCGGCGAGGACCCACCAGGTTCCGCTCCGCCGGCTCCCACCACTTTGGGGTGACCTGTCTGCCCACTCCTCAGACTGGGAGCCATATCCAGTGGACAAGTTGCTGAAGTTTCGGTCGTAAATAATACATTGGATCAATCCTCGTGTGTGATCGGGAAGCACAGCGGTCCCGCGGTCTCGTCGTGTGTCCAGGGTTGGAGGGTGGAGGGGAGGTGTAGGGGGTGGGGGTGAAGCGGCGTTGAAGGGAAATTAAGAAATGCGCCCTATCGCTCCGCTCCGCTCGGTCCACCCATCAGCACCGTGTGGCGCAGGGCGGCGCGCACACTTCTCCAAAGGCTTGACATGGAGCCGCTGGCGGTAGACTGCCTCACACACACCTGCTCCAAATGGATGGCAGACGTTCGGTGTTCTCGCGTGACGTTTAAGCACAAATGTCAGGATGTGGAGGCGGGTGGGTGGTGAATTTAAAGTGCAACACCACCCCTGGTCAAAGTGCGCAAAATTAGCCTCTCTGCTGTTAATTGTCGGGAGAAAGTCAAAGGCAGCAGCCGCAGGACGACCTCTGCTGAGTGAACGAGAGCGCACAGATCTCCATATGAAACACGATTTCAGCCTCGTTCACACACTCGGTGGATTCATATTCTAAAGGGTAACCTGGTAGTTTTTCTGTACCACCATTAACAGGTATGTTCGGTCTGTACTCTGTTTATCCCGATGCCTCAAAATCTTGAGTGTGTAGATACAATCAAGGCTGTTGTACCCCTCATCTCCACCAGGTGTCAGCACACACCCAGAAAAACACTAATGAAACCTGTGGCCGATGAGTCGAGACAAAAGCTCCAAGGTAATTTAGTCAGACAAAACACGTGACCAGAATTCACCTCAAAGACCCTTTGCTTTGTAAAATAATCTTGACTTTTGCTGCATCATGTCTTACATTGTTTAAAACAATAGTAGCAGAATTTATTTTGTAATAACAAGATTTTTATATTAATCACAAGTAGTAGGTGTTCGGTAGGTGTTCTATTGCTTTTGATCATCTTCATTAACCATTATGATGGAATTGTCATGAAATGCTCCAATTCACATTTATTTTACTGTGAACTTTCACTATCTTTGTCTTTCGGTATCTTATGTTTGTTTGCAACAGATATGCATTATTTGATAATAAATCCACAAAAATGTATACTTTATCAGACAAAAATACCAAATATTCTCTGATTCCAGTTTCTCAAATATGGGGATCTGCTGCTTTTATTTAGTTTAGTATCAGTTAAAATTGACCATCTTCTCCTCCTACCAAGACTTTGAAAACCACTGGAGGATCACGTGTCAGAGTTATGAACCAGCATGATTTGAGAATGATGATGACAATGATTTGAGAAAGAAAAGCACCTAAATGTATAAATCAGGGAAAAAAAACAGACCAAAGACAAAACGAGCTGCATCAATAGATTTTTTTTAATTCAAAGTGAATCTTAACAATAATACACCATAAAGTCTTATTTTGACACTCACCAAAAGAGTCACCTGGAAAACCCGCTTAATGTGACAAAGTAGAGAAGGCTTGGTCACACCTAAATCACTGAGAACTAGAGAGGAAACACTATCGCAAACTGTAAATAGACATCACATCCATAGAGTTAGTTTTCCCAGTCCTCATACTGTAAATATTGCACAGTGCAATTGCTACATGGCAAACTAGTGTAGCACAAAATTAAGAAAAAAAAAAAAAAAAAAAAAAAGCAAATGAAACAAAAACAAAGCCACAAAAAAATCTACAGGTATTAAAACAGTAACAGTTCAGATTTCATAATCAAGTCTATTTGATGAGCAATCTAAACAGATGATTCCATAACTTGCAGTGTGAATTAACTCTGAAATTTATACAGATGACCAGAAAACTGAAAACAAGAGCTCGAGTAAAACAGACCTCATCAAATCAAATCAAAGAGTTACACAGTAGCACATTTAGACCAATACAGACCCTGAATTAACATCTCTAAAGGATAATACGCAGCAGAGGATTTTTCTTCTGATATCAAAGTCAGAACTTTAATAGTAGTAATTCTACAAATGACTGTTGTATCTGTTAAATGTCACATGAATCCTCAAAAAAAAGGGGGGGGGAGTTAAACCAAGGTGTCAATCATGTGGAAAATTAACAACAGTTTTAAGGTTTCTCTCCTCTTGCATCCATTCTTTAACTAACGTGTATGGGAGAGTTATGCAGGCGCATTGCTGGTGAATACCTTTGGAGGAATTAAACACAGATTACATTTCACATGCTTCTTATTGGGGAACTATTTCAAGCACTAATCTGCCAAGTGCATGCCTTGCCGTCATGGGCTTTCTTTCCCAAAATGATACTGGAGTATGATCAGTGAAGCATACGGGTAAGAAAAAAAAAGCCATCATAAAACATACAACCATATCAATGTCAATGTTTAAACGTGGAGCATTACACTCGTGACTGACTGTGCAGAGAAAACACAATAATCTCCTCGACAGAGCACTTCCAGAACACAGAACAAACTCCGGATAAGGCCATTCCTGGCTGCTCTGGTTTTTAACACACCGGTGTTGTCAACCATGCTCTGGCTACACTCTGCTCAGCCTTAACTTCTGCACCATGGACAAGCTGCTCTGAGCAGACAGCGTCGAGGCAGACAAAGTGAAGCAACTTAGGTGCACATGCAAGGTAATGTAAAGCATGGAGATTATCTAAGAACACTTGGTGGTGCAATGACCGCACAATGTAAAGTATTGCATCTGCTGTTCAGCCAGAGTGACTATCCATAGATTGAGTGTCATATCATTCAAAGTGTATGTGTGTGTATGTTATATTGGTGTGTTATCACAGAGAGGATTTGGTGGCAGCTAACTGAAACAAAAGGAGAGCCACCATCACCACCATGTACGCGTCCTCGGTAGCGTCTATGAGCTGATCAGAGGAGTACAAGTCCCTGGAATGACACTGTGACGAAGTCCTAGTTTGTGGGTTTCTTTTCATGTGGCCGTTAAAAGACTGTCTACACGGTAATGGACTGTTATTGGATTCTATGCCTTCCTCCTCAAATAAGTGGTGAGGAATCACCATCTTGAATTCTCACTTTCTGAATCTCAAGGCACATACGCAGTGCTGCTCACACTGTCTCAATTCCAGTAAGGAACATGCAACAATGGCCACAGTTTTGCATTGACAAAACATTGTTTCAATATGAGACACTCATAAAGGGGAGAGCGATACGAACACAAGGCAGTTTAGAATATCAAACTGTGAAACTGATATTCAAGCCAGATAGAACATTGAACAGTTAAAAGGTTGCAATAAATATTCGTTCAAATCAATTCAACAGTAAAACGAGCTGTAAAACATTCTTTTGGAACAGAAACATTGGGCTAAATTTATTTTTGGACACACAGTCTAATCATCCAAACCCTTACAAGTCTAACTACCTGTATGAGTGCTTAGTGGCGAGTGTGTTTGTGTGAAATTGGTGGAAACGTTACTGTAAGTTTTTCAATGAACGCGATGGATTTTTTTTTTCTTTTTTTTTTTCTGACATCTCACAGTGCTCCTGTAACACAACAAAGAGTACTGGTAGTATACTACAATGAAAAAGTTAAATCAATTCTGCAAGCTACAGCTTTCCATGTGTACAAAACGTCAATATGAAAACATACAAAAAAAATTAAGTTACATCGATACATCATTTATATGCAGTGATGAGCCTGAATGGTTAATTAGGATAAAATACTGATGCAAAAACACACACCCCGAGAAACAACAAATGCAACTAATGTTCATCATCAGCAATACAGTAGTTACAATGACACTCCAAATATGAACGCAAAACACAAAAATCAAAACCACTTCTATTTCAGATAATTAGGGACCTATACAAAAATAGCAACGCTAGGTTTTAACTCAGAGAAATCACCTAATTTCACAGCTATTGAAGTGGCAATCATCATATAGCAGCTTATCTATGATACATTCAAGAAGAAATGATACGACTTATTAATTGCCCAATAAGCTAGACAAAACCTCGGCCATTTTTTAAATACAATTTTTTTGTTTGTTTTCATTTAACCCCATTCTACAACTACAGTATAACTGAGGTCTATGCAAACAGAATAGCTACCTTGCTCAGGAAATGAATTACAGTCTTTGGTGCTGCACAAGCAACTTCATTTGAAAATAAAAGACAAAAAATGTACACACATAACTAGTAAAATGAACAGAGAAAATGCACACACAGCATATCTACATACATATATATATATTGACTGGTGCTACCATCACATATCTATATATATATATATATATATATGTATGTATATATCCTCCCTGACGGAATGTATAAAATAAGCAGTTGACACTGATAAGCCTTAAGCCTTTAACAAATGGTATAATGTAAAGGGAAAAAGTTAACTTTGTCACACATGCATAAATGAGAGAATTGCACACAATTAACTCACACCTTATCAAGCATCTGTACTAAATAGACTAGTTCTATAATATATGTCCATATATGTGTGTTTATCAAATACTGCATGGTTTGCTCAGGCTTAGAAGATTCCATACCATGAATTAATTTGCATTTTTTCCTTACCTAATCAAAGCCATGCCCACCACACTTCTAAACATCTAAGAAACAAAGTGAAAACACTCAAAATGAAATACGAAGACGAAAAAGAAAAATAATCAACGACTATTTAGATTGTATTGCAGTTTCATCAAACAGTACAAATACTGTTCGTAATAAGAGTTTCACTAAATACAAAGTGATTATCAAATATTAAGCAATACTCAGTACTTGCACTTTGTACACTAGTTCATTCGGGAAAAGGGAGAATGAAAGAAAAAGAAAATGAACAGTTTTTAATGAAACAGTAAGCATTCGCAACAGCAAAGCATGCTGTTCTTCTTTAAAGAACAGAAAAGTAACTCACTACACACTGAAATATACACTGACTCCAAAAGATAAGCACCGCTATTCGCGATACATCACATCAATGCAGGCTATGCATGGACATATACACATGTGCATATATATACTCACACATAGGATGCATCAACTGATTGGAATTTCAAGTGCTGCAGTCCAGTACATTAATATTCATGTATATAGTCATATATAAGTAGTAACATTAACAACCTCAAATATGTAAGGCACTATGGCTGGGGACAGTTATACAATGCAGCGAGTCTTGTGACACGAACAATAAGAGCAACGTCTATGCATCTTTCCGTTTACATTTTTGCTCATGCAAGACCACATGCAGCGTGAGGAACAACCCTATTTAAATCGGTTAATTGACTTGACATTGCTAACACCAAAAGACACTGAAAAGGTACAAATACTTCAAACGCAGTACAACATACACCGTGGACAACATGTGCATCTGTCGATCTAGAGCTAGAGTAGAGACTGGGATGGCTTTACAAATATGAATGTGTCTTGCACACGTAAGAAGGCAATATAGAAAAATAGCTGGGATCAGGGGTGCAAAGTCCTAACTATTCAACACCACCCCAATTATTTACCTGTTTTGAGGAGTATTCGTAGAAGATCCAATGCAAAGATATATCAAATGTGCAAAACACATTAAGTGTGAGTTTTACTACTCATTCATTCTTTCATTCAGTCATTCATACATTATTTCCTTCTTAATTTTTGCCCAAATCATCTCCACCATTGGAAATCTTTTTTTTTCGTTTTTTTAAAGCTTGAAGTTCAATTACACCCAAGTCTACATGATTGAAAAAATAGCTTGCTTTCTCTGTGGTTGTGCCATGGTTTTGGAAATGAAAACCATGTTTGTGGTTTAAGATAGAATTCGCCCTGCTCACTTAGCCCTCAGGTGGTATGAAGGGTACCTGGGCAGCCATGCTCAGATGTAAGGGTACTGGTTTATTTTGGTGGGGCTGAGAGGGAAACTGGCGTAGGCAGGCGAGGCAATGTAAGAGTGCGGGGGAAAGAGTGGCTTGAATTGGCCCTGGGGGTGTAAGGTGGGGGAGGGCAGCAGCCGGGGGTTGATGCCCACTGTGACCTGATGCACGATACCCGCCGGGTGGGAGATGCTGTAGGTGGGCTGGAGGACAGGGCGGGAGGCTACAGGGGAAGCCAGGAGGTGGGCCACAGGTGCAGCCGTGACCAGAGGACCAGAAGGGGGGTAGGACAGTAAGGTGGGCTGGGTGTGTGGGTGGCCCCCAAGGTGGGGATGGGCCCCCGTGGTGTGGTTTGGGCTGCTGTGGGACAGGGTGAATGTGTGCCCATGCATGGTGGGAGGGATATAGGCTTGCGGTCTCCGGTGGGCAAAGTTGCCGTTCCATTCCTGATGGCAGGAACCAAAATGCTGCACCTGAGAGGGAGAAGAAGAACATCTGACTGATCAGACTCAAAATTTTCATTCAGTTTGTCTTTCTTTTAAAAGCCACTAGATGTTGCTGTTTTCACATCTTTACTATGTCTCTAACCAGTCATTAACAATCCTGACATCCACCTCCTCATCTGTGCTCAAAGTTACAATATTCTTTTCTTTGTCTTAATGGCATTGCAGTAAAGCTGGCAGTATTACAGTAAAATGCCTTCACATTTGAAGACAGGTGGAAATGTTCACCCACCAACTGTGAGTAATCTTGAGTGTAGCTGATAGATTTGTTAGCAACAAAAGCTACTGTGGCAGATAAATTAAGTCTCATTTGCAGTATGAAGTGTGCTCTTAGTTGCTGCTCTGCTATGAAAAGGAAATATTTGCAATTCAAATGCTCTGCTCTCTTTATCATTTAAATGCATAGTGTGGTCACAACCACTTTAGTCATTTGAGAGACTGGAGCTTTCTGGTACTTTTTGGTTTTGGTACTTATTGACTTTCAAGGGACAGATGCAGGATTCAGTGACTTATCATGACAATGTTATAAAATGGGACTTTCCACAAGCGAACGACTGTGTTTACTGGGACACCATGTCCAAACCAGCCTTTTAAAGTGATTAAACCTAGGTCGTAGTGGGAGAGTGCTTTTATCTCTGCAATCTCTTTTCTTATGAAGATGAAACATATTTTGCCATCTTCAATAATCACAAATGTCTGACCATACAAATGCTTATACTGCATATTCTGCTTGACTAATGGGGTTGAATGTCCCTCAGCAGCCAGCAGCCCTGTGTGTTTATGTGCTGTTCACGTGTACGCGTGACTGCTTGTGCTCACCTGCCCAAAGCCTATAGGTTGCTGTTGCTGGGGCTGGAATGCAGGAGTGATCTTCTGCGGCCTGTTGAGGAGGGGAGTGGAGTGGTGATGTTGTCGCCCAGGAATGCCTCGCCCTTTGGACTGGCATGAAGACTCTAAGACTGAGGTAGGAGGTCATGTAAAGAGAGAGATGGACAAACAGAGGTGGAGATGACACATGTTAATGCAGACAATTTGGGGTCCTGCTATCAATAGCACAAATTAAATAACAGACAGAAAAAGATGCAACCAGAGATTGGACCCCACTACAACTACAGAAATGGCAACATTTATGTCAGGATGTTTTGTAGGCTTGTCAGCTGCGTCTCATCAGTTCCAAACCTTTAAATATAGTGGCATCTGTCCTCTGAATATGATCTAGGTGATTATAAATAGATGTGTTTGGGGGAATCTGGGAGGAGTTGGTAACTAAGCTTGTTCATAGAGCTTTTAGTGGGGTCAGACCATCAGCTATAAATACACCCGGTAGCGCTAGAATAGCAAGCTGTGCCCTTTTATGTGGGGCTTTAGTTGCAATAGTATGAGGGTTAGGGAGGGAGAAGACTGATGATTCTGTATGAATTTCTCTGAGGATTTAAAGTTAAACCCACAGCCTAAAAGACCTATGAAGAAGTAGTTCTTAAATGAATGACAGAGACTGTGACGTCCCACTGACCACAGCTGTTATAAAGCCTACATACAGCATGCGTAACTCCTTTTTAACACCTGAAAGAAACATTCATCAAACATTCATTTGTATATGACAGCCAGTATGTTCTCTGGTTGACATGCATGTTTGGAATATTTTATTCAGGATGTTAAACATTTCAGGGGAATTAGGCATGTCTTCTAAAGCTTTAAGAAGTGCAAATACACACAGACACATGGGCTCAGACACAGTCTGGAGCCAGAGTAAGGAGTGTTGACAGCAAACAAATATCCACTCCAGAGATCAGAGTAGATACGTCAGGGCACGTCACTCATAATCACCTGTGAGAACCTCTGTGGCCTACAAAAACAGCGTAATCCCAGGCCATGTGACCTGCGGAGCAGACAGCAGCAGTGGTGACTGGATCTTTGAGCTACCATGACCCACTCATTCATTGGCTGGTTGACACAGTGGAGTGGATAACACATCAGTGTGTACTTCTGACACATGAGTGTGCAGAGGAAAAGACAACCGGTCACCTGCTTCATTCATATGATGATTTAGTACTTTACTGGCCACTCTCACTTACAGAAGTTCTAGTGTTATATACTTGACACCTTGTACAGGGCCCTATGAAATCCAGATCCTATATTATTTTCCACAATTTCCACAATATTCCATGTTTTACACTGTTTTTTTTATCAAATTCTGTGATAGCGTCTGTGATATGGAGACCTATATGTCACCTCACAGTCAGACACTCGGAATGACTTTGTGTTTGACTTGTGTATCATATGTCCAGTTTTACCTGTGTTACCAGGTGTTTCACTGATGATAGCAGGGTTGTTGCTGTTCTGCACCCTCATTGGAGGCACCACAACAGTACGAACGGTTGGCTTGCTGGGCTCAGTCTCTGGAGCAACGCACGCCACGCGGGGCTCGCAGTTCTGATTGCTGCCAGCGATGAAGCGTTGCTCTGTGAAAGGACTGCTGCTGTGTCCAGAGGTGTCTGAGGCAGGCGAGCTGTCCACCGTGTCACAACCGCTCTCCTGTTCATCGTCCGACATACTGCGAGGGGGCAACCAAAGAGTTAGAGATACTGCTTTTGTTGATGTAGAGCAGCTAACAGAGAAACGAGTAAAACATCTGTAGGAGATTTTGTTTGAATCAGTTGCACTGGTACCTGTTGGGGTGTTTGCAGGGTGAGGTGCTGGACTGGGCTGAGGCTGAAGAGCTGGTGCTGAGTGTACTGTCTGGACTGCTGAGTGAGCAGACTCTCTCCATACTGACAGTGCTCTGACACGCCTCACAATCTGCACTACCCTTACACCTGTGTGCAGAGAGACCAATGAAATGAGGCCCAAACGTTTTAGAACCAATTCAGAGATACAGGATAGTTAGACAGAACCCAGTGGTCAGTACTCACTCGCCCATCGAGTGTCTTTGTGCTCTTTCCTCTTCGTCGCTGCTGATACTGATGACACTGACAGTTGGGCTGGCGAGGTCAGAGATCACCATGGCCTGCCGCTGCTCCTGCGAAATTGAAAGCTCCTCACAGTCCGGCTCCACTTTACAGCAGTTCTCCTCATCATCCTCCTCCACCTGCTCGGTTCCTTGCTCCTCTCCAGCAGTACGCCCTGCCTCTGGGCATCTGGCCGCCTCCTCTTCTACCTCCTGCACATTCTTTGCTATATCGGCCATCTTTGGGGACTGGCATGCTAAATTTTGGATGTTCGTGTTTTGGGAGAAGTTGCTGCCCCTATTGAAAAAAAATAAATCACTTTCAGGGAGAGAGAACACCTTTCAGGATATGTATACATGTTTCATGTGTTTTAGTTTGGAGAGGCAAAACCAACATGCCCTATGTACCTGTTTGCACAAGGCTTGGCTCTCTTGTTGGCAGCTGGCTGTGGCCACACCACATGTGCAATGCCTATGTTGATTGGCTGGTGGGTGGACATGGTCATTTGGTTGGTTAAGAATGGCTGAGGATGTGCAATCATGGAGCTGTAATGATTACCATGGGGACGCACTTTCCTGCATTAAGAAAACAGAACATTGCAAATTGAGCCAAGAGCCTTTAGCACCATTACTGACAAAATGGTCCGTCTCTGGTCCCAAAGGACATGTATGACTCATCGATCATTAGCATTCAGGGGAGCAAGTGTGCTGTATCAGAGCACTACAGCCATTCCCAAGGGTGTATACATAGCAACACAAAGGTAATAAAGCACTAATAAATACTGCTTTATATAATACAACAATATATTGTGACTATAAGGAGCATATACACAGAAAGGATACAGTTAATGTATCAAAAAGATATTGTGCTGTAACCCCCCTGAAACCGACAAAGAAAATGCTTACCCCCAGTCACCCATTCTCTGTGAGCCCGCCACAGTGTCAGACGCCAAAGTGGTTGGTGGTGGGGGCACTGATGTCACCTGCTGCCAAGCGGGCACCAAGATCTGCTGTGCACGGTTGGACCAGGCCTGTTGAAGTACAGACCAGCAAAGCAGTTACATTCAGTGCCTGTCCTCTCAGTGTTGGTTTCATCAGCTTGCAGATTAAAACCATTTCACTGATCTACACTTACTGATGGACCAGACATTTCCCTCCATCTCAGCATATGTTCTCTGAACTCTATTGCCATCATTCCCATTCTTGCTATACCCTTACCTGTGTGATGACTCCAGGTCTGATTTGTATAGGCTGGATGGGGGTTGCTTGAGTGACAAGAGGCACAGAAGCCTCCATTCGAACAGAGTAGCCTGCTGGTTTAGCGGTGTTGGTGGGGATTCCTGGAGGGACAATGGACAGGAAAATGTTTGACTTTGAGATATTTAGTTTAACCACCAGAATATTAAACAAGAGAAATAAAGATGTACACATCCTACCTTGGATGGTTGGGGGACACAGAATAAGTGCCTGCTGAAATGAATCGTTGCATCCAAACTGGCCACTTCCTGTCTGCAGTGGTATCCTGGGGTGCATCACTGACGGGGCTGATGGAGCTAACCCCTAAAAAAAAAAAAAGAAAGAAAGAAAGAAAGAAAGAAAAAGGAATGTGACTGGACTTTTCTGTCTTATCAGCATGATCAACAGTAGCATTAACTAGCCAGTAGATGGCGACATCTCTGTCAGGAGCAGTCTTCAGACAGGGACCCAGGAGAGATACCAGGGTTAGTCAGTTAACTTTGGGCATATCGATAGTGTTTCAGAAGTGAGATGGTTGCTCACTTGGCTCACCTGTGGTAGATCACCATCGTAACTACAACACATGGCTGACCTATTCCAGAAGAAGTTCAAGGTACACGATCAAAAAGTATTCAAGGCCCACTCGGTTACGACTCAACACCCTGGAAAAGTGAAGTCACCATCCTTAAAGGATTCCAGTAGGCAAAGAACATGATTTAATGTGTATTGATCATTACTTTCATCTCATGAAATTTCTGTTTTTGATCTGTTGGCAAATGATTGGATGCCTTTCAACATGAATGTGATCATAAGTTGATCAGCAAATCTTTGGCTGATCTTCATGAGACCAATTTAATTAAGGTTACATTTTCTTCAAAGCTAGATAATTTAAAGGTTGCCAAACAGTGTTGAACATACTCTTTGAGACAAGCTTGAGAAAGAACAGTCAAGCATGTGCCTCTGCTTCACTGCTCACGCTGCTCTCGTGCCTGGCTAAAATCACATTTATTGAATAAAGAGAACTAGGCTTATATTGTTCTGCTGTCGCTCCCGCATGTAGCCCAACCCCCGCACACATGATAGTAAACACAAAGCAGCCTTTCAGATGAAAATACTAAAAAAGCCACAACATCTTCCTGTAAAATTCTCCTTAACAAGAAACACTGATCATTTACTATCCTCTAAAGAAACAGAGGCTATTGCTGAGCATTTTTGTTGTGCAAGGAACGTGAAGTTTCAATGCTGAATAGTAATGAGAGGACCTTCTGATATTATCCTGATGGAACACATATCTAGACACCATTATAGTGTCTTACAAGTAATGTTTGGTCATCTTTTCATGTTTTATCCTCTGTATAATAGCTTTTGAGATGTTTTGCATTACAAAGATCCAATGTGAAAAAAAGGGTCAGCTCCTGTTTTCTCCTCAGCAACAACACTGATTTGCACTGTTGCCATGACCTCAGAAACATGACGTGATTTTGTTGCCATGACAGCAGTGCTGAGACGCAGTAAGATGGGCCAGTCAGCATACACGAAGTTAATAACAGCGAGGAAACTGTCTTCATGATCGGTCTTCACAGGAGCAGATGTACAGAACACACTGCATGTCAGTTTCCCAGACCATCTGTGATTATTCCATCACTCACATGTTGCGATGTTTTGTTTTGTTTTTCAGTTGTCCTTTCAGGAAACAAAAAAATAAATGATGTAGTTAAAACTACAGTTCCAAATTAGTGTAAAAGTGTGAAAAGGAAATAAAAACTGATTACAATCATTTCCAAACAAACTGTGTTTACTAACAACAGTTTTAAGAAGTGTCCCTGAGCCCATGGGTTAACATCCTTTATCCAATCATGTGTTCACAAAGCGGTGAACCTCGCGCCATCCTTCCTTGTGAACGGCTGAGTCTTTCCAGGATGCCCCTTTCATACCCAATCATGATACTATCACCTATTACCAATCAACCTGTTTACCTGTGGAATGTTCCAAACAGGTGTTTTTATTATCACATTCTGTTCTGTTTGTGTTTTTTCTTCAAAACTTATTAGCTGGTTGGTTCTTCTGTTTTAATTCCCCAATGATTGATGATTACAGTGTGTAAATGTAATAAAACTCCCTCTGTACACTGACAGACATGGCAGTTCATGAGCCATACACATCCTGAGTGACTTACTTGAGTGTGGACACCTGTCATCTTGCTGAATGGGTGGTTGATGGAGGCAGCAGTAGTTGTGGTCACAGGTCTGACAAAAGGACCTTTATTTCTGTTGGCTGCCTCATACGCACTGGGACGAGCCCAGCAAACATCCATGATATGGAAACATGACTTCACACTGCAGGCAGAGGAGTGACATGGAGAGTTATGTAGGAAGATCAAAATGACAACATGTCTGACAATCTGAGGCAGAAAGGACTCACTGGTTGCTATGGGGGAAGTCGAGCAGGTGTTGCATTGTCACAAAGGGGTGGCTGAGAGCTTCGGCGGGGGCAATCCTCTCTTCTGCATCAATCAACAACATCTTCTTCAGCAGGCCCACAAACTCTCTACGGTCTGCCTTCTCTGCTAGCAAGTCACTACCTTCCAGATTCATCACCAAGTTCACCTGGATTACAAACATTTTACTGTTAAAACAACTGGTCAAAATAACCGTTCAAATCCAGCGGAACACTCAAAGAAAAAAGTCATGTGAAATAAGAAATGTTACATTACGGTACCCTCTTTGTATAATGAATCAATGGATTTTTTTAATATGTCATGCATTTCCTAAGAATGATACAACAGTTAGTCATGAAGATGAATTTGTAAGAATCTCCTCTGACTTACAGAAGTACAGACCTGCACTAATGGCTGTCTGGGGAATTTCCACCTGTGGTCTGTTTCTACAGTGATAGTGAGTAAAACCTGAACTTTGATTTTAAAAAAATTTGGGTGAAGCATTTTACGGAAGGGAAGTCAAGCTTAGAGGCGCTCTTTTCTAAGCAATAAACGGTGTATGCTCTGCTCTGTTTGTACAGCATGTACTTCCTCTGGTAAAGATCTAGTTGCCGCCATCCTCTACACATTTGGTGTTGTGGTCCGAGCAGTTCAACGTACGTGCGCTATGTCATCCAAACAGCTGAAGATGTACTTCCTTGCTTCCTTTGATTTCATTCCCGTCTCGGTCTCATGCTCATCTGTTGACTACAGAAAAAGAACGGATTTAGTGGGGACATAAAAACTGAATTCAGTGAAGTAGTTGCTGCTCTCAGTTTGTTATGATTTTAATAGTTTATGTTCCAATAAACTACTTCAAGCTGATAAAAAAAACCCTGCATAATCACATCTTAGATTCCAAAGTAGAGAAGCATGTTGGGCACTGATGACTCAGTCTCAAAATGTACCTCCTCTGCGAGTAAAGTGGAACTCGCAGCTGATTCACAGTATGTGAGGCAAAGTGACTCGCAGACTTTGAGTATGTATAATGTTTTCTCTGACTTTATCTTCAACAAGACTTTATCTTGACAGTTAGTCCTTCTGTGCATGCTTTGGCTCATTTCTGGAAAGCCACCGTTGCGCCTATATTAGGAACTGCAGTCTTTGTTTGCACAGTTGGAGCTGACCTACCATTTCCACCACTGGCCTTTAGTGAAACAAAGCAAAGGTAGAGGTCGGTCATTTGAATAGGTGGTAATACGCAAATTTACCATGTTTTCAGGTGTGTAAATGCTCCTCACCTTTAGTCTCCATGCTGCATATGGTGAGTCAGACTCTCTGCAAAAGAACCGTGCTGTCTTTGTCCCTGCATTCAACAAATGTTCTCCTGGCAAACCTTGTGTCTGAGAAATGTAGCGAATCTGTTGGACATCAGGAGGGAAGGGAGGGAGAAAGGAGAATATGAACAGAAGAAGAAATAAATCTTGTTGCTGAAGAAAAAGGCAATTCTCATTGGTTTAAGGTGGACCATAAAAGCTCTAATGCCATTTTAGATTAAGCTATCAAGGTTTATCTTCATTCTAAAACATGTCACATCAACAGTGACGGCTGTTATTGTTAATTTCTCCATCATCTGCATTCTGTCCAAAACCAACACATCACCAGAGCTTCTTACACTAACACTCTTCTAGGTACTAATAATTTACAAGGTCAGTCACAGAGATGTCACTCTATCAAGTCCCTCATAGTTTGAGTTACTGTGTGGATATATACAGTTCATAGAAGGGACAGCTGCAGAGACCATGAACATGACACATTCCTGAGAAATGGCTACACCCAAATAAGACCCCTGTACTGAGTGCAGCTTGTGTTTATGATCTCTGGAAGGTGTCAGGGTCTTTTCATGTATACTCTGATAACAAGGTTCCTATGGTCTCAATGCCAAAATGCTTTGCTGTGTAATGATGCTTGTCAGTCAGATGCTGCATGGCAAGAGAGCCACACAGGTTTATAAGAGGAGACCAGTGAAAAGCCTGGCTGACGTCAATCACACCCAAGTGTAAAGGACAAGAACCATTAGAGATTCAGCGCTGCTGGGAAGCAAAGAGAGAGCAAAGAGCCACACATTTGGAGAACAGTCAGGATCATGAAGAAGTGTGAGTTTGTGAGTGAGTTCCATGAGGCACCTCACATCTAAAAGTGAACTACAGAGACTGAAAATGTTTTTGTTGGAAGCACCTCGTGTTGCTCTTGATGTTGCCCTCCTTGGCCAATGTGGCTGTGTGGGTGGCATCTATGTCTATATTACGAGATTTTGATGTGACAGTGGAGATCCACTTGTTTATATCAAGACATACTAACATCCAAGTACAATAAAATGCACTGTGTCCCTGACCATTTCTCCTTCTTAGAGTTGCTTTGCTTTACTCATATTCCCATGACATGCTGATTTACGTCAACCAAAATCAAATTTTCTGTCTTTCATATCATTCGTGACTATTCATATCATAGCTAAGGATTACTGAAACTACCATTTTCAACAAATTTAACCGTGGAAGTACACTAAAGTCCTCTCCTTTTGAGTCCATGGTAAAGCTGCGCTGTAGTTCAGCAACATCACGTAAACAGCAACAGACACAAAAACACAACACAGTCAGTGTGTGTGGGTGGGAAAATTCTTGTGCTGGGAAAACCCTTATTTTTCCTAGAAGACCTGTCTGCAGAGATCTCACAAAACAGTGAGATCACTGGTGCAAAGCTACTGCTTCACTAAATGACTATCTAGCGTGCCTGGGGCTGTTGTAGAGCAGACAGGAAGCACAGGCAGCATTTATTTTACGGCAGTCCATAAGAACAATACACACTATATGAGACGCATTTCAATGATTTCAATGAATCCTCGCTACAATAAATAAAAGTACATCTCATCTTAGGATAATGTACCCACACCCTCCTGCCTACTCACTGTGTAATGAATCTTTTCCAGATTTGACACTGGGGTACAATTTGTACCATCTACTAGAACATTCCTTTTGCGGCTTTAACCCCTACTAACCCACATCCTTTCTGCTTCTAGTGACCCTGCCTACATCCTCTTATTCTTACAGATCCTCCAGGTTGCCGGCTGGGCTGAGCACCAAAGAAAAGAAAAAAAAAATCAGCAAGCACACATTAGTTTGTCCTCTGCAATAGTGTGCACTGAACCTCATGGTTGTACCACTTTCATGGTACCTCAGAAAACACCAGACCGAGTGTTGAAAGAGGGCACAAAGATAAAACAAAAATATGGGGAATGGAGTCATATCTAAGACTATAGCTCCTGGGCTAATCTTAGACGCTCATAATGAGACACTGGCGGAATCGTGATGTTTGTCACATCAAAGAGGTGAGCAGCCTCTTGCTTCACCAGTGAAGTAAAAGATGGTGCAACTGTGGGATGAGGTAAGAAGAGAGGAGAGGAAGCGGGGAGGAAGGGAGGAGGAGGAGCCAGAGTTATAAATATAATATGCTGTGAGGCATGGAACAAGACCCCTTGCAGAAAGATAAGAAGAAAAGGGGGAAGACGGGGGTGGCAGCGGCTCAGTCAGCTCCAGCCAGATGACTCTGTGGCCCCTGAATGACACTTCATAGCAGCAGTCACCTGCCTAGCTGTTTACTGACATACAGTCAATTGGTTATTTATTTTAGGTGATAAACATTTTAGAAGTTTTTTATTGTCAAGTTCCGGGTACAGGGAGTTCAAATTTATGATCATCCATGTCTTCAACCTTCAACCTTCACATGTTGCTTTATGTGCTGAGGCCAAAGCTAGAAAGAAATACGAGCTGGTTTGGATGTAAGAAAACCCAGGATGTTCATTTATATAAAGTCAAGTTTGAGCACTTTTCAATTAAGAAATGATTTCATCATTTAACATTTGAATAGAAAGGATGGTGGTTTTGTTTCTCAGAAGTCATTTGACTTGTAAAGGTAACTCTGCATTCTTCTACATCACATTTCACTGATAGGCAGAAGATGGGCAGAGAAGTTTATGTAATGAATGACAATAATATTTGATATAATATTAATTGTCAGGGTAAACATCGTACTCTAACCCTCCAGAAAGCACCAGAAACCAAAGTAAAATGCTTTGGGTTTTTTTGCCCAATGCTCTTGCACTTGCTGGTTTTCCCATTTACTGGGTAGTTCCATGACCAAATGGATAACCTTGTATATCAGCGGGCAGGCTTGGCCAAGAGAGACAGTGTTTCCTATGTGTGGTGGGTGTTCAGTCACAGAAGAAAAAAAAAATCATAGGGATTCTGTGTATTACTCAAAGGCACAGGGACAAGAAGAGGGATACTCAAAGATGCATTTCCAACTTACTACAAAACCATTCTGCTAAAAACGAGGCAGGATGGTAAGTTCAGTCATTCTGGGGAACAGTTAAAATTAACTGTAATCAGCAGACAACAGACAGTAACACGAGTGGTGCAAGATCCAACAAGCTGAAATCAAAAGTGATGGCCCTCTGCAACAATTCCAGTATTCCGCTGATTCCACTATATTTCAATTCAAATGCAGTCACCAATTTACATACAGTAGGTTCTGATCTCTATCTGATACACACTACATTCCACAGGTTCCTTCTCACCTGTTATCTAGCTTTTTATTTCGTCTCTCATGCTTCCTATCTATGCCAACTTTATCCCATCTACCGTCATCACCCCATCAGCTCCAAGCATTCCCTTGCTAAATCGAGGAGGCTCCCCCCAGCTATCTCTAAAGCAGCTTTGTGACATGCTGACTGGCTCCAGCAAAAACAGATTCATCATATTTAGACTCGCGGTGCAGCACTCCAGTGAAATCTCTTTCGGAGGTGTTGGGTTATCTCTCCTGTCTCTGTCCTGGGGAGAGTGAAAAATGATGCTGGGCCATAAAAACACTTTGGTATGAATGCAATGTGCAGCAGGGCTGAGTGCTGCTTGGGACAGAGCAGGATATGACTGAGGCTCTGTTGGCAGTATAAGTCCAGATCAGTCTAGTCCTGGGAAGATACCGTCAGGGCTCCACTGGGAGGGGCAGACATCCAACAGCTCCTAATAGACATACCATCAATCACAAGAACATGCCTTTCTGCTCACTGTCACAGACGCCAGCTGATACAATCCTCAGGATAGGTACGTCAACAAGGAGGCAGTAAATACTGCACTAATTTGGTACTGTAAGGCACTTGAGCCCTCAGTCTCTACCTTCATTCAGACAATGCATCACAGACTTTTTTTCCATGTGTAATGATACACAAAAGATTCTTTGCCTAAACCTCAAAAGTTTCCTATCCCTCCTATCCATGCCATCCTCCTACAGAAAATCCTGTCAGTACCACTAAGAGGGCATTAGGCCTAGATCTCACACTGATTAAAATAACAGATTTTCCTGTACACGCAGCGATAATGTTGCATTCTTGTCCTCGCTTCAGGCCATCTGTCCTTAACTCCGTTGCTAAATGCTCCTGTCTGCCTTTAAAGCCTTTGTCAACACGTCTTTTGGGAGATTTAGATTAAAGTGGCTATGGATCACATATCCAGTAAACTTCAACAGTGGGAGCCATGACTGAGTCAGTAACCTGAAGGCAAGCCAGTAATAGAAAGTTTCATTGAATGCAAACTTAAAAACAAACACACTCAACCCACTCCTCTGTGGGTGCCTTGATTGGAAATCATAGGGGATAACGGAAAAAGTAGAAGAAAAAGAAAAAAAGAGGGACAGAGAGAAGAACAGGAATATAACTGGTTGGATGGAAACAGAGGGTGTAACGCTACCTAGACAGCCACATGGGCAGTGTTAGGATGAGTGGGAGAATGGGGGTAGGGGACTGAACTATGGGAGGAACGACTGCAGAGAGGGTAAACCTTTCCATGTGGAGATGGTGCAGAAAGGAGAGATTGAGTCATAGAATTTGAATGCAGAAAACAGAGATGCTGGGATAAGAAAGAAGAGGAAAGGGGAAAGAAAGGAGAAATCTCCCCCCAAAAAATAATGAGCCAAGAGCCAATGGCAGCTAAAAAGTGAATGGTGAGAAGATGGTTGTTTACCTGGTCATACTCCAGGGCCCCGGGGTATAGGGGCCAGCCCAGAAAAAGTTCAGCTATCACACAGCCTAGGGACCACATGTCTATGGCTTCACAAAACGGCAATCCCAAAATAATCTCTGGAGCCCTGTGAACAGACAAAACACACATCTGTTAGTCTAAGGTCACAAAACGATAGCATGTAATGTTAAAACATGAAATGATGACATGCTAATACACAATGCTGCATATAAAGACGGTCAAATAAAAAGGTTTTGTGTCATTATAAAAATTAAAACGGATCTCTGAAACAAAGTCTGTAAACTCATAAAGCATCCACTAAACAATGAAAATGTCAGTGAGAAAGCAGTGTTAGAAATAAGCTTTTTCTTCCACCAGCCAAACTGGTTAGTACATTCTACATTTTAGCAGCATCTCAAAATTTTGAACACTCACCATTTTGTTATTTTACTTTGTATGCAACTAACTGTTGAGTAATGTTGGTTGATGCCTCTGTCAACCAGTCAAATTGCATTTGCATCAATTTCTGTCCAGACTCACATACTACATGCAGAGAAGACTTTGTAGGAAATTAATAAAAGGTACAGGTGTATTTTTTGGTGAAATAAAAGTTATCACTATATTGACATGCAAGATTCCAATGGATAATTTCTACTATTCCACAGTCTATTTTACAGAAGAGTACAGACAACTGATAGAGAACTTCGTCACTTGATGCAACCCTGGAGATAGCAGATAAGAACATAAAGTTCTTTAATACATAATATGAAGAACTTATCTTTCATTACCAATCTGCTCCGGAAAACAGATTTGTGTGTTGTGGCTCTCAAATTTTTGACATTTAATGCATTTAATTCTTCACATAAAAGCTACACAGACTGTGGAGCTTTTTGGCTCCGCAGACTGGCAAACTTGAGTAATTAAATATCCATTATTATTAATGTCATGGAATTCCTGTTGATGATCAGTCAGATGGGAATGTGTGGTCCATGTGTAACAGGGCCAAGTGACTTGTAAGCCAGTGTTGTGTGTGCACTTGAGTCGCCAACCATCAGGAGGCTGAGTCAGTGGGTTAGCAGGTCAGCCAGGCCGGGATCAGACCTTCAACAGGCTGTTGTATCTGCTCATGGCTGATAGGAAGTAGGAAGCACAGTCACTACTTCTTCGCCTACGTGCTGGCTCGGTGTTACTTACAAGTGACTCCATAATAGCATTGTAATACCATGTCACAGGGACGGCAAGTGGTGACGCAGGCCTGTCAGCACCAATACAGGTAAGACATGCTGACAACTGTCAAGAACTCTGTGTTTAGGACACACCACAAAGCCTATAAACTGTGACAGTGCACTGACAGCATGATGTAGGCTGAGCTCTTTTCTCTGATACAAGTCTTACAGTGCAAAAATGGCTTTCAAGCTCATAAAGATCAATAAGACACTTTGACTATCTACCAGGGTACACATCCATTTGACGGGACACTGCCTTTGAGGAAGAGTGACAATCAGATAATGTAGAAAAATAATAATGATGTAAACTGGCTAAAATGATAAGGAATGTATGTTGAAATGAATTTCCTAACATCCCTTATTTTATGCAACTACAGGGTGGGGAGATAATTTAACATTATTGTTTGTAGTCATCATAATCTTACCTATATTAAAATATAAAATGACTTTAGAGGGAAACTTGAGTGACCAAGGGATATCATTTCACTTCTGTTCAGCATATATACAAGATAAACCCTAAACAAAACAATTACCAACATGAAAGAATCCAGAGGATTGAAATAATCTAAAGAGCCACAAGGATGGGATTCCAACACAATTAGCTCCAGTGACATCCTAAGATTTGTGTCTCAGACAGCTGGGCATACCAACTAAGGCAATCCGGCTCTTTCATACTGAATGCATCTACAGGGATATAGCAGACTACAACTCTATGACGTCTTTAAAACCATATGGGACTGAATGGTGTCGGACATATGGCTAGCAACAGCAAACTTAAGACCTGCTAAAATAAGTTTTAGACAAATTTATCACATGGTCAAAACAAATGGCTACAACAGCTGGTGCAATAAGCAACATAGCATCAGAAAACCAACCAGGCAGTTAAGCCAACGATTTCAGCCTCACAGGCATGTCCTATTTATAAGGAACAAGTTTTCCCTAGAGGAATCAGGAGAGAGATGCTACATATCAACAGAACCATACATTCATCAGGACACAAGGCTAATATAAGGAAACACAGTAAGGGTGACCAGTACAACTTGAGCAGCACTATGACGCATCTTCAGGCTGGACTACCGCCCTGTGCAACAACCAATACACAAGCCAATCAACAGCTCCTATTCAACTTCTGAGCTTCAATTTACCAGCTGTCAATTCAAGATGTTGGACAAGAGCTTCTACACTCACCTCAATCTGCTTTTATTAACAACTCTTCCATATTTCTTGCAAACAATTATTAATATGACAAAACAATCCATGATTAAGGCCTTCTAACAGATACGGTATTCTATCCATGTGGCGCATGTTAGCAAGAGGGGCTGTCCACTTAATGTCTTACAGCCTATAAAACATTTTTAAGAGGCAGCCTTGGGCTGCCTCCAAAATCTAACAGACTGGAAGAAACACATCAAACAAAAATAACGATGCCAGCTTAGGTAGTCACAAAATCAAAACCTGAAACAGCTGTATTTTCAGGAAAATAATTAAGGGGATAGAGCCTTCAGGGGCCACCTTCTGTTCAGCCTTGCCCTTTGTTTATTATTTTGTCAGACTCCACAAAAGATTATGCAAAGTGCTTCTGGGTACACAGAAAATACAGAAGAAGATGTGATTTTCCTTATATCCTTTTGTTCTTACCTTTTCCTGCTGAGGCACAATAGCAGTGCAACATGTAAAATCACAGTGTGAAATAAAGAGAGTCGAAAAGAAAACTGGTTTCTCTCCTTTGGTTTTGGGGGGTTGAGAATGAGTGGATGTTGCCATGGTTGCACCGCTCCGTCCTAATCAACGCAACTCAAGCCTCACCGCCCTCCTGTGAAACCAAATCTATTTTCCATTCTTAGGATATGACGTACAAGCTGAGGGGCCATTGAATGCAAGATGAGCAGAAGCCTCGTGACTGTTCATTACCACGTGCAAGAGCTCCAGAGGAAACACACAGGCTCAACAAAAAGATGAGCAAGGTGATGGGCCTGTATCCTGCCTTTTGCTAAGTGTTTGTATAGACTACTGCTCCATGTAGCACTTAACAGGAATAAGTGGTTATGGGCAAAGAACGAAAGAGTGTACCTGAACAAGCACTAACTCCCAGGTGACAGCACAATACATGTGGTCAATACCTTTACATTAGGGATGTCAACAAATATTCTAAATTGGAATATAAACTTCAACAGTAAAAAAAAAAAAAAAAAAAAAAAAATCCAGACATTTGATTGTGAAAATTATTATTCCATTCCACCATGGGGGGTGGGGATGAGATGTCAAGCTGACAAGAGCAAATAACACAGTATAGGACATTATTCTATGTGTTTATTTTATAATTTGTTGCTATGCACTTCTTTTAATAGACATGTTTATGTGGAAATAATATACGAGTAGTCTGACTCATTGTATTGGTTTGCCATCATGGGCATAATGCGCAAAAATGGATGTTCATATGGTTCAAACCTGCCTGTGGTTTTTATAGAAGGCATAATCGTGCGTCACGTCTAGACAATTTTGACAGCCCTACTGTACATAAGCACCTTTTCGATAAATTGTGGGATAAAATAAGGTTTAAAATGCAAACAAAACTGCAATTATCATATTCAATGACCTGATGCCGCATAGCTACACCTACACAAGCAGCGACTCATCCACAACAAACTTGAGTTTTATGGCAATGCAAAACATGTGGGTAGAGTTTCCACAGATACAGAATGCCTGAATATGTAGCAAAAGTAATGGCAAGTGGTGTACATAATGCATGACTGTTTAATCCAAAATGAACAAAATAATAATACGGTATTGCATATTTGATGAGATGGATTAAATTATGAACATGACGGATGTTTGCCTGTGCATGCTATATTTCATATATTATTATAGAGTTCTCTCTCCTCTCTCTCAAATTTAGTTATCTTGTGCAACAACTAGGAGTGCATTAACATCATTAAGTTTTTACCATCCATTACAGCCAGTCAATCTGCCTCTAATGTGCTGCAAGCACATCAGTCAGCCATAACAGTAAAACCACTGGCAGTTGACCAACACTGATCACCTCATTACAACGTAATGTTATGCTGTGAAACCCTGGGTCCTGACATCATGTGGATGCCACCCTGACACGCACCACCCAAACATTGTGGTAGACCAAGCACTCCTTCAGCAGTGACAGTGGCCTCCCCCAGCAGGACAATGTGGCCAAAGATTTCAAGGTGTTGACCTGGCCCCCAAATTCCCCTGATCCCCTGACCAAGCATCTGCGGTGTGTGCTAGAACCAGCCCAATGCATGGAAGCCCCACCTTGCGACCCACAGGACCCAAAGGATCTGCCACCAATGTCCTGGTGCCAGACACCATAGGACACTATCAGGATGGGTCACAGCCATTTTGGTGGCACAAGGGGGGCCTACACAATGTTAGGCAGGTGGTATTAAAGTGCCTGATTGCTGTATATCGTTGTACAAAAGCTGAACATGTTTTTTCTCAGTCACAAGACAAAAGGCTGCACATCAGGTCTGCTGACTGATACTACTGTGCAGTTCAAAGGTTGGAAATGAATGACTGGGTGAGACATGAGTTGTCTACAATATTACTGTGTTCAAAGGTTTCCATAGAGCCTCTTGTGTTGGTGAAAAACACCTCCAGAGGAAGTGGAGGGGAAAAAAGAGACACATCTTCAAAGAGCTTTCCTCGCCTGCGAGCAGCATTGTCAGAAGCTCTTTTCGAAACATTTCTCAGTTCACAGCTCACTTACATAGTTTCAAGCTTTCTATCACTGTATACCATAGATTTTAGAGATGCTCATTAGGTTGAAATTAGTAAAAAAGGATCTTGTATATATGTTTTTTAGCAACTTGTGCATTTAATGATTTAATTTGATAGATTTAGACTGACAGTACAAGATGTAACATTTGGCTTTAGTGAGGTCACTACAGAAAAAGGCCTGACTGAGAATAACAAACTCTGCATTGGCTGCTGGCTTGTCTTTAATGGAAGCCATCACTAACAAATCCTAATGCACAATGCTGAGCACAGCAGTAACAGCAGGCCCAGCATGGGCACACCACTGTGCCAAATGTAACAGGCCCACACTGCAGGTATGATATTCAGCAACAATCACAATATAAAACCCAAACAGGCAGGAGCAATGGTAAGATTTGCCATCTTATCTCCTCATAGCCTGAGGCTTCCACTACATTTTACTGGTCATGGATGGGCTCTGACCAATGAAAACAAGTCTTCCCCTGGTCAGCAAGTTCAGCAGTTTGCTCCTTCACCTCAAACAGCTGCTTCCCTTCCTCCATCCATCTTGTCTTTTCCTCCCTCTCGGTTTGTCACACAAAGAGGCAAGGCAATGTTACGTTACTGTAACCAACACAAACATGATGCATGGCAAGATTCCAAAACACACAGTGAACGTGTGCATTAAACCGTTGACCCAGAGGTTCAGAAGACTCCTCAAACATCTGAAGTAAGTTGGGTCCTATATCAGGGCATGGATAAACATTCAAACACTCATTCTCACTACTATTTAGCAATTTTGAGGTTATGAAGTTCTGCTGAGTTGTAGTGTGTTTCCAGTGGCTTTGGAAAATTGGGAATATGCTTTCATAAGAACCGAACTTAAAAAAAAAAACTAAAAAAAAAAAAAAATAGAGGGCAAGTATGTCAATAGTCCTCCTCCTACTCATAGAAAGGTTGCCAGATTTGCTTTATTTGACTGAAGTCTGTAGTGGTGCCTGGCTTGCAGGCTAGCATGTAATACAACATGTAATAATGAAAATTTTGAAGTTGTTGAAAACTTTTAACTTTTGACAATCGCCAAGAGTTCTCTTTGCTTCCATTTGTGTCAATCTACCCCAGACATACCTCCATACTGTACTCTGTACTGCACAGACACAAAATTGATAATAATATTCTTCTGTCTGTGTGCTTACAACTGTGGGTAAGACTGCAAACAAGCATATTTCCCAAAGTGTCAGTGTTACTTGGATACAGTATTAAAGTCTGGTAAGTGTTTTTTTTTTATTCAGATGTATCTTATTTTTATATCACCTGAAAAAAAAAACACATGGCAGAGATGAGTCTTGTTCTCTGCAAGAAGGGCCATGGCAGAGCAGAGAAATTATCTCAACTTCTATTTCTTATTCATGACCATTATTTCATACTCCAGAAATAGTCCTCCGATCCTCCCTGCTCTGTCCTCACAGGGATGAACCAAGTGTAAAGTGGCACCCTACCAGCTCACACAGAGAGCAGCAAATAAGGGTGGACACACATAGGGAGGGGGTCATTGTCCTTGCATGCTTACGCAGGCCTTTCAGTAAGCTCGTTCTGGTAAATAAACTCATTTGGGCTACACCAGTTGGCAGAAGCTCACCCACAAAGACAAACTGACAACACGGTGACTCCATGATGGAAGAATGGAGCTTTAGTGAACGCTTCTTCCAGGAACTGTAATTCCACACACTCTCAGAGCATTTCTGCATTATTCAGTGGAACAGAGAGGCAGTGTAGCAAAGAGAGATAACACTTGCACTCTGATCTACCAAGACCTTAGATTAAGGATACAAGGCCTTAGACACGTTTTACAGATGTTAACCTTTCAGTGTACAGACATAGAGCCAGTGTTAAAGGTCTGTACTCTAGTTCAGGAGGACTGAGCTTCTGCTTAGTGTTTTCAGTTTTCAGAATCAGAATCAGCTGTATCAGATGTGTGCATGCACATACAAGGAGATTGTGTTTTTTCATTGCTCTCAATGAACTTAGGCAGGAATAGACATAACAGCTAAGAACAAGGACAGCAAACCTAAACAAATACAGGTAAAGAATACTCAGGATTATTATAGACACAAGTATGCAAAAAAATGTGCAAATATACATAAAAAGCTCCAATGACCAACAACATAAATAAAATGTCAACATACCAATCAAGTGTTCTCTAAGTTGGAAACAATGCAGAGCAAAAAATACATGTTGAATGGTTATACATGGAGTGGATGATGATGTACAGCGTAAGCATATATACGTCTATATACAGTATATACAGAGTGCAGGATTTATATTGACACTGACAGTGCATAATGATAACAACCACTGTATCTGGGCTTTGGACAAAGTAACAAGAACCATTGCCTGAGGGTAATTCAAATGTACAGGGGGTAATTTTAAAAAAACAAACAAACAAAACAGATAAAAACATGTTTTCTAGCACACTTATCTGGAACTTCCTTGACAGATTTCAAGATTACTTAAAATACTTATTTTCAATTTCTCACTGTTTACAAGAACACATTGCAAAAGTACCAAGCTATCAACAATTCACAGCCTTGACGGCAACATATATTTGCTTCTAGTTCAAAACTGCATGGCCTTAGTGATGAAGGATGCCATTTTCAAGGTGAAGTCCAGGGATGTTTCACCCAAAAGCCATTCATGTATGAAGAAAACAATGAAAACAACAACAACAAGACCCACAGACTTTCTGGAATACAAAGCTGATCTTGGAATTTGAAGCACTTTGTATAGTTGTCGTTTCCTTTGTTATTATGTTTAAACTGTTTGTTAAACTACCAACTCAGACGGGCATGACAGAAAAGCAAGCATTTGTTATGAACCACTACGATCACGGCAGACTACGTTACTGAACTGTAGCTGCCCACTGCGGTACCAGTATTAACACAGTGGGATTACTGAAACAATAGCTGTACCATAACACACTGGCAAAAGCCCACAGTCAAGTGTTCACTCAGTTGAGTTTGCACACATTTAATGTTATGGAACAACAAATGTGCAGTTTTACAGGAGGGTAGCCAAAATGCTCTCTCATAAAGACATTTCTTAACTGCTCTGGTAAATACAGCAGCTTTTGTTATTCATACGAGTGCCAACATACTTTACAACCCTGTTCCAGAAAAGTTGGGACGCTGTGCAAAACATAAATAGAACAGAATGTGATACTTTGCTAATCCTTTATGACATAAAGTATATATCAATGGAAAACAGTAAAACATCAAA
Source organism: Chaetodon trifasciatus (assembly GCA_037975065.1). Lineage (NCBI taxonomy): Eukaryota > Metazoa > Chordata > Actinopteri > Chaetodontiformes > Chaetodontidae > Chaetodon > Chaetodon trifasciatus. The sequence goes on from JBBMOE010000001.1 coordinate 16,620,222, forward strand.
ATATCTACCTCATGAACTTCATTGATTTTTGTAAATATATGGTTATTCTGAATTTTGATGCCAGCAATACATTTCAAACAAGTTGGGACAGGAGCATCAAAAGACTGGGAAAGTTGTGGAATGCTCCAATAACACGCATTTGGAACATTCCACAGGTAAACAGGTTCATTGGTAACAGGTGATAGTATCGTGATTGGGTATGAAAGGGTGATCTTTGAAAGGCTCAGTCATTCACAAGCATGGATGGAGTGAGGTTCACCGCTTTGTGAACACATGATTTTATAAAGGATATTACTACATGGGCTCCGGAACACTTCGTAAAACTGTTGTCGGTTAACAGCAGTTCCTTTGTGAATGACTGCATTCTGTTTTTTACGTTTTACACAGCGTCCCAACTTTTTAGGCACTGGAGTTGTATTAAAACAATGTGACCTTCTGCACAACACCAGAAGGGTAATTTGTTGCTGGAAATATGAAAGGGTGTATGTCATAGGACCATGATAATGGTTGTGTGACACAAATTGGCACAACAAAGAGTTGGATTGAAGTGATAAGCAATGAGCCTTTAGCATGTGAGCACAAGCTTGAATTAAGTATTCTTGTAAACCTTAAGAGAGTTATTTCCAACTTAAATTCAAGATGAGATTGATGAGAATGGGCAGACCTAAGACGAAAATCAACAGGGATGCTGATTTGACACATCATCAAAGTGGACTGAAAAGCCCGTTTTCATATTCTGTTATTAAAAAACAAGATGTTGCAAAAAAAAAAGTACAGTACAGCAAAAAACAGTACTTTTTAGGAAAACATTAATCTTGAAGTCTTGGTCCAAATATTCCATATGTGGATAGGACAATGAACTACAGATTGCAGTTTACGTAGAGGTACTGGTCCACTGTAGAGTAGACCTTTCGATTACATCTATGCTGAACTGGTGCATAGGAACACACACAAAATGTTTCCTATGATATTGTTACTGCATGTCTAATGCAATACATGTTTAATATATTGTAAAATTAAAAGCAAATGAAAAAGTGAAAGGACAATCCATGTGCACCATCCACATTCAAATAATTTACAAGTCTGTCTGCGAAGGCCTAGTCACGTTTAATCTTGATACAGGAGTTTGGAACAGCGGGAAGGGCCCTGATCTGATGTTGTGAACTGGCTTATAGGGAAGCAGCAATTCAGCGATGTAACTGGGAGTATATAGATTAAGTGCTATGAAATTTTGTCAGTATGCTTCTTAATTGACAGAAACATGATTGAATGACTTCCGTAACTTGTTTTCAAAATAACACACACTAAGAAACAATGGAAAATTGAACAACAAAAACTAAACCAGAAGCTTAATAAAGGAAATACAAGTTGGAATGTGTATCTGAAATGGTATAAAAATGGCCACTTCTAGAAAATTTAACTCTGAGTGCTCCAACTAAACTGACTGTGCAAACCGGGGTGGCAAATTACGAGGGCCATTGGCCAAATGCTTGTAAATTTTGGAAGCTGTTGGCCTATCTGTTAAACTTATTGGTTTGAGTGGCTGATAGATTTGAGCTGTCCACCAGTCACTATAGATTAGTGGCAAACAAATATTGAGTACTGCGCACATAACCAAACACACAAACACAAATGGACACATGAAAATCAAAGCAGCTGACGTTAGAGCTGATTGACCTTGAACAAGTAAGTGAGAGCTCTCTAGTATTTCAAGCTGTCCTTATTTCATTCTGGCTGCCTATGTGCATCACCATCTATAGAAGTCAAAGCCCACTGGCTAGCATCCCATGAGCTATTTTAAGCAACCCTTCACTCTTACCCTCAGCAACGCTGTTGCCTCACAGTATGCTTTGCATACTCCTGTCTGCCAGGGGGTCCAAACTACAGATTTACAAAGCATTTATGGAACTGTACTCCATCTGCAAGTAGCTGAACATGCAAGGAAAAGTGAAGCACACATTTTTACTGACCCTGCTTCTCTGACACAAATCAATTAATGCTGGTGTAAATTATTTTTACCCAGACAGACCTTATTATCATTCTGTACTCACAAGTCAACAATGTTACTGATGTATATTGTATCAAAATACACCACCATGCAAGACCTGCGAGGAACTGCTGCTGACCAGTTGACAGAACTGACATACAAAGTTGAAGCAGCTGCACTGTTTGTTCATTCACCCCCCACCCCCACCCCCCATTTCTATTTTGAGCAACTTCCTGAAACAAAGTACATTTAAATCAATACAACAATAATCACAAAAACGATGAACTGATTCATGTGTGGGATGAAAAGACAATGCAATAATTACGTGGCACTGACAAGCATTTTTTCCACTGCTTCCATAAAACTATGGCTGAGGAATGGGTGAAAGCAAGTATTGTCTGTTCACGCCAGTCAAGGAGAAAATCTACACTAAATGCAAATACAGACAGACATCAAATCATCCATTTGCATCTATTTTCATCAACAGTATTTTAATTCCCTGTGGAGCATACTGCCTCACTGGCTCACTGTGCAGGCAGTGGCAATTATTCAAATGCCATGTAAATGCCTTTCATTGAAACAGCCTACCACTGACCTGAATGTGGTTCACAAATCCTGCTCACTTCTTCCCTGGCTCAGAAACCAAGGTTTAAGACTAAAAAAGCACTAACAATCTGTACCACAAAATCAACTGAATACATCTCCCAATTTAGAGAGAGAGAGAGAGAGAGAGAGAGAGAGAGAGAGAGAGAGAGAGCACACTAACAAGAACTCATCACTTCCACAAACTCTCACAAGTGCAACCACAACCACATCAGCAAATGCAAGATGCAAGTCTTTTCATGACGTCGTGTCTGTATGCATGGATTTGGATATTCTCCTGGAAAAGATGAAAAAACTATGTCTGCTTCTGGCCAAGCATTGCAAACAAGGAGGAGTGTTGCCCAAATGTGAGAGTAGACTCCGTCAGTCCCACTTATTCAGTGTGTTGGAGACGCTGTCCTGCAGAAGATCCATTAGATAGAAAGTAGTGCAATGTTGTGTATATCAAATTTATTGAAATTCATGAATTTTTCAATATTTTCTTGTCGAATTGATGAAATTGTATTCATCCGCCACATGATTAGACACTCTTTCTGATGACAAAATGTGCTTTAATCATAAAACACATCATTCAAAAGATAAAAAAGGGATCTGGAAAAAAATGTTAACAGATTTCACAGGGCCCCACTGTATGTACGCTGGCTAAATACTGACTGTCACAATTCATTCCTTGTGCCTTGTGAAAGGTTCAAGGATGGTTTAAAGATGCTGTAGCAAGTGAGTCAGTTATGATATGACTTGGTTGAATCACTACTTCTAATTAAAAGAGTGTGCACCAGCTGCCTATGTTTGACATCAAATGATTTAACAACCATTAGTCATGCCGGCTGTGCACACAGAATACATTGCCATGATAAGATGAAAATCCTAGTAGAATTAACAATGTCAAGCTCTGGGTGGCAAGAAGCATCCCTCCTCACCCAAAGTTGACAAGATAGACTCTGTGGGACCAATGAAGTGTCATGCGGCTGTATTATTTGGTTTAACTGGAAAGACACGGAAATAAATTCATGTCATCATGTCAGAAAACAGTTCAACAAAAAACAACAAGTTTGTACCAACTGTCTGCATCTCCACATCTATTTACTTTGCCAAGCAATGTACTCTTTATGAAACATACACAAATAGATACATGCATGCATACTGTACATACAAAACCCTTTGTAAATTAATGCCATAATATAGCAAAATGGCTTACACTATATCTTATCATCTCAGAGTCTTTATGCAAACCAGGGAAATGTACAAATCAACCAGTGAACTGGGTCACCCCTGCCTCTTATGCAACAGTTGATACCATTTCAGGGCTGTTTTTCTAATCAAACCAAAGCACTCGTAACATCATGCCAAAGGTACTTAGTCCTGCCAGTTTTCCTAGGGCACATCCAACAACAGGCGTCCTTCCAACATCAACATTAGGTACTGTACATGCTGCCATGTCATGCCTGTAACAGCATACTTGTGTTTGGAATGGCATTCAGAAAATTCTGTCCCACCCTGAATCTAACTGTTCACACTTTGTATTAGGGTCAAATATTTGCGCATCTGTTTTTCTTCGATCATTACATAATTTCCGTAAATCCTTTCAACTCCTAAAGATAAAGGAGTTTCACCCTGAATGCAATCAGATCAGAGCAATCTGAGCAATCAGATAATTGATTGATCATTTATTTTTTTCTTATTGTTTTGAATTCTTGCAGGATACTTTCCCAGGCAGGAGGGACACAAACAGTCAGTCTGTAGTCTGCAAGTAAGGGTCACATTTTTTCAGAGTCTGTGGTATGTGGCTCCAAATAGGCAGGATGTTGTGCAGTATGGGAGACATTTCCTTTTTTTGCAAGAGGAAGGACATTTTTGTAACCTGACTATGGTGGTCGAGACACCAATAGACACTGAAATTATCTGAAATGCACTGAACTCAAACTTGTTTTGTTAAAAATTGATAAAAATGTTTCTTTTTTTTTGTACTCACCTATAGTACCGAGACTGGAGGTACGTGGAGCACACTGCTTTGGACACATGGCTAGCTGAGCCAAAGTCTATCACCTTCACCCTGTAGGGCTGCCTCACTGGGTCCACCAGCATTATGTTCTCCGGCTTGAGGTCTGCATGAATCAGACCCATGCTCTTCAGCTTTTTCAGTGCTGTAGCTACCTGCTGTAGCACAGGTCTGATCACTTTCAGGGGCAGTGGGCTGAACTTATTCTGCTTCAGGAAATCGTACAGGTTCTGCTCAAGCATCTCAAACACCAGGCAGGTGTGGCTGCGGTGCTGGAAGCATTCAAAGGCTCGCACCAGGTTGTGCTCATCTGCATTCTCCCCACTCAAACGAGCAAGGATGCCGACTTCGATTTGACCCTGCCGTGCATATGAGGGGTGGTTCTTCAGGATCTTCACAGCCACTACCTCACCTGTGCCTCTCTTCCAGCACTTCACAACCTGGCCAAACGTGCCACGTCCCAAGAAATCCAGCACTTCATAAGTATTCTTCATGGAACACAGAACTTCATGCTGTACTACCTGATAATCCCCATCCCCTCCTCCCGTTCCCCCTGCTGCACCTACAACACCCTGTTTGGAGGGCCCGCCGCCAGCTCCCACGGCTGCAGGCGCAGTCATGGTTGCGTTCCCCACATTCGTCGTTTGCAACATGGCAGGCAACATTGACAGTTCCTCCACAATCTGCATGGTGCTCCCTCGGTTATCCAGCTCTTCACTTTTACGTTTCAGTCCACATCGCTGAGAGCTGTCAGCTGAGTTCAAACCTCCACAGTTCTCTTCTCTGTCGCCCTCCTCCTCTCCTCCTCCCTCACCTCCTCCACTGCAGCCCTCTCCCCTTCCCCCTCCTCGTGCCCCTGTTGCTCCACTGCTGCCCCCACTTGCTGTGTCTGTCTGCTGCTGCTCTTTGCCCTGCAAGTGGACAACCCCTGCGTCCTGTTGCTGCTGGGCCGCAGCTGGGCCTGGGCCTGGGCCTGGGCCTGGGCCTAGGCCTGGTCCTCCTCCTCCTCCTCCTCCTCCTCTTTTACCAGGCTGTTGCCTCTGTATGCCACGTACCACCACCGTCTGCACTGGGTACTCTTGTCCTCCACGCACTTTCACACCCACTGCCAAGTCTCGGCGCAGAAATGAGTGGGCCTGTTTTGTTGGGTGCACAATGCCAAGGGTTCTGCTGTTCAGATAAGTCCGCGGGTGTGCCCTCTCATGGTACACACAGCTGCTGGGCTCAACTTTGAGTTTCTTCACACTGCTAAAGGCACTTGTCTGGGTTTGATAAATGTGTGGTGGGTAGACCAAGACCTGTGAGGCCATACCTACAGAGAAAGAGAATAAAGCAATAGGTCATTAGCTTGCATCCTCAATAAACAGGTTACATAAAATGGTGCCATGTCGTATAAACTATGCTAAAGAAAGGTGGAAAGTGCTGTGCAGCACAATCATACTTAACTGATATGTTGAGCAACATATTGTGAAATACAAAAAATAATAATAAAGGTTATATCATCAGTTGAAAAACCAAAGAAAAGTCCACATCACCCAGAGTGTTTGCTTAAGGTCAAAGGCAAGTTTAAATTAGTCCAAAACAACTGACAGACACAATCAATCTCATTTTGTTGTTTTAATTACTCCTACTTGATGACATCACAACTAGCAGTGCCCCACAAACATCCGTTCACCCGTCATCCCAACCACATACGCCAAACGGATCAGGTCAAAATAACATGTTGTAGTGGAGTGCTTGAGAACACCTTCACCATTCTACCCTATCCACTGCAATCCCACCAACACCTCCACACAGTAGATGACTAACTTCTCAAAGGTTTGCCTGACCTTTTCCTGCCATTTCCATGCATCCTACTGCTGTGGGTCTCTAGGCAACCAATAGAGAGGGAGAGAGGAAAAGAGACAGACAACGAGAGAAAAATAAAGTCACAAAGCATCATTGGACCCACATTTTCAATTACCTAAGACGTGATTTATTTGTCCCTCTCCCCCCATCAAGCACACGCGCGCACGCGTGCGTGTGTGTGTGTGTGTGTGTTTGTGTTATTGGAGAATAACGTACTTCATGCTCATGGGGACCATCATATCTTACTCGAAAACTCATTTAAATGTAACAGATAGAGGAATGAAGTAAAATAACACGTTTCATGATCCTGAGTATCTTTAAATTCTGGCACAGTGACCTTATCAGACACCGTCTTGTGTGCCACACAAGAGCCTATGACCTACTTTCATCCTGGGGCACATTCACTGAGATACAAGCAGCTTGTCCCCAAAGATTTCCACACTTTCATTAACAGTACACTTACACACCCATGTTTACCTACATACAAAACAAATCATATTAGAATCTTAATCAAAATTCTGTGTGCTGTATATAAAAAAGCTAGTCATATTAGTGCCAGCATCATTTTTAAGGTCTAATTTCCCCAAATCATTCAAAGAAGATGCATTTCTTAAAATCTAAAGCGGACACTTGGGTGAGTTTTGAGCTGTTGGTGCCTCTGTAGAGTACCCTAATATAAATACCCTTGATGGAAAACACACTTGTGTTGTGATAACACCAACGCTGTGAGCCACCCCTTTGACTCTATTCTGAGCAGCAAGATAAAGCCAACATATTTCCTTCACAGCGCTTTGCTCAATCACACCCTGCTTTAATGTTTGGTGGCACTGTTTACGATCTTCTCCTTTATTAACAATTTATTAAATTAACCCAAGTAGGGCTCAAATGAGCAACCATTTTGGTCATGAATGAAAACAAAACTGGAAGTGCTCCATGGGGAAACTGAAATTGGCCACACTGGCACACCTACAAGTAAGTGTCCTGGGTGTCCAGTCTGAAAACCAATCGAAGTGTCACAAATGTCTTCATTCTAAAGTACATCCCATACAGCTAAAATTGATTTGCAATGGTGTTCACTAGACTGATAGTTTACATGTTCTAATTATCATTTTATGGCAGGTGGCTGGACTGTATGTTATCCCTGTGTCAGCATTGGTTTCCACAGTCCAAACATGTGGAGGTGGGATGAATTGGACACTGTGAGTCTGTGGTTCCCTGGTGGTGGAACAAGTTACCAAACTCCATTTGTTCCACAGAGTACCTTTCAATCTTTAGAAAAAGACTGAAGACCAAGCTCTTCACTGAACACCTTTCTTAAAAAAAACAAAATAAAACTCTCTATTCACCCTATGCACTCTGTAGCACTGCCTTGTAGCACCTATGTCCAATTGGACCAGAAATTTGCGTTAGGGAACTTTGCTTGTGATTATGAAAATCTCATACGTACATCGCTCTGGATAAAAGTGTCTGCCAAATGACGAATTGTAATTGTAATTGTAATTGTAAATTACCTCAAGATGTGTGTGAATATCTTGCCTGTCTTCCTCTGTCTTTACGTGTAAGCCCTGAAATAGGCAGTGTTCCACCTCTCGACCAGTGTGTGCAAGGATTTGCTTAATTGTTGCTGGGGGGAAGTGGCTAACACACCCACTATATATTTACGGTATGTTGTCTATAATTTAGGGCCCTGTGATGGACTCTGTTATTCATTACATCCAGCACGTGCAGAATTTCAGAATTTACAACGTATGAACTATGAACTATGAATCCTAAATGGGAGTATCAGAGACACTGAGGCAGGTAACAAGCACACCGTACACATTGCAGTATTATAACACTCTTTCCTGTTTTGATCTATAAGGTAGTATGCTTCAGTGATATGAGGGAGAAACAGCGAGGTGTATGTGGCTATGTTGTAGACCATATGGATCAACAGTGAAGAAGTCAATTATGGTTTCTATTAAGTTTCTATGAATGTTTTATGATTTGACTTTTTTGTTTTTGTTGTGACTCTTGGTCACTTTTAGAATCAATCATGGGCATCATCGAAATGTTTAGGACTGACCCAATACAAACCATCTGCACATGTTTCACAAATGTGCACTCACACTCACAAACCTCTGCAATTACATAACTGTGGCCAGCCATGTGCCTCTCAAAGTTTTAAACATCACCGTCTGTGACTGTGCCAACTTGGATAGGTTCACTGTTGGTGACTGGCTCACATATCTATGATACCCACCCCCTGCGCATTTTTAAGGACGAGAGGGAAAAATCAGTAGAAAACAACACACAAAGGTGAAACAGTGACCGTAAAAGTTTAGACAGAAGAGACAGTTAAGACAGAAGAGAGGAAGAGTGCATTACATTACTGGCATGATGTGTATGTATATATTAACTGTTGCAAAGTGTCCAAAGGGAGCATGCTGATTTCTTCACAAAGGTCCCAGGTATGGGCAGCACTCAGTAGATTAAAAGCACATAGGAAATAGCCAAGCCTACTGAAAAACACTCAAAGTTCAGACTCTGCAGCCAGAGCCCAATCTAGGGACACACTGTATCTGTCACCTTAGTAGCAATCATGTCCAAACCAAGTGAACACCACAATAGTCGATAAAAAAATGATTCATTCATGTTTCACCAATCATTCCATAACCTATATATTTCTAAAATCATGGAAAGAAGCAGACTACATTTTGCCACACAGAGATCCAAGAACTGCACTGCACTATCTTTAAGTATGCTAATACAGATTGGATATCTGAGATTGCTGAGCATTTATTTAACTTGCCTCATGTTTTCTCATGTTTGTCTGTGATATAGCAATGCAATATTCAATATTGCAGAGCCACGGCCAAGTATTTCTTTAAGTCTTCCAAATGAAATACTACATTTGCACTGTGAATTTTGTCTTATTGCCTGGGGAATGGCGATGTCAATTGACTGGTCTGGAGATGGAGAGCATGCTGTCTGGTGTCGGAATCCCTAGACGGAGGGATTCTGCACTTGAATCCCTCCCATGAACTGAGCAATCAAGATGTCGAGATTTGGATATCAACTTAGTGTAATACAACACTCAAATTAAATTTTAAACTAAACTAAACTTGGGCATCAGTTAATTTCCCTGGCCAAATAAATACAAACATTAAATTGTCAGGAGAATTCTGTCACAAGGATGTGAAGCAGACAGACTTTGTTGTTTCAAACGCAAAAAATGGCAGCTGCTGCTATTATTACCATCTGAAGCCCGATACTCCCTTGGTCAGCCATGAGGCTACTCCTGTGGCATCACATTACTTTCAAGGCTGTAGAACCTTTCCAGCAACCTTGAGCTGCTAAGTAATTGCTCACAGCTGAACTTCTGACCCTGGCTCACTCAAAATTAAATTGTCAAGAAAACAAACACTAGACACCTGTCCACAATGAACAAATGGTAGAGACTGACAAAAGTGTCTCAAGACATAGAAATAACAGTAATAGGTGAGAGGACGAACAGGTGATGGCAGCCACACCATGTTGTTAGGGAAAAACAAATACAAAACTAAGTAATCTTTCCCACCCCATTTTTTCACCCCTTAGGAAACAAATAAATTGATGCACTAATCTAATCTGGGGTTAAAGGTTATGTTTCCACTTAAATGTCATATTGATTTAAAAGACAGTATACAAAATTATATGCGTCAGTGCATTTTCATGAACTACTGTTACATGAATATTCACCTGAATGTCATATCTATTCTTGACTTTTTGTGCTATCTGGCAAAGCAAAGGTGCAGTTACATGTTGAGTATTGGTTAAACACTAATGATTTATTCAAAATAGAGGCAGCTGAATATGACACCTCAACATCACTGGCTATCCCTAAACATTCTGTCCATCATTAATGGTCATGGCGAGAAGAATAACGACCCAAACCCAGACCAGTGTGCCATATACCGCAAATCAGTCAGGAACTGAAGAAACTATACATGGCCATGTGGCTGGACTTCCCAGCTAAAAGCACAGAGGTGCTGAGATCAGTGGAGCTTAGACTCTGGAACATGTGAGCTATAAATGTTTGGCATCCTACAGCATATCAAAACAGACACATTAAGCATTCACACTTTTGTGTGACAACGTCATCATGCATTCTGTTAGGTAGCGCCACTTTCTGTACAAAAAGCAAACAGAATATTGAGAATCATGTAAAATACAACAAATTTTTAAGTCCAAATGAATAGCAAAACAAAAGTTAGCAAACCTTATCAAAATAAACATGGACCTTACAACCTTACTATGTTACTGGAGCACAGCATAGCATCAAGCATAAGCATTAGCCCAGTTAGTTAAACAAATATGATCAAACCCTAATGAAAAATCTGATAAAAATGGGAATCATGATTTACTTGCAGAAGCATATGACGTGCTGTAGAACTGGGATCTGGGAATACATTCTAGAATATAGTTTCTTCCCAGTTTAAAGAATAAACTCACTTTGGCTATTCACGATTTTGATTTCATCCACCCAATGGGACCGAGAAGATGTTTGGCTATTTATGCAAGAATGCAATGAGGTCTTCTTGGCTACTGCTCAGTTCAGATGAGGATACCAAATGCAGACTGTTACAGTGGAAATGAAAGCCCCTACTTTAGATCCTCTCCACTTCCTGCTGTTGCTATCCTTTGAGCGTTAAGCAGGGCTTGCTGTCTTAACTCGCAGTCTCACACCCTCCCTACACACTGTGGTGCTTTGCCTCTGTCTTGTGAACATGATCTTCTATGCCCATTAGATAAAAAGGCACTCGATTTTCTCAAGCATGTGACCAGATGCTATTCCGACTGTGAACTTATGACGATCACTTAGAGGTATTCGCCTTGTTGGATTAGCTCCTGTGCACAGGCAGTACATTTGACTGTTATGATGAAGAACTAGTGAATGCCATTTACAAGCACCACAAGAGCACCAGTGAGCCTACTCTCAATATGATTACACTTAGCACACAATATGAGCATTTGTATTTCTGAATTCACAAATTTTACCTTTACTCAATAATGATCATGGCATTTATATGAATGCCTACACTGAATGTGTAGGCACTTGATGACATCACTCCCTTATGAGGCACTCTTCAATATAATATAAAAGCACTGTTGGTCTCTGTACAAGTTGTACATATAAATGAAAATTGGACACAGACGAAGAAGTCAGGCCTTGTCATCCTCGATAATGATCTTTCTTGGTTTCTGATTGGAAAATGTGTAAAATACTAGATGTTTCCCAGATGTCCCGTGGAGGAACTCAAAATTTCAGATGTCTGAAGAGTATGTAGTTCAAGTTTCACTAATAAACAAATGCATAAATACAGAATATAAAAAGTAAAACCGTTTCTAAGCAGTGGATAAATATGAAAAGACTCTATACACCTGTAAATCACTGACCGTTTAGTTTTCTCTCAGAAATTAAGTAATGCATTTTGTATTCAAGTCTATCACCTCTATCAAACATGTATTAACAGCTATCACCAAGCTGCACATACTGAAATACTACACGCAGCAAGCACTTACCTTGATTAGCAAAACACTGATCATAGAGTCACACAAACTACTTCATTTCACATTGAATCAGTAAGCTGTTTTACTTGAAACCAGAAATTCTTTCCTCAGCAGTTTATGCACAAAATCTTCTACCTTGTTATTTAAATCCAGGGCTCTGACCAGATCACTGGCTGCTTATAGGTAATTATATACTGTGTGCTAGAACAGATGTTTACTTCTTGGGATACTGGACTTTCTCCACCCATCACTTTTGTGATTCATACAAGTTACCTCACATCTTCTTGTCATGGTACTCTCCCCATAAACTCTCAATCATTCTGTTTTGTTTTTCTGCCTCAAGTCCGTGGCACACCTCAAGATGACATCACTTGGAAACCAGTCTTTAAGTTGGCCACAATGCAAGACAGATGACCGGCTGCCCCAAGTATTGCAAATCGGTGCAGCATAACATGAAATGACAACACGTTGCCAAGTTGTACTACCTCCCCAACCCATTAACAACCGATATTACCCACTAATAGCAATCACTAGAGGGAAAAATACTGTTTACACATTTATTTACTGTCCACCCTGTGTACGGACTTTCTTCTGGCATTACTGGTATCATTATCACCCACAACCTTCCTTTGGTGGCCTTGTTACTGATAAGCTGATGAATGTGGCACATGTACAGCAGACAGGAGTATCTCTGCCAAGTCGAATCACACAAACATAGCAGTACTGTGGAGCACTATAGGCATGGTGTTGTCTCAAAAGGTTCACAGTATTCACAGATACTGGCTGATGGCAACTTCACTACCATACATATTTTAAGAAACAGTATGTGTGAAACTTGAATACTACCTAAAGAGCTTTTGGATATTTATAATATTAAGTAACATGTACCAAATCTGAGTAAACATTAGATGATAGACTTTTGTGTACTATTTGTATAAGAATAGTCTTCAATATAATCAAAGAAAATTAAAAGTAAAAACAGGAGTGGTCTTTGGTGGAGTAACAACAACTGCAACTACAAAAAGGGAAGCTATGATGAATTACACTTATTGGACCAAACTAAGGAGCTATGTCTGCTGCATAAGCCAAACCAGCAAAAAAAAAAAAAAAAAAAAAAAAAAACTTCCACCCAGTATCTGCTGTACCATGGAATTTTTCAGCTTAGCATAGGAAAGCAAAACAAAGTTTCAGGGCAACAAAAGAAGAAGTACTACTATCTTAGGGGACAGGGAAAGTACATTAACTACAGCGTCATAGTGTGAGTCTTTAATTTATCTTTCCAGTTTCACAGTCATTGACGTTTTAATTCCCTGCCACAGAAATAGCTGGTGGCACAAACAATCTTGCCTAAGATCATACAGGATACTTTCATTTTGCTGATATACAGTAAGAGATCAACTATTTACCCCATACCTCATCTTGAAAACGAAACCACCACCATAAGACCTGCCACGTTAATGCAACCACGTTTATTATGACTACCATGACAGTAATTACAAAGTTGGATTTTGGACCTCTTATCTTCCACTGTGTGATGATGGGGGAAGAGAAATTGGCTTATTTATGGCTGTGTTGGTCTGAAAATGTGACCCAGGCCACTCAGTTTTCTACCTTGCAAGGTACTAACTGGGTATCTTAACCATGCAGGATTCAGCACGCAGTTCTGATATAAACACAAGATAAACTCATTGAAGAGTCGCCGAGGTCCTGTAAACACCGCATTATAAATGTGTTAACAGTTTATTAACTGTAGATTAGTAACGTTAGCAGGTGACATTACTAGACAGCTTGTACATTTTGACGTCTAACGCTATTAACTTGCTCTTGGCTATCTCATGACAATGGCTGAGCGTTAACATCATCTTACAATGTTTTGCTCGGTGAACTGAGTCACTTCTGAAGCCACCCTGCTCGCTAACATACATGAAATAACAACGTTACACCACTCACAGGTGAAGTCACTCGGTCTGTGTTGTCCATGTAGGGTATGATAACGGTAAAATAATCTCCTGACGCTAACGGTAGTTAGTTAGTAAGTCTAATGATCTAAGTAAAGCAGCACGTTCAAAAGAAATCAACGGGTCTCCGTTTCCACAGTGAAACAACAAACTTTGCTTTGTCCATGATACTCGTGTTCACAATTATCACCAACGTCACCGACACCGCTGTCTGGCAAGGACAATTAAAATAAGTCGCTACATGAACATTTATCAGCGCAAAGTGTTGACAGAGCTAGCTGCGTACGATGCTAATGTTGAAACCTTGAACAGCCAAAACCTCGCTAGCTAAGTTTGTAGCTAAGTTATGACTTGGTATTAACGTTACGTCACATTTATAGTGTCGTCCCAAATGTTAAACTAAATAAATATCAACACTGACAGCCTTCACTTCGCCACTTACCTTCACATAGAGTCACTATAAGTATCATCCAGGGCTTCTCTGAACATGTTATGGACTTATAAATCCATACCATGCACAGTTCGCCTGCATTGCTGCCATCTTGTCCTAGACGACAGGAAGGGAGAGCTCGCTCTCGGTAACGACACCATCTCCCACATTTTCAACATTGAATAACTCCTGCATATGAGCGTCCAGAAACACCACGCCGAGCCCAGGTGGTAGCTACGCAGTTCAAATTCGTCGCCTTCCTCGTTGGGCAATGTAGCCCATCTCTGAAAGGGTGTCGTTACCCCGACTAGTCGCGCGGTTCAGCGGCCCTGCCAGCCTCTAACATGTCCCTTTTCTCTAGCAACTGCAAGTAAATGTTTGTGAACTGACGGCATTGGCCAGACCAGAGTAGTCGATCAGCGAGCAGATATATTCACCAAGATTCAGGATTGAGAGAACACAGAGCAGAGCAATATTGGACAAAATATCTTAATAAGAACATCCCAGTATATTGTAAACGTTTGGTGTGAAGACATACATCGTGCATATAACTATATAATCTCAGTTTTTTATATTTATTATACAGTTTTTGCCTGCATATATCACAGCACAGCTTACATATACTACTACTTTACAAGCTGTTTAATACACATACAGTGTATATATATGATTATTAATGCTAATGCTAATGTCTAAAATCCTGCTCTTACCTGTCAATAACCTGTCAACATTACCGTTACAGATGTTTTACTGTATTTTATTTTATGTAGTAGGGTGGCTCCATTTATCAGTTTCTAAAATGTGTTTCCAATAGGATATTTAACGATGCAGTAGAAGCACATAATGATGACAAACAGTAATAATTCATTTCCTTACTTCTTTAGCCAAGTGTCAGCAACAGAGTACTCTTAAGGCAATTAGTGGGGGAGCACAATCTCTGCTCAGACGGTCAGGAGGCACCCAGCTGACAAAGTAAGCTGTTCATAAGCCCCCACTGTCTGAGAAGACCAGCTGTAATCTAATCCACCAAAAGGCATTTGTCTTTCCCAGTCCCCACCCCAATTACACACAACAACCCACTAGACCTGGTCAGATGGAAAGCAGGTGTGAACGCCCCTTCTCTAACCTGGTGAATCATGTGCAAACACAGCTGGAGTAGCAATAGGGGAAGCAAAGTAGGCCACACACGTAGGAGACCCCTATATGTTTATCTTATGATGGAAAGTGTAATAATATCCCAAAAAAGCACACCAATGTGACATCATCCAACCATCCTTAGATTTTCCTTTTCTATTCTGAACAAATGTTGGGTCCACCAAGACTCAAATTTTAATCCTGCTCAGAGGAGTGTAAAAACATTTGCTGTTTAATTAGTGTCACAGAACACATTATACTTCTGTCCTGTAATAAATCAATAACAACACTACAACTAGGAGATCTTGTGACATGAGTGTTTACAGCTGAGAAAAATAGTTTAATTGTGATCAAATGATTGCTCTGTGGTCTTTTGCTCTGGTCTGTCTCGAGATGTTGGCCAGGAACTCACAAGCGCGCGCTCACGGTGACTATCATTTGTCTCCCCCTACTGGCCAGCAAGGCGGCCAGCATCGTACTGTACACAACGAGCTTTTGTTGTGTTATTGCTGATTGATGTTTTTGTGATTTTAGTCAAGGTAACAAAACTGTGTTGGGTCCTACATACATACATATACCTTACGAATAGGAGGTTAATGGGTAATACCAATGTAAAGGTCCGTGTTTTTCTAATGGTCACTGCGAGAGGCCACCTATAGGCCGAAATTATAAACTTGGTTTGCAGTTGCGTATGAGTCACCTGAAGCGCCTACTTGTAATGCATACACATTATACCACTGTTTTTACACAGTGTGTTTTTTTTAGTCATGTTACTGATATGAACATAAGGCAAAGAAGTGCTGTACATAAGAATAAAAAAACATAGACGACACATCCTTTATATCCTTTGCTCGCAATTTCGAGAAATCACCATATGAGGCTGATTTGTAATAGGTAACTCCAGTTGTTGCTTAACATTGCAACATATATTATAATTTGCGCTGTCACCGTACACATTTAAAGCGTTTCAGTCGAATAAGGTTTTGTGGATATTGGCATTTTATTTTGAAGGATTCGCGCCGGAAGTACTATTGTTGTTACTACTGGCGGAGCGGAACACAGCTTCCACGCCATTTTGAGATGTTGGGCAGCAACTGAAAAGCCAGGCAGTTCCTCGAGGGGAATGTGATCGACCGTATTGAAGCTATGCCGATGACTTAGTCGTTTTTAAAATTGCCATCACGTTATTATTTGAACGTTGATCCCATTGATATAACATTTCTAACCTAGGTTACTCCTCCAGCCATGTCCACCGAGGGAACAGCCGACCAGGTCAGTTAGCTAACGCTACATGCAGTTCTGGTGAGGGACAAGCTAACCCTAACTGAAACGTTAGCATAATTCGACTCTTGTATTATTCTTGGGTAATGTTAACACGTAACTTTTGCTACAGTAACATTACATGCATGGCACCGTGACTTTGTATAAGGTAGTATTAGCTAGCATTGACCATTGCGTAGGCAGTAATGATATGTAGGAGTTCGGCGTAAAGCTGCAAGTTTAGCCCGCCGTACGCCATATTGACTGTAACATCGTCGCTGCTGGTTGACCAATTTTAACGCGCTGAGCTAACTTAGCATAACTTGTAACAAACAACTACTTTCATGTTAGACTGCGTTACTGATACTGCCTTTTACACGGTGCTGGTATGGATGCTTTTCAGTGGTGCCAGCTACAAAGATCTAGCTAGATTGTGGAAAAACGGTGTTTAATGTGTGTAGCTTGGTTTAGCTACTTAAATAGCCGCAAGGCCGATGTTCTTTATCAATGTAACACATACTGCAGGGGCGTGGCCAAGAAGTCAATCAATCTATTTATCAATGTTTAACCCATCCACAGATAATAATCCTGAGTATTAGCATTATGTTGGCCCTCTCCAGCCATGGGCACCTAGAGTCATCACTACGCCAAAAGTTTGTTCAGCAGCGTAACTCCTCTGTCCTTTGCCATTTGTGTTGTCTTGCAGGCTGCGGCAGAGTATATTCCGGAGAAGGTGAAGAAGGCAGAGAAGAAGTTGGAAGAAAACCCATATGACCTTGACGCATGGAGCATTCTGATTCGAGAAGCACAGGTTTAGTGACACAGAGTTGCATTACTGGGGTTAAGCAAACTGGGGAATCGGGTGGCGGGGATAGCAGGTTAGGGGTTATGCACTGTTAAAATACAAAGCACTTCATCTTTTTTTCTTCAAGATTGCTTCTTCATATGTTAACTAGTGTGGAATGTAAATGCATTCTCCTCCTTTAGAACCAACCCATAGATAAAGCAAGGAAGACATACGAGCGACTTGTCACACAGTTCCCAAGTTCTGGCCGATTCTGGAAACTGTTCATTGAAGCTGAGGTTAATACTTTTTCTTTTCTATAGTGTGCATGGCTGGGAGTTTTTCTAACATGATCAACAACGTGATTTTCACACAAACAAAATGTCTTCAATGATGTTTAAAGTCGCAATTCTTGTTCTGAATCACCGGGCCTGCTTATTTTCTCTATGTTTAGCATCACAAGAGTAATGAGTAAAGACATTTTGACTGTGTAGAGCATCTACCTGCCTAAGAATATCCTGCACAATGAAGGACCTGGATTGAACATAGATGTAGAATGATGTAATACACTGTTAGTTTATCAGGCTCTAGCTGGACTCATGAAGAATTGTGCCTTTAAACACAAAGGGGAAATTAGCTCTAACCATTTCTTTTTCAGAAAATTCTAATGTTCCCAGGATTTAAAAAAAAAAAAAAAAAAAAAAAAAACAACATTCTCTGCGTCGTATTTAAATGGGGTAAAGTGCATTTGTTGCATGTTTGGTCTGCAACAGTATTAAAACTATTTTAATGGTATTGGAGTGCATTAGCCTTTTATTCACTTGTCGTGTCAATTTATTGCCTCCTGTGTCATTTCTTTCGGGTAATTTTATAAACAAATATTTTGATTGTGTGGCCCATTCTTTCCTTGAGACATTTCTCCCCAACTCCTCTAGAATATATGACCAGTGACCCATTTACCTTGTTGCCATCAACAGGCTTTGCTGTTATGCAGTCAGCTACTGATATGCTGGTTCATTTTCCCTTGCACATAGCCATTTTTTGCTAACCTGGTGAAGTGCATTTTCTGATGCCCTCCACTTCTGCAGACCACTACTGCAACTGACGTTAAACACACTGCTTGCACAAAGTTGTACAGCATTTTCAAGCATCATAACTTAGTTCAAAGTCCATTGTGTAGTTCTGGTAAATGATTACCTCACTGCTGTGAACTGAATGTTGGTGTATGTTGAGGTTGTAGTGGTTGTGGTTTGTTGTTGTGGAGTAGCTCCACTGAGTGAAGCTACGCCTGCCGCCTCCCATTCCCCATACCTTCACCCCAGTCTTCACCCACTCAG
This sequence comes from Chaetodon trifasciatus, assembly GCA_037975065.1. Taxonomy (NCBI): domain Eukaryota; kingdom Metazoa; phylum Chordata; class Actinopteri; order Chaetodontiformes; family Chaetodontidae; genus Chaetodon; species Chaetodon trifasciatus. The sequence goes on from JBBMOE010000001.1 coordinate 16,639,094, forward strand.
ATTACCCAGGGCAAGGAAGGGCCTGCAGTGATATTGTATAAAATAGACATATATGCTATATATATATGTTATGAAATGGAAAAAGAACACGATGCTGCCTTTTCCAAATGGACTAGGCTTCCCAGGAACAGTCATTAAATAATTTAGTCTAGCCTACAGATGGCACTCACTGTACTCGTGCCAGCAAAGCATTAGTGTCAGCCTCCACACTACTAACATATTACCCCTTCTAACAGAGATTACAGCCAGCAGCAACATTAAAAAGGCAGAGCAGAATGGTGACTACAGCTAGTAGGAATGTTTGATTTGTGGATTTAAAAGCAGGAGATTGCACACAGGAAACTGAAGTAAATTTAAAAATTCCAGCATCACCAAAGCTTTATTTGAGCAACAAGCAAGTACATTTATAGGTGGCACACAGCTAATATAAAGAGTTGTTTGAAAGGAACTAATAATTAAACTATTTAGTATCCCCTGACAGACAAATCATGTTTTGAAATGAAACCTTTCATACAGGTGAGATTTAACAGTATGTTTTGCAACTAAAGTTAAGAAAATGCACTTATTAAGCTTTTGTTTAATAGTGAAGTGACTAGGTTAGTGTATTTAAGTGTAATGGAGAAGTTTCTGCATTAGTCTTAAGTTTTAGGCTTGTGTGTTTAGTTTTTAGGTTCCTACCAAATAGACACGCTCAGAAAACACTTTCAGCCAATCTCATTGTACTGACAGTCGGCCAATCACAAACAATGAAATTATCATCATTATATCAAGTTAGAACTTCAGCCCCCCCCCC
>JBBMOE010000001.1:16640228-16741295 GCA_037975065.1 Chaetodon trifasciatus
TTAGCACCCCACCCCCCCCCCCCCCCCCCCGCCCAGCTCTCCCTGTTGAACTCAAAACCACAACTCAGCCTGAAACAACTTAAGATACCAGTTTGGCATAATACCATGTAGCTTTCTGATCTTGAGACTAGACATTTGAATTAGCATGGCATATTATTTATTTATTAAAAACAGACAGGTGCTAAAATTGCAATTTTAGTCCAGGGCATGTGTTGGCAGTATATGTCAGTAACTCACAGCTCCTTTGTAACTCATAGAATAAAGACACCTACCTTGTTTGGTAAGTATGTGGTTGAGCTCTTATTTTTCCTCCTTTGTTACAAATTCAAATTCACTGATCCAGCTTGAAACCTTCATGGCTGTACTAATCCACTTTTGTGAAATTCTTCATAGAATACAAATTCTCATTAAAAGACAGTGTATCCTCGTGCTTATGCATCTGGTTCCCTGAGTTTATGTAGACCTCATTTTTAATAGTTGCACAGTAGGTAAATCATACGAAGTCTGTTTGATTCCAAAGCCCTCTTTAGAAAGTCCAACTCTATCAGGATTAGGTCACACATTGCATTAGGTGAAAAGCCCACAGAGTATGAGAAAATATACCCTTGAGTGAAGGTTGCTAGCCCATGTTGTCTGACACAATGCTGGACTTCATTGTTGAATTTTATGTTTTGACTTGACAACATGTTGAGAAGCCTGCAGTAACTTGCAGTGTGTGAGAAGTGCATATTGAGGCCAGCTTCTCCAGTCTGTCAGTCTTTGAGGCAATTTCAGGATACTTTTTGTAATTGAAAAACCCCCAGCATGAGTAGTATCCTCCATGACACAAAAAGAAGTATTTATCTTGAGGGAGAAGCCAACGAGAGCAAACAAAAAAAAAGGCAGAACTCAAATCAGCTTCAAGTTTCATTTCCTCTTCAGTGTGTCTAAAGCTGAATTGTGGAATTAGTGCGCAGTTGTTAATTGCAATGCAGAAATATATGAATATTCAGTACTGTAAAAATTAGATTGAACAAATTTAAGTACAGTTATAGTACGGTTGTTTCCAAGTTTAGGTTTTATTTTGGAATATTCTTCCATAGACTTCCCTTTCTCGTATTAAAGTAGATGGATGGTGTGTTTGAAGGTGTATTGTGGATGTTTTCTGGCAGTGATCTTTAGTGGAGGTATTCAAGCTCTTATGTAAGCAGCTACTTCATGACACCACCTTAAAGCGGCCTGTGGAGGGGCAGTCAAGCTGCCCCCCAGGGGGACCGTTTAGGATCTCACCAGCAGATTCTACCATGATTGCAGGCTGACTGATTGCCATTACGTAGCTCATCTGTTGCAGCAGTAGCACATTAAAACAGGTCTTGGATTTGCATCAGTTGTAGTAAAGACTCAGATTTGAGTGATTCTGGGAGATGATACAAGTTTACACCTTCACTGTTGTAACAAATGTTTTAAACCCGGAAAAGCTCAGAACAGTTTATTCCAGATTGTATATCTGTGATATTGCATTATATATTCAGTGTGATTTAAGTGATTTCTTGGCTAAAAAAAACCTTTTCATCAGGAGATGCATCTTCAAACACTACACCTCTTCTACCTCGAGAGATTCACTGTTGCTTGGTCTCTCTTTTGTAATGAAGGTGAAAAGCTTAGTGTGTCAGATGTGCTGTTTCAGTGCCTGGAACGAGCAATGTAGGTCAGTCTTTTTTGGGAAGGCACCCTAAAGGCACTCTAAACTGCAGTTGGCCTTTATTGCACAATTTTACAGAGCCAGCTTAAAGAAATTATTTTCCTAGAAAATGTGCTTTTGTAAGGGTCCAATGGTCGAGGTTGTCCTGAATTTGATTGCTTTTATGCCTTTTATTAGAGATTAATTTGGCCATTTCTCTGTGACATTTTGCATAACTTTGATCATTAATTGTATAAATCGCTCAGACTTTTCATCTTGATTTGTTAAATGTCATATTTTCCATTATATGTCGTGTACCATTTGTACATTCCAGTGTAGATATATACGTGTTTTTTGGGCCTTACGTTGAGGGGTGAGAGTACACAAAGGGGGATCAAAACCAGGGATGTAGCGATTGTTGTTAATGGAATAGGTCTCAGTTAACAGACTGCAGGACCCTCTCCAGATAAATCCAGCCTCAGCAGGGCACCAAACAAACCTGAGTGCGTGGAATTCACTCAGTCATGTCGTGAAAATATTAATGCTAGAATTCTGTGAGCCTCATTGTGCAGACATGCCTTTAAACCTAAACCTGTGCTCTTGTTAGTTTAATCTTTTCACTAACTTTGTACTTATGGAGGCCCCGCTCCTCTTACTTACTCCTAGGCTAGTTTAATTCTGTTTTTTTTTATTAATGTAAACACAATGGGATAGGATCAGTCTACCCACACAGGCCTGAGGTGACTAATACCACAGAAACAACAGCCTGTCCTGTCTGTACTGGATGGAGTTGTGAGTCTTGTTTCAACAGTCGGCATCGTGAAATTCATTATGAAATGTTTAACGAGGGAACACACTCACCCTAAGGCTGTGAAGGGAACATGTTTCTTAAAGTGGCAGATTCTGTGTCTCAGATTCAGAGCACCTTTTCAGTATTTGAAACTTACTATTTAAAAGCTGCATTCAGAAGATTTTTGATTATCTTTTCTGTACATTTTTTTTATTTTTTCTGGTAGCTGGAGTTTTGTGGGTCATGTCGCGCAATCTACAAAGAAAATAAACCCCTTTTTAAAAGTAGTTTGTCATTCTTGTGTGAATTTCACTTTGTTGATCTTTAATGATGTTTTTTTTAAATAATGTTGATCAGTGTTTGTGTGTGAGTGGTCACATTTGCATGAATGCATGTTTCCTGAAAGCCATTACAGTCAAGGAGACATTTGAATTAATATTGCATTTACACTCTTATTTGCAGATCAAGGCTAAAAACTATGACAAAGTAGAAAAGGTAAGTGTCCATCACACATGAAAGCTGCCCAATGTGTCATTCTGGTATGTGGGAAGGGTCTTCTGACACTTGTTTTTGTGATTTCCACCAGAAAATGTTCTGTTATAGTGTAAAATTTTTTCTATTGCATTAGAAGGGATCTAAAACATACATTTGAGAGATAATTTTGCTCTTAATAAACGCAGAAAATGTTTATTTTTTTAAAATGAATGGTGCTTCTTTGAGGTGTGAGTTGATTTTCCTGCGTACTGGCTCACTACTGTACCTAGTTTGCTCTACCGCTGCTTTGTTTAAAAAAGGAATATTTCTTGTTTCATTTCTATGTTGGTAACACATTTTTAGATATAATCCTGATTTTAATCAAAATGTAATCAATTAAGTCTGCACCTCGAGATTTCACTGTCAATTTCTTCATTGGTTTGGAGCTGGTGTGTTGTCTGTCACTTGTTTTCCACGTTTAATAAATGATGTGAGCACATCCTGTTCAGTTATTTGCCTGAATGTCAGTTCGACACATCAAGACGTGTGTATCCCTCAAATACACTCTGGTGTTTTCCTCTGAGTCTGGAGGAGCTCACTGAAATGTAGGGCACATCTGAGGTCTGTCTAATGAAGCCGGTTTACTGCTGGAACTCCCCCAAATCTGGCATATGGCCTGAAGTAAAAACCGCTTTTCTGGGTTTCCCTGAGTGCGTTGGTAATCCTCCTACATAGGAAATCCCACTCTGGATCAGCATGTTAGTTTCAGCATGGGCTTATAAAACCGAACCAATGAAACACTGAAGATGGGTGTTTGTGTTGTGGAATGTAAACAGGATGTGTAAACTGTCTGTTTGTTCCAGTAATGTCACCGTCTGTGTTCTTGCCTCTGTAGTTGTTTCAGAGATGCCTAATGAAAGTCTTGCACATCGACCTGTGGAAATGCTACCTCTCATATGTCCGAGAGACCAAAGGAAAGCTGCCCAGCTACAAGTGAGAGAACGTGCTGTGTAGTGGGGTGAAGCAGGCTGACATACTGCCTTCCTGTCAAATACACATTTGGCTTCATACGTTTATGCTCTCGCCCTCAGAGAGAAGATGGCCCAGGCGTATGACTTTGCCCTGGATAAAATCGGCATGGAGATAATGTCCTATCAGGTACACAGATCTGATGTGTGTATTTTTACCTGTGTGTATAAAGTTAACTACTGTCATCTAACAGCTTCTCTCTCCTCTCCCAGATTTGGGTGGACTACATCAACTTCCTCAAAGGAGTGTAAGTGTGTTTTTTTTCCCTCCTACACCACTGCGAGACTCGAACTGCGTTAGCCAACTTTTCAATGCTGACATTTATGTTTTGTGTTCCACTAGGGAGGCTGTGGGCTCCTATGCAGAGAACCAACGGATCACTGCAGTACGGAGGGTGTATCAGAGAGGCTGTGTGAACCCCATGATCAACATTGAGCAGCTCTGGAGAGATTACAGCAAATATGAGGAGGCGAGTGACCCACACAGGCCTCTGGCCTTAGTCTGTCTTCTCACATGCTCTATGTTTGCACATACAGAGTTTTAACTGGTAAAAGACTGACTTTGTTCATTTCACAAACAGGGAATCAATGTGCACTTGGCCAAAAAGATGATAGAGGACCGAAGTAGAGACTACATGAATGCCAGGAGAGTGGCAAAGGTGAGAAAAGTGTCACCAGTATGCACTGTTCTGAATGCTTGTGCTGTACAACACCGACTCATTCAAAACATCATTACAAACAGAAAATAATCATTTATAAATGAGCTGAACTTTCCCAGTCTTTAGCTTCTCCTGTCCCAACTTGTTTGAAACATGTTGCTGCATCAAACATTTATTTACAAAAATCAGTCAAGTTGATGAAGTCAAACATTAAATATATTGTCTTTATTTTACACAGCGTCCCAACCTTTTTGAAACTAGGGTTGTATATTGAAAGTCAGGCTTTCTTTGTAAACTAATCCGGATTGTTGCATGGTTTCAGGAGTATGAGACTGTGATGAAGGGGTTGGACAGGAATGCGCCCTCAGTACCACCCCAGAACTCCCCTCAGGAAGCCCAGCAGGTGGAAATGTGGAAGAAATACATCCAGTGGGAAAAAAGCAACCCATTGCGCACAGAAGACCAGACCCTCATCACAAAGAGAGGTGACTGTTTGTGTTAGAGTCTGTAAATCCTCTGATTCCAGTGATCATGCTGGTTTGCCATTTTAATCATTTTTTTGAACACCAATCAGTGGAGATACATAATGTCTGAAGATTTTTCTCCTTTAGAGCAGCAGCCACTAGAGGGCACAGATTGGCGCTTTCTTGCTCGCTCATAGTTTGGCTGCAAGGATTCTGTATGTTATGAATTGTAGTCAGTTGCGTCTCTGTGTCCTGTGTTGCAGTGATGTTTGCCTATGAGCAGTGCCTGCTGGTGCTGGGCCACCATCCCGACATATGGTACGAGGCAGCACAGTACCTGGAGCAGTCCAGCAAACTGCTGGCCGAGAAGGGGGTAAGAGATGAAACTTTTCACACTCTGAAACTCAACTTCAGCTCAAACCCGTCCTCTAACTTTCTTTTTTCCTCTCAGGATATGAATAACTCCAAGCTGTTCAGTGACGAGGCAGCCAACATCTATGAACGTGCCATTGGGACTCTTCTGAAGAAGAACATGCTTCTGTACTTTTCATTTGCTGACTATGAGGAAGTGAGTGTCCAGCAGCTTATTTAGCGTGAATCTCAATCAGCACGGTAAGAGGCTCATCAGTGTATATCATTTGCTTTCCTCACAGAGTCGCATGAAGTACGAGAAGGTCCATAGCATCTATAATAAGCTGCTGGCCATTGAGGACATTGACCCCACACTTGTCTACATTCAGTACATGAAGTTTGCCAGGAGGGCAGAGGGGATCAAATCAGGTCGCACCATCTTCAAAAAGGCCAGAGAGGATCTTCGCACGCGTCACCATGTTTACGTGACAGCGGCACTGATGGAGTACTACTGCAGCAAGGTAAGTACATGCCATCACATGTTTCATATGCGTACAATGTCCAATCCTTTTTTTTCTCAACTCGTTTTGTCCTCCCTCACAGGATAAATCGGTGGCCTTCAAGATTTTTGAGCTTGGTTTGAAGAAGTATGGCGACATTCCAGAGTACATACTGGCCTACATCGATTACCTCTCACACCTTAATGGTAGGTTCCACCTAATCAAATGCAGAGCTAAGGCACAGAATGCAGGAAATCTGGCCTTTAAGTAGTGACGTCCTGCTATCAGCTGTGAGAAAATAAAGATTTCTCATCTGTTATTGTCACAGCGATGGAAAATAGATGTGTGACCCTGTTTTTCCTTCCTCTGCCACCCCTCTCTCTCTCCAGAGGATAACAACACCAGGGTTTTGTTTGAACGTGTCCTCACCTCAGGAAGCCTGTCACCAGAAAAGTCAGGGTAATGTCCAGTATGGATTTAAGTTGCATGCATGCAAGTGATGAAATTATCCACGCCTCTGACCTGACGATGTTCGTTGGTATTTGCTTTTCTTCAGCGAGATCTGGGCTCGGTTCCTGGCGTTTGAGAGCAACATTGGAGACCTGGCTAGTATTCTGAAGGTGGAGCGCAGGCGATTCACTGCTTTCAAGGACGAGTACGAGGGCAAAGAAACAGCCTTGCTTGTAGATAGATACAAGTTCATGGACCTGTATCCCTGCTCTGCCAGTGAGCTCAAGGCCCTTGGATACAAGGTGTGTATTTTCTCCTGAGTGATCTCTTTCTTTGAACAGATCAGGCTCTTCTGTCATCGTGCTGTGTATCTAGACAGTTTCTACTGTGTGTTTGCAGGATGTGTCTCGTGCCAAACTGGCAGCACTGCTCCCAGAGACTGTGGTGGCGCCCTCTGCACCCACACTTAAGGATGAAGCTGACCGTAAACCCGAGTACCCCAAACCTGACACCAATCAGATGATCCCCTTCCAGCCGCGGCACCTCGCCCGTATGTAACCTGTAACTGCCCACATTCTTGAAATCCTGTGTCAGAGCATTAGTCTTTACATGCATGTTGCCGTCTCTTCTGCATGTACTTAATGCATTAAAGGATCCATCTTTGATGTTAGCCTCCTGTGTTCCTCCCCACAGCTCCAGGTTTACACCCAGTCCCCGGTGGAGTTTTCCCAGTCCCCCCAGCTGCTGTTGTCCTAATGAAGCTGCTCCCTCCGCCCACATGCTTCACTGTGAGTCGCAGTAGCTTAATACCATCAAGCTCATATTCAATGAAAAAAAATGCTGTTTTCTTCCCACTAGATTGCAAAGAGTCTGTGGTTGTTTCTCGCTGCAGGGTCCCTTTGTTCAAGTGGATGAGCTCATGGAAAGTTTCAGGAGATGCACACTTCCTGAGAGTAAGTTGCTTTTGTCAGCACTTTAACATGAATCCAGACCGCTTCTATTTGTAGCCACGCGAGCAACGTGGCTGATGTAATGGAAATGTCAGTCAGACAGTTGGTCAAACGAACACTTTGGTCCAGAGGGAAATATTTTGACAGTTGCCAGATGAATTCCCATAAAATGTGTTACCATCTATCAAAATGTCCTTCTGCCCCCCCGTTTGTCATTTTACTGACGTGTTTTATGTCTCCACAGCTGTTGATGCTGCTGTAGAGCTGATCACTGGTAGACAGCCCGATGCAGGAGGGGAGGGCAATGGATCCATGGAGAACCACGCTGTTGCCAAGTCACTGAAGAGGCCTAACGCAGACTCTGACGAGGAGGACGACAAAGGAGCCGTGGCTCCGCCCATACACGACATCTACCGCGCACGCCAACAGAAGAGGATCCGATAAACTCAGACTGAACCCGAGAATGTAATCTTAACAGGTGGTCCTATGGAGTAAACGTACATGTCCTCATTTCTGAGTGTGTCTGACAGATTATACACGCGTACACATACACACTCACACAGACGTACACACAGTATGCACACCTGAGTGTTCTTGTGGCTTTTTCTTTGTTAACAGTTTTTATTTTTAAAGACTGACCATTATACTGTACAAAGTTTTTAATTCAACCGTTGATTTTGGCACACAGCTCAGTTTTGGCCTTGTGATGTTCCAGTGATGGCAAAGTGAATTTTTTTGTTTTTGTTTTTTTTTTTTTAGATAACTGGAGGAAAAACACAGTTACTTTCAATAAAAGTGTAAAACAATTCAACCAAATTTGATGTTTTCATTGACTGAACTGATGATTTTTAGCTATTTTCAGAACTGATGGATTTATTAAGACTGCTCTCTTAGGGCATGCCCCATCATTACCACTAGGCGGCAGTATCTGACATGTAGTTGATCTGAAAGGTTCAATCAACTTCTGTTCAAATAATCAGATTCCCTCTATGGTTGACAGCAGGATATGACAGGCTTAAATTTGCTTCTGTTTGCATTTGAATAATGCAGACTCAAAGACTGAACACGCAAATTAAACATGTTAACAGTCGCTGTAAGACAGGGATAAAGGGATAATGATAAATGCCATTTACACAGTGAACATTTTTCAATGCCAGCCAGCTGCTTATTTTCACGTTGCCTGATCACATCATTGTTTGTCTGCCCAGCGCAGCCTTTGTTCTGGGTACGTGGCAGCCTATCTACTCTGAGCCTATTCACAGGTGGCATAAAACAGTTCATGCAGAACGTAGTAAAGTCTGATTTCTGCTTCACACATGGAAAATTCTTAGAAACTAAAACATGAGTGTACTGAAGACAAAAATAATGTCTTTGTATGTAATAGCTTCTGAATCAGAACATCAGAGGACAATTTGTTTCCCTGAAAGTGTTATTGTAGAGCTCCCCAACACAAGTGCCTATCAAGCAAAGAAATTGCCTGCTGGCTATTTCTCCTTGTGAATTTCTAGTTGCTGATTACATCACGAGAACAGTCAAAGCATATTAACTGCAACAACAGCAACATCATCTGTATTTTAAGTAGGATTTAGATTGAAACGTGTGAGTTTTGCCTGGGAACGTTCAACAGTGACAGAATATGAGAAGAACGGGCCTGTCATAAAAATTGAACTAAGCATTACAATCTGTTTTTTTTTTTTTATACTACGATAGTGTGTGAAAAACAATTTCATGTTAGATAGTCGACTAGCACAAAACAGCCTTAGATGTCTTTCCTCCTTAAAGGAGAGACTATATCTCTTTTTAACAGAGATTCGTGTGTGGGTCTGAGAATTTCACAATTTTTACTAAGACCTGCCAAAGCATGAACAACGTGTCGTTAAAAAGCACTCTGTGAGGCTTTTGTCACCTGGAAATATGGAAGCGATTTCCTCAGCTGATTAGACAGAGTACATAAACCTTATTTAAAACAGAACCATGAAGACACCACTAAAATGCAACTATGGTTTAAAAAAAAAACCTTACTAACATCTGTTTTGCTGATTTGTTGCAACAAACACAAAAACCCAGAGGGCTGATTCTCATGAATGCCTCTGACTGTTTACTACAGCACAACATCAGACTTTCAAATTTCCAGGTTCAAATTTCCGTTCCTCAGACATCGCTCCACTGTGCATCACACTGTACACAAGAAACCACATGAGTGGACACATTTTTTCATTGCTAACACTGTTCTTATTGCACAAGCACAAAGAATATATCCACTGAAAAGCCATATGCAGACGTGTCCTGACTCTGACTGGCTGCAGACAAAGACGCATTGCAGTGTGAAAACATTAAAATGAAACCAAAAAAAAAAAAAAACACTTGGTTCCTTCTGAGAAAGTAAGTCTCATATATGACAGACAATGACTACTTTTCATGTTAGTGTCCTGCACCAAAGAAAAATATCAAAGAAATTGAAGTCAACATGTCCTTAAATATCGCAGCTTATCACTTAAAGTTCACATTCTTGTTCAGTAGTCTAAACTATTTGCATATACAAGCAAATAAAGTTCACTTCCTATAAGGCACATCATTTACACCACATTCACATTCTACCTCTTTTTACATTATAATACATGGATTCTTCGACTAATAAATATCATTGTAGCAACATGTTGACACTAGACAATCTATTTCCAAAGTACTGAATGTAAATCTCTGGGTGGCCTTTATAAAACTGTCCAAGCAGCCGTCTCTTTTCTTTGGAGGACATTTTGGGGTTCTCATGGACTGCCCGGAGTAAGGACCACAGCTCCTCTTTAGTGGTTTTTTCTGCATTTTCTGAATATGCCTTTGCACTCACTCTTGTGCAGTATGTTGATCCTGCAGTGAGGAGAGATCAGGGAAACGTTAGGACGTGAAGGCAGAGCTCATCTTCAAACAGCAGTTAAACACTAAGAATGTACGAGATGAATAGATACAAGCAAAATGCGGAAACCTGTTAACATATCTGGATCCTGCCCTTTCACAATATTCATGATTCTGTCACTGACCATCTTGTGCAATGAAACAGGAATCTGATGGAGGAGAGAGCAAAAGAAGACATCTATTCATTAAGAAGATCCAATATCAACATGAATAAAATTCTAGTTTCATTTGATTTAAAGCTAATATTTCATGTCACTCCTGCTTCTAAACATCTCTGCAAGAGACCTTAGTGTATCAACCCAATGACCATGTTCTCTCACACACACACATACACGAACACTCACTTTGAACAGATCACAGTGGTTGTCCATCATGAACAAAACCATCAAGTCCACCTTTCCTTTGGACAGTCTTTTGCTGTAGACGATGGCACCAGAGAAAGACCTTTTCACTGCCATTCTGTTCTCGATCTGACAGAGAAATATTTGGAGTTAACAGAGATCAAACTCAAACATGCGCAGGCTCACGCGACATGCACACCAGCGCTCACCTCTTTGTGCAGTTTGACCTCCTGTGGTTTGGCAGCAATGGCCATGAATCTCAGGAGCCTGCGTAGCTCCTCTCTGCTGCGAGAGTCCTGCAGCTTCAGGCTCAGCTGCAGAGTCTCTAGAGCTTGCTCTTGCTTGCCGTTTACTGACCAGAGGAAAGACATAAATGAAAACGCTGAGCTTGAGAAAAGCGGCCCTTGTGATTGAAATGGAACAGACAGCAACATGTACGAAACCTGGCTTTAGGCATCACCATGAAAAACAGGATACCAAAGGGATCTGATAGGTCCCCGTCTTACCTAGTAGCTCAGAAATGCCAGAGTGGATGTCGAAAACATGGTTGCTGAGCAGTGGTGGCTGTTGCATGTGTCCGTAATGCTGAGACAGGACCTCGTAGAGCAGTCTCTTACACTGCAGCAGGTTGTCAGCACACCCAGACAAACCTCGACTGACCTCCACCACCAGCTCATCAGGCAGAAACTCTAGACAGTCCACTGCCCCTGACATCCACTCATCAGCTCTGAGGGAGAGGGAGGTGTAATAATTTTAAACACAGCTGACAGATTGGTCAAAGTGAAGCAACTCAGAGATGGGAGGAAGGTCAGGTGAGCTCTTGACCTCGACTGCCTCCAGTAAGTAAAGCATGGATTTGGGCTTTTGCGGGCAAAAGAACAGCTAGGTTAAAACCAGGCTAAATGTTAGCATTTCCTCATGATTATTTAGTAGATGTAATGCTCAATTACCAGTAAAAGTCCTGCATTCAAATTTCACTTAAGTAATAGTATACAAGTATTAGCAAAAAAAAGTGCTTGAAGTATCAAAAGTTATATAGAATTGCCCCCTTCAGTGTTATGTTGTCATATTCATTACTATGATACTCATATACTGCTGGGGTAGTTTAATGTATACTGTAACAATGCATCATATGTTTTGTATGTAAAATCTTTATTGTCACTGTAAATAGTAACTATAGCTTTTAAATAAATGTAGTGGCACAATAAGGTCATTTGAAATGCAGTGGAGTATAAGTAGGTATAAAGTATAGTACTTGAATACATGTACTTTATTATTATTATTTTCCACCACTGTATGCTTTGCTTCAACACCATCTTCAAAAACTAACCATCATTTAAATGGTTTTAATCTTGACATCTGCACATCATTTCACCAACAATTCTTTGCTTTCCTTTAAATAAAGAGCATAGCAAAATACAAACATGTGAAAAGTCCTTAAATACATAGAAAAAAATAGGACTTTTATAGAAGGCCCTAAAAGCTTTGGTGCCTTACTGTGCTTCACTGAAGGCCTTCAGGACCTCTCGGTCCAGATAGCTCGACGTATACAACAGGTCGGGGTCGCTGTCCATGCCATGCAGGGGAGCCCGCGATGAGTCTTTGCCCTCTAACAAGTTCTCCAACAGGGGAAGCTCTATCAGCTGCAAAAGCCTGAACACCGCCTGCTGGTGCCACACCTCATCCACAACTGTGAAGACACAAGAGTTAAAAGGGTCACAGGCAGACGGATATTCAGGCGCGTGGTGCAGTCAAGCATGTGCAGCATGAAAACATGTTCCTGCGTTTATTTCATTCTCATCAGATAGGAGTGGACCTACGCTCCTGTGAGAGGCCAAGGTTGATCATCTGAGGCGTGATGGTGGAGCTCAGGTTGAGGTTTCCCAGCACGTCCTCCAGTGATTTGTCTGTCTTTATAGGGGAGTGGGTGGAGTAGCTGAGCACCTCTTGTCTGAAGAGTCACATAATAACAGCAATCAGTGGAAATGATTGGAAAAAAAAAAACAGACTCATCACAGGGACACACGAGACATTAGGCTGCACATGTTTTCTAGTAGTGGTGATTCAGTCACAGTTTGGTGCTGGTTTGATTTTGATCATTTCAAATCAAACACTCAAAATAAACACTCAATTTTCAGCACTGAACAATTTCTGATGAACATTAAATAGGACATGTGAAGCATTTCCTTGTCTATCTACATTGTACCTGTGAATAATTGACTTGGCTCATGCTGAAAATAACAAAAACCTCATTTAAACTGTCAGAGCATGTGGCTCCTCTGAATCTTTCATCTGCCATTAGGGACGTCAGGCCTGTTCCCTGGACCAGGCTGGAGCCGTCACTCTCACAGCAACACAAAGTGCTGAGGCCACACGTCACCCTGCCTGGCTTTATCTACATGCCTGACAGCCTCCCTGCAATTTAATTCTTCTGCCTCAAAGGAAAAGACTGAGTTTAAAGAAAGAGTTTGACATTTTGGGAAATACACTTATTCACTTTCTTCTCAGAGTTAGCTTAGCTTAGCACAAAGACTAGAAACGGGCAAAGAGCTAGCCTGGCTCTGAAACAACATCCACTTAACCTTTGACGTTAATTAATTAACACTCTCTTTTGTTGAATTTGTACAAACATTAAACATTCAAGTGTATAAACAATGTTATGAGCCAGACTATTTCTCAGCTAGGCTCAGTAAGTTCTTGGTGTCTTGTCATCACCACGAGTTTGCCAGGCAAGCACCAGGAAGTTATACTAATCTGAAACAGTCTGACACATGACCATGTGTGAAACAAATTGTCATTTTTACTTCAGTGTGGGTATCAAAGGAACAAGGTATAGCGTGTTAATTAGTTAGCTTTTCAGGTGGTGGTAGGCAGAATTTGTTATCTGTGTTACAGAGCTAAGCTAACCGTTTCCCTCTGTGTCCAGTCTTTGTGCTAAGCTAAACCTGCCAGCTGCAATTCAGCTCACTGTTCAGACATTGATTTTCTCATTTAACTCTCAGCAAGAAAGAGAATAAAATGTGCTGGTGCACGCATCTATGCAGGTGTCTGTCTGTTTATTATTTTTTGATTTTTCAATTGAAGTGTGTATTTGAACTCACTGTCACACACTGGTAATGAGGGGTTACTGGAAATTAAGAGTATCAAGACATGAGTGCATGATGGGACTTCAAGAGTCTCAGGTCACACCTCACTTGTTTTCAGAGACACCCGGTCTAAAGCGATACCAGATTTGGGATTAGCTCTGGAGGAAGGAGAACAAAGCAAATCAAAAATGTGATCTGGAGATGTTATGACACGAGTCTTTACCTTTCACGTGACAGGCTGAAGCTATTCTTGTTCCTGTTCATGCTCGGTGAGTCATAGCCGCTCTCGATGGTACTCGTGGAGTGAGAGTTGCTATTGGTCAACGGTGATGAGGAGCTCGTCGTTGGGCTCAGGAACCTGTACAAACTGCAGCTGCTGTCTTCAAATGTGGCTCGCTTCTTTTCCTTCCCAAACACTTTAATGCCCACGGGCTCAAATACCCTTGAGTCCATGAGGGCCTGACAGAGGCGGACGGCCTTGTGGCGGGGCACCGCCTCCTCGCCAAAGAAACGGTTCATGGTGAGATGTGCCAGCACCACATCCACAGCCTCTGAGCCCAGGAAGCAGTCTTGGTAGGATTTCAGGTTGTGCCGCCGGCGCTTGACCTCCACATGAGTGTGGAGATTGGAGATGATGCTGCTCCAGATGTAGGTGGCCCGGAAAGGCTTCCCAGCCATGCCTTGTTCTGATGAATGAGAAGAGGAGAGAATCAGCAGATGGAAAAGGCTGGGAGGGTAGGTAAGACGATGAGGAGCGTATAAATGAGGGCTGAAGGAGAGGTGAGGAAAAATCAGCCAAGAAAAGCAATTCACAAGGCTCACATACTGATTGCAGCACAGATTTCAATAAACTGGAAATGATAGCCAAGTCATGACAGCTTTACACACTGATGTGGAGCAACTTTAATATCTACTTGTGCAACAAAAGTAATAAGAAAAATCAAGACGAAGATATACGTTTCTACGCGCAGACGCTTTAAAACCACTAAAACACACAAGTCTTTTTGCTGATCCACTTATTATTCCGCAACTGACATTCTCAGCTTTGTCTATTGTCTGAGCACTTTCTCGGAAACTACAGGGAATTGTGCTTTCTGTCTTGACACACACACACTGCCTGTGTAATTTCACATAATGAGAATCTGAATTCATGTTACTGTATGTGGGTGTAACAGCACAAAGTCCAGAATGAATGCATCTCATGGGGGTCGTAACTGAACCCAAAGCCTCTTGTGAAGCATGCTTGTGTGCAGTATGTTCAAAAGTCTCATTTTAATTCACTTAACACCCAACAATCAAATACTGTAGTAAGCCAGTGTAGGTTAAACACATTAATAAGAACAAAGAGAATCAGCAGTGTCTGATTTTCGTACCAGAACAGACACCTGATGTAATCTTTCTACACAGCCCGCCAAACTCAATCACACACGCACAAGGAAACAGAGACAATGATCATACTGTGAGCCTTCTCTAACAAGAGATATCCTCATATGTTCCTGCTGTATTTTCCACTGGATGGGCTGCATTGCTACTGATACACACACACAAACCAGAAGATGGTTTATGCAATCAAATGCTGACACCTTCAACACTCCAGCATGTCATTTCTCAGCACATGTCATCTGCCTGTCTGTGTTTGATGGGTCTACTCTGACAGAGGTGTGTCATCCACCTCAAGTCAGACCAGTGAAAGAAAGCAGAGCTGGCCACAGCGAGATGTTAGCGTGGCTTTCATCTCACAACAGGAAACATTTAAAGCCTGTTGAGCAAATGTTAGGGGAGGATCTGAGACACTCACTGAGGCCAGAGGCCATAAATCAGACACTGTCAGCGGCAGCCAGGCTCCATGTTATGATAACAGCACATGACAAATACTATTACTGACCCATCTGTAAAACATGACGCTCCTAAAAACACTTGGGAACAGTGCAGCAGCAAGCAGATGTTCCCCCACCCATTTAAAAAAACATGCTCAGAGCAGAGGAAGAGGTGTGTAGCAGATTTCTGGGAGATCTGTTGATTAATGGCATGTATCTATGTCAAACTGCGTCTCCCTCTGGAGGAGAAGAAGCTGTCATGAACCAGGGATTTGCATGAGGGAAGAACAAATGGGGCTGCACCAGTTGTTCAAGGAAGAACACACCTTCAAACAGCCTGCGTGCAGAATGCGAGTCATGAGAAATATAATGCAATCAATCAAAATCCTTCTTTCACATGATCATGATCAAAATTTTTTTGATCTTTATATCACGCAAATATAGTCACTATAAACTTCACTATAAAGTGCAGAATATCAGAGGATTAATAGACTTTTTGGAAGGAAACTGCATTATCAGCATGAAACCCTTGATTTAGGAGTTACAGCAGAGACCATCTGGAGAATCCCATCAGGGGTCCCTGGATTACCAGTCACACAATGAATCCGGATCTTATCAATATCCATTAATGCCCGTTAAAAAGATAAAAAAGTGGGGGTCAGATGTGTGTCAAAGCAGGCCTGGGAACCCGGCTGTGCTCTGTCACCTCATGTTTCTTGAGCCAGGCTGAGATTTGAGCCCAGTTTGCACAACTGACGCCAGACTTCTTCCTTGTGACTTCGGTTCTCTTTCTAAAAAAACCCAGCAGGCAGCCTGCAGGACGATGCGAGAGGGGACTGACCTCTATTTCAGCTAAGGGCAACAGTGCACGGTATGTTTGCACACATGAGTGGAGGTAAATAACCGCAAAGGGAGCAGCGCAGTCAACACATGGGGACATCTCCCTTGTGAACATCTCCAGACCTGAGCTGTGTGTTGCCACTGCGACAGTAAAGACCAAGTATTACGTTTTTAAGGACTGCTGCCCTATCCAGCGCCGAGCACAGGGCGCATGATTTCAGGCAGCGGAAATGCGCCGTGGCACCATCAGACCAACCGCAGCAGGTCGTTAACAGCCTGTGGCTGGTAGCTTCATTCCTACAACATGCTGAGACCAGTGAGACGGACTGATCAAGCCTCAGGACACGATCTGAACACGCTGGTAGGCTATTGGCCCGTTTGGATTTGAACTGAACCCTCATATCCTGTGTGACATACAGTGTATGGTAGTTTATACACACACATTTACGCGCGGAAATCACCTGTTGTGCCCGTGTTTTAACACAAACACTACAGGCTGCTGAGTCGGCGCTGAGCGCAAATGTCAAACAACACACCTCGTTTTTATGAATTGCTGGTCTCCAAAGCATCCAATGATTTATTAGACTTTTATAAAGCCATTATAAATCTGTCATAAAGGATGCCTTATGATTTGTTTTTCATCTACTTTAAATTTTACAGTATGTTCAAAGACAGACTGTGCTTGAATTACAAAAGGTGACATAAACATTGTGAACATATTTAGGAACTGAATTTCAACTAAACGAAACATTTAATTCGTGTCAGACCACAGTTAATATTAAGATAGAAGCACAAATAGTCCCAAACTGTGCGTAACATAGGCTTCAATATTGAAATATGACATTTCAGCACTTTCAGTCAAATCTAAATTAGCAGAAGGCTTCTTAAAACATCCCATCTCAACACAGCAGGTCACAGAACTAAGTAAGCCAAACTTCAGGTTAAAACATTTTCTCAAACGGTACAAGAAATCAGCAACATCCAGCCTGTGTTTCACCAGTTACATCTGATTAAATGAGTATTACCTGTTGTTCGGAGCATGAAAACTTCGTCCAGTGACAGTTAACACAGCCATTCAGACCATGTCCCCGATCTTCAATTCACACCGTGAGGCACGCAACTAACTGTAGTCAAGCCCGAAACCATCCCCTCCCACTGCAATGCATTATTCATGTCCCAATCACCGCCCTGCCCGGGTATTAACGTGATAATGAGGATCCCACTGTTTGCGCGCAAGTTGAGCAAAAGGCGCACTAACACACTTATTCTGACATTTGGGCAAAACTTCCTGAGCTGAAACCTTGGAGGGAAGGAGGAGGAAAGACCAGGCACACCACAGTTTGTCCTTTCTCTGGAGAGAGATTTGACTTCTTCAGGTGGCTCAAATGATTTTAATAATTATAATGAGTCATTATAATTCTAACAATTCTGAATAGCCAAAGGCAATGTGCAGAATCTGCCCATATGTCCTTTAAAGTCCTTTATTAAACTCTCTTACTGCTCAAGCAAAAGACTTTCAATTTAAAGGAAATGCTAAAAATCCAGGAAGTTTTCACACAACCTTTCACTCACCAAGACACACCCTTAAAGCCTACACTGGAAGGAAATCTGATCCTGCAGTATTAAGCAGCAGCCACCATGTAAGATATAGATATATTTCTATATCGAGACAGACAAGGCAGTTTGAGTGTTTGGGATTTAAAAGATAAAAACACCAAAACATGAGAAAGATTCCACCTTCCTTCCAGTCAAAACTATAGAAGACACAGCGTTGAAACACATGACGGCAGGTGCCTCAGGTGTGAAAATAGCCTTGAAGTTATGCCAGGGGAATAACATGGGGTGATAGTAAACAGATATGAGCTGTCGTAGGGACAGATTTCATAAGCTGATCTTCTAACCTAGTGCCTTCTTCCTGGAGGTGTAATCTGAACGGAAAAACAGTAAGCTGACACTGTAAAGACAATGTTGGTCACTCACCGAAAGGGAGGCTGAAGGGAAGACAGCTATTATCATCATGAGAAACAAGTATGGTGCAACAGGTGAGCCGTGCAGCCAGGGCAAACCGGTTTGATTACTGTCCACCTTTTTATGAGGAAAAGACGCTTCTTTTACACAAGGTGAACTAAGAACGTGTGAGCACAAAAGAGGGAGGTTGAGACAGGTGTTTCGATTAGAGACGAGGCAGAAAGTCACTTGTTTGCCTTGTTAGACAAGAAATTTCTTCTACCTTCACAGACTGTTGAGTTGCTCTTGATGTAAGAGAAGTTCATAAGAAGCACTTAGTCCATGAAAACCATATTTATATATCATGGTAGTTTTGGAGGAAGCCTTCGAAAGGTTGAAAAAATTAACACAGAAAGAAGAAGGAATGAGGGGCTTAAGTTGCATTATGGGAAATGTAGGATCTAGTTTTTGGAGCCTGACACATACCAAGAAATAAAAGTCAGGATATCTTGGCCTCTGCTGCAGCAATTTTGACCGTATTTGCTGTTTTGTTTTTCTTTTTTTTTTTTTAGAATTTCCTGAGTCTCCACCAAGTGTGTGAAGGTGCAGTGCTAAATTGCTGGAGCTCCCCTTTAAACAATATAAAGCAGGGATGCCCCCATCGCTTAGGGGCAGAGACGCTGACATCTTGGTTCAAGTCTGGAGACCTTTGCTGCATCTCTCTCCTCACCCTAATAAAGGTATAAAATGCCCCCACAAGTCATCATTTAAAAAGCAAAGCACAGCCATGTGCACATAAACTCACCTTTTCTGCTGCTGTAGAGGATGTTTTTTCTGTATTCACACAGCCATTGTGTCCAGACAGAAGAAATCTACACAGTAAATGAAAGGTAACTCTGTGCCTTCACTTAGAGCGAGAAGTCTTTGGCTGAAGGAGAAACTGGTTTGACGATTCTTCAGATGACTTCAGCTGAGTCTGATGTGCTGGTATTTGTAAACTTGCCACTAAGCTGATGTCAGTGCTGTAGAGTGAAACATGTTTTACACCAACACAGAAAATGAGAGAGAGAGAGAGAGAGAAAGAGAGAGAGAGAGAGAGAGAGAGAGAGAGAGCATTAAAGTTAATACAATCAGAAATTCTAGTCCACAAAGTCAAAGCAATATTTACTCTCCTGCTTCTCTACATGTGCCCGGAAAGCCCTGCATATTTCCCTTTTCTTTCCTCTTCATGCTTATCGGTCATGCAATGTCAGTCAAGCGGTAGTTTGTTTAGACTTAGGCTTAGACTTAGACTTTACTTCATCGATCCCAATTTAGGAAATTGTTTTGTTGCAGCAGCAGGTTAAACATACACAGTTACAGTTATGATGATGACAAATATCCACAGGAATGTTCTCCAGGAGGTGGCATTCAAAATAAGAAAAACCCACTCGGCAAGTTTCTGGTTAGGCATCCAGTGTGCAGCGGTGGAATGTAGCACAGTACATTTATTCAAGATCTGTACTTAAGTACACATTTGAGGAACTTGTACTTTACCTGAGTACTGTATTTGCATGTTATGCAACTTAACATTTCTATTCCACAACACCTCAGATATATGACAGCTCTCCATACCTTTCCTGTCATGTGAAAACCAGGTATCTCCTAATCTGGTGATTTTTGAATGTGAAAGTTTGTGATGTACTGAAGATATGGGTTGAGAAAATTCTCCTGCTTCTTCAGCTGTATAAACTATTTAAAAAGCCTCTTGGAGGAGCTGGAAAATGCATTGACACAGAGGTGGAAACAGGCTGTAGAGATAGGTGGTTCTCTCAGTGCAGTACAGTCATGCTAGAAACATATGATGATCTTATAGAATATGATGCATCGCTGTAGGTTAAACTAGCCAACAGTATATAAAATAGTTAAAATTAGATCAACCTTAAACATCTACAGCAGAACAATGGCAGTAAAACACTAATTTGACACACATTTGGCTGCAGAATGAGTACTTTTGATACTTTAAATAAATTTTGCTGATAATACTTGCACACTTAGGTAAAAACACAATGATATTAGCAGCAAAATACACTCAAAGACTCAAAAAAAGCACTCATTCTGCAGAAAATTGACCCCGTAACTGATCAGCTGACCGGTGCATCAGTGTTTAAGAGACGTTTTGCTTAGTGGAGCTACTTTTAACTACAACTGGGTGGAGGTAGAGGTCGCGCCAAACAATTATTCTGATGAAGCCATGTGACAAATTTAGCTGGGGAAACTGTGGAACTCGTAAACTGTGGAAAGCATATCATACACTATGTTTATGTGAATGTAATGAAACATTAAAAATACTAGTAAGTGGACTGTAGTGGAGCAAAAATGACAACATCTTCCCCCGAACTGAAGTTAGATTGGAGTATAAAGTAGCATGTGATGAATCAATCATGTAAAGTACCTTAAATGTCCAGTGGTTGAATATAAGTTACTTTCCTCATTGCCACATGCACAGATGCAGATGTTCAGCTGATGTGCATCATGCCTGGTTAAATTTGTCACTCCACAGACTTCTGCTGCACACCCTGCAAGTGGGTACGTGATTGGTTTAAACAGCTTTAAAACTGCGCCTTCATCACACAGCACCTTAGCTTTTAACCATGGGCTATTTCCAAAACAAATATATAGCCAGTCAGTGCTCTGCAGTGTTTCCCAACGCACAGCCGTCCAGTGACTGTGCCCTTCTCACGCTGCCTCAAGGGTCCTCTCAGTCTGTCTCCCACATATGGAACAATGCAGCGCTTTAAAAATTCATATGCTTTTCATCTGGAGAGCAGACATTCGCTATCTGTCTCTCCCAGTTGTGCCCGTGCTGGAATCCCAAACGCTTGCTTGACTGTCCGTCCTCCGCAACTCCAAAGGACAGAGGACAGTGGCTTTCCTCACAGAGCTGTCGCTGCAGCACACAGATGCTTTTGTTTGTTGGGGCTTGCCAGTAATTTTGCAATATGGCCAGACAATTACATTTTATTCAACAGCGTCGAGACCCTAGACGGCACAAAGTCAGCCACCCATTCACAGTGAATAGTTTGGTCATGAGAGCATGGTGGGCGAGCATCACGACCCCTCCCCTCCCCTCCAGAAAATGAACTGCACACTGCAGCAAGCAAGTGAAGTTTAACATCAACTGATGTCTCTGAGCTGAGCTGTGGATGTTTTGAGGAGTTGGGGGACTGTGTGGTTGACACCAGCTCTAATTAGTAAGTATGTGAAGCAGACCCGGGAAGTACAGTTGTGAACAGTGTTGACTGGACACAGCAGGGATGCCAGGACTCACTGTTGAGGCTTTTGCAGGTTTTTATAAATATCTAACAAAAGATGATCTCACTCTCACACTCTCTCCCTCTAACATCTCAGGCAGCTGTCATCACAGCCTCTGAAATAACACCAAGGACATGTTCATCAGATCCTGTGCAACACAGAAAATCCTATGTGCCAAACAGTCTTCAGGGAGTTTACCGACACCCACAGACTGGATTTACAAGGGAGCCCGGTAGAGATTCCCCATGTGGCTTACTTGTTGTTGACAGCAGTCTTATCTTCAGTTTTCCTTCAGGCACCATGCGATGAAAGCAGACAATTCATTTTCTATTTTGATGTCAGAGAAACTGCAGTGGAGTTACTGATAAAGCAACCATCACTCACTCATCCAGCAGAGAGGATGCATAGTCCAAGATTTTTAACAATCAAGTGCTCAAGCTCCAAATGTAAGGAGGTCTGTGAACCTTCTCAGACTTCTGTGCTACTACAGCGTTTTCAAAACCCGATACATCACACAAGACCGCCAGAGAATTTGGAGGCTGCTAACCACCTCAGAAAAAACACACCGAAGCAAAAACACCGACTACATGCGGAACTTTATTTACAAACTGCATCTGTAAAGAACAAGATTATTTTTTTGATAGCATAAAATTGGTAACTGACTATATTATAAAGAGTCCGTTTTGGAAAACTGTGAAAAAACAATGAAAAAGTCTCTCAGAAATTGTAATGAACAAGAGAACATAACAATATTTACCTCTGTGAAAAATATATATCTATTTGTCATAAAATGTGGTCTATGTGTGTAAAGGAGTATAAAGACAACTTTTGTTGATTTCAACTTACCCTCAGATAAGTCAAGGTAATAATATTTGATTAACAAAATTCATAAAAAGCAGTACTAGAACGGCACTGACTTGCATCTTATAAGCAAAGGGGTGTCTGAAGCACAAGAATTAAACCACAATATAGATACAGTATATAGTTGCTAAATTTCTCCTTAAGAGAACCGCAGTAGTTCCCACCTCCCAGTTCTTTTATACAAAATGTACATTATATATAAGTTGGCTCTCCATTACAAAATGGATGTTTTACAAACAGTATATAGCTACGGTTATATATAATATATATAGATTTTTTTTTTTTTTTTTTTTTTTTTTTTTACAATAAACCAGCTTCTCTATATGTGAGCCTACTTATCAAATGAATGATGAAGGCTTGTTATAGCTGTAGGAAATCAGATTCTGCATTTTTATTCGCTGTGCTCTACTTCCTATGCCGACTGCTTTCTATCTAGTGCATACTCACAGGTTATGATCTGGCATTTAAAAGAAAAAAAAAAATAGAAATCTATGAAAAGGCCCATTAAAAGTGGGCTTGTAACTACAAAAACCTACAAAGACTAGGAGGAGCATTAAGAGGAGGTGTTCCATAATGCTTCCAGAAACAAAGTCCTCGCCCCCGTTGTTACTGCTTTCCTCTGGGACGCAGTGATGCAGACTATAAACATGACTGCTGTCCTGCTGTTCACCTGCTACCACTTTTAGGCCACAGGCCTCTGAACGTCTTTCAGGCAAGTTGGCTGACAGGTCCCCGATTCATATCACTCTGTGGCCGGAAGGAGAGACTCACTCCATCCTTCTCCGCTGGCACTCTGAGCTGGAGGCATCCTCTTGTTTTTAACTGTTGGGCTTAATTGTCTGAAGTTTTCCTTTTAAAACCAAAGTCATGGCTGGATCATCGGCAGACCTGCTGCACTTGATTGATTAGCTCTCCAAAGCGATCGAAGAGCCCCTCTACCCAAGCTCCGTTCTGCAGACACTTCTGTACCGTCTCCTCCTGCCCCAAGTCCCCTGCCTGCACCCGCAGGGACGCGATCTGGACGGCAGGACCACAAACAGAAGAGCTCAGAACAGCAAAGTTTCACCAGAATAAATCATTAAGTATCATTAAGTTAAACCAAATGATTACCCATCAGAGCGTAAAATCAGTTCATCACACGCAAACACAGCAAGCATGCACATGTACAACCGAGTCTCACCTCGTCCTTACACATGAGGTATGTGTGGTACTTGTAATGCTGCAGAGAGTGGTACAGAGAGAACCACTGGGTTCTCTGCTGGTCCACTGTATACTCCTAGAAAAACAAAAAGCAAAGTCTTAAAAGGCCTTTCAAGGACATTCAAAAATTCTACTTCTTTCAAATATTAGTCCAGTAAGAGACAACAGACAGGAGACTTCAGTGCTCAGAATAAAGGAGTGTATGAGAAACAACAAAAAAGCGACACTGCGCCCTCTGCTGGACATATACTGACAGCACAGTAAATTCTACCAAAACATGTCTTACCTGTGGCACTTTGTTAGGCATCTTGTGGGGCTTCATTGTTTTCTTGTTGTAGGACTTCCCACTGAGACGCACCTTAAAGGCCGGGGTTTCCCCATCCTTCTTCAGTTCAGTCACCACTGAGATCTCTGGGAAGTTGTCTAAAGCCGTCTGCAGACACAGAGCAGGAGCGTCACTCAGGTCCATACACTGCAGCTGTGATCATGTTTATGTTTCTAAGCTTACCTTTGAAGCTTTTAGGGGTGAAAATAATGGGAATGAAACAAAATGACTTTCCAGTGCAGTGACTGAATACTGAAATAACACTAGTCTCAGTTAACCTAACAACAAAGGTGGCTTTCCCTGCTTCTGATTTGAAGAGATACAGGACAGAATAGAGGCATTTGATCATAAAAAACTCATCACATTTCAGAACAATTCTTCCACTGCTTTTCCTGAGAACTCACACCAACCCGGTAATATGCACTTTCAATGACACACCCACCTTTAAGACCTGTCCCATGTGCAGTTTGTGAAGCAGGCGTTTCCTGTTGTCTGTAATCATCCCATCCACTTTTTTCATGTGTGGCAGCAGCAACTCATCTGAAACAGCATAAGATAACAAATTAACACAGCTTAAGACTACTACCTGACTCACCTGAGCCTTGTTTTCACACATTTACCTTTTTGGTCTATTATTAAGCCAATAGCTCAATGCCCCAAAAGTCAATTCACTTACCGTTTGCCCTCTCCAGTGCTGTCATCACATCTTCATCCAAAGCAACGCTGATGAGCAATTCCACAAAGCTCTTGAACGTCTCTTTCATGGTTCGCGTGTTGAGGAACCGTGAAGCAAATGGCACTGGAGGTTTTAGCTCTAAGAGTGTGTGTGTGTGTGTGTGTGTGTGAGAGAGAGAGAGAGAGAGATCAGAGGTCAAGAGGGTGAGTGGGAGAGGAGATTCAATGAGACTAGTCAAAAGCCTTCCTCACCATCTTCTTCACCATCTTCTTCTGCAGATGATCCAGAGGCAGTCGGTGAAAACTCCTCTTTCCATTTCCTCCTCTTCTTAGGCGGCGGCTCTGCTCTGGGCTTGGGTTGTTTGGGTCGGGGCTTTTGGCTTTGGGAGACTGTGGAAGGGGCAGCTGTCAGGCCCAGCAAAGTTTTCACCTGAACACCCCTGAAAGGCAGAACAAAGACAGTCACACCACTGACGAGTCATGTTTACAGTTGAATTACATCAGTCGACAATCTTAGCGTACCTTAGTGAGTTCATAGGCTTGCAGCGTGGCTTTCGACTACAAACTCGTACATACTCCCTTTTGTTCACTGTGTCCAAGAACTTCACATATACCCTCTGGTACATGGTCTTGGCATCACCAAAGTATCCAAGATACTACACACACAAAGAAAAACAACATGTTCATCGTCACGGAAAAACTGTCTGAATGATCAAATACTCCTAAACGCAAACATGCAAACTGCTGCGTCTGCTTCTACTTACACTGTTTGTGGCTGAGAAGACTCTCTTTCCATCTCTCAACTCAGGCACAAATTTCTGCAGCAGTGCCTTCTGGACTTTCCAGATGGCTGGAGGTTCACTGCCTGTTCTCATTGTCACCTGGACACATGCACATGACGCCGTGCAGAACAGGCTTCAGTATGGAGTAACAGTTACAGTGTAAGAAAATGAAACAATGAATGTTCAGCTATGATTGTGTACAAGATCGGATATGGCTGTCCTTCCACAATTTTGGATGAGGCCCTTTCAGTGTTATAGGAAAAGTGGTGAGCAGCCTACATGACAGATGTTCATTACATAAAGTCCACTGCACTGCCACAGGGCAATATAGCTTCGTTTTCATATTCAACATAAAGACAAGCATCCTCATCTATACATCCCTTTCCACTTTGAGACCAAACTCCATGTTCACAAATATTCATTTTCCAACCAGGTTTTTCCAGGATGTACCTTCAAGATTTCAATATCCTCATTCCTGACGACAAACTCATCTCTCTCCCGGTACATTCCCTCCCCTCCACTGTCAGACAGCTCCTCGTCCGTCAGACCCTCGATGGCCACACTCGTCAGCTGTACAGCCAACTGGCCCGGTGGGGTGTCTTTGGACTCCTCTTTGGTTGCAAACAGAGTCCCTGCTGAGACAGCATTTGTTGTCTGTGGAGGAGTGGCTACCTGGGACAAGCAGGTCTTGGTGACAGTGTGTGGCATGGTGGGAACTGGGTCTGGCTTCATCATTGAAATAGCGATTTGGTTATCTGGAGAAAGGTTGCAAATATATGAATTTGTTAAAGAAAAACATTTTCAGAGAAACAATTTAACTAGACTGCACATATATAAAATATATCAAGAGATTTCAGACAGCATTCATTACAGAGTAAAAAATACCCTCAAGTCTACAGACAATGTATTTTACAGCATATTACAAAA
The DNA here is from genome assembly GCA_037975065.1 of Chaetodon trifasciatus. Classification (NCBI taxonomy): domain Eukaryota; kingdom Metazoa; phylum Chordata; class Actinopteri; order Chaetodontiformes; family Chaetodontidae; genus Chaetodon; species Chaetodon trifasciatus. Next base: position 16,666,560 of record JBBMOE010000001.1, read on the forward strand.
AGAACAAAGACAATAAGGGTATTACTGATGTCTCAAGTGGGATGAAGTTTAAAAGAAACACCACTGAAAAGTTGATTTTGTTAGGAAGCATAACAGCAAAGATGAGACAGACAACATGTAACAAAGGTTAGTTCTGGGTTTAAACATATCAACCTTATGAACAGCCTACAACCAGAACAACCATAATACAAATTACTACTCACTGGATAATGGTAGCTTGGACACAATTTCCCTGCTTTGCACTTCATTGTCTACAGAGCTGTACATAGACAATATCTCTGGGGCTTTGTGTGACTGGAGTCTGGACAAATTTTCTTAACATGATTCATGTCTGTCAAGTGCACTGACAGTACAGCTACGTATCAAATCTCAGTACTGCTTTGGTACTGACTGAAACGTGTCAATACCACCAAACATTCTGTCAAGTCCCGGAAGCTGCTGTTGGATGCCTGGTGAACTTCCTCGTCCTATTTACTGATTTATTTTCAACAGACGGTTTGTGGTGTAAATCAACATTTTGCCTAATTCAGTTCAGTGGCTGCTTGTGTTAAGACAACATTTAACATTTGAGAACGCTGGCTGTCTACGATACACAGCTGTGACTGAATGAACATTAATCAGGAACTGTTTTAATGAGCGGAAAAAGGTGGCTTGCTCCCTCAAGGTTGGGGGAGAGTTCCTGCCTCAAGTGGAGGAGTTTAAGTATCTTGGGATCCTGTTTACGAGTGAGGGAAGGATGGAGCGTGACACTGACAGGCGGATTGGTGCAGCGGCAGCGGTAATGCGGTCTCTGTACCGGTCTGTTGTGGTGAAGAAGGAGCTGAGCCGAAAGGCGAAGCTCTCGATTTACCGGTCAATCTACGTTCCTACCCTCACCTATGGTCATGAACTTTGGGTCATGACCGAAAGAACAAGGTCCCGGATACAAGCGGCTGAAATGAGTTCCCTCCGCAGGGTGGCAGGGCGCTCCCTTAGAGATAGGGTGAGGAGCTCTGTCACCCGGGAGGAGCTCAGAGTAGAGTCGCTGCTCCTCCACATCAAGAGGAGTCAGCTGAGGTGGCTCGGGCATCTCTATCGGATGCCCCCTGGACGCCTCCCAAGGGAGGTGTTCCAGGCATGTCCCACCGGGAGGAGGCCCCGAGGAAGACCCAGGACACGCTGGCGCGACTATGTCGCTCGGCTGGCCTGGGAACACCTCGGGATCCCCCCGGAAGAGCTGGGGAAGTGTCCAGGGAGAGGGAAGTTCGGGCGTCCCTGCCCAGGCTGCTCCCTCCGCGACCCGGCCCCGGATGAAGCGGGAGAAAACGAAACGAAAACGAAACGTTTTAATGAGCAAGAAATCCTTTAACTCATATATCTTTGCTGGTTACTGCGGCACAAAATTTTGATTTTATCTGCGTTTCTTCTATATTGTAACTATTTGAGTGTTGGACAGATGACGCACTTTTAAGACATCAGTCTTGACCACTGATTGTATATTAAGATGGATGACATGACAGCTACCCAAAAGTGAAGGCAAAACATCTTGAACAACCCCTGGTGACTGGCTGCAGTATAGGTTATAACTCCACCCCCTCCATGTTAGGTCATGGACCAAACCAAAAGTTGGTTGGGGGTAAGGAGTGGAACTTTGATACAGCAGCACAAGCCCCTGATGGTTACAGCACAGACTGTGGCTCCAAATGTTGTCACCAGTATAAGATGGCAGCACCCGCATGCAGGATAATTGGGCTTCATTTTTGTACAGTGGGAGGAAGTGGAAATGCATTGTCTATCTTTACATACAGTCTATGGTCTGGTCAGAAGTAATTTGTGGATATTTGTTATCATTTTCAAAATTACATAAAATACATAAGAATCAAAAACACGCTCAATAGATGAAGAATACCAAATGAAATTGGTAGCTCTTAATAAGCTGAAGCAGGGGATCATTACCTGTCCTGGTTTTCCGATCTGAAGACTCATCCAGAGCTGAAAGCGCTGAGCTGATGCTGTTCCTTAGGGCCTGGTTCTTCCCAGTGTTCTCCTCCTCATCTGAGCTGAATGACGGCAGAGTTTCCAAGTTCTTTTGCAGATCCTCATCCAGACGTTTCTGCTGACAGCTCACTCCTTGACTCTCCTGGGGAACCAAGGGCCCAGGCAGAGTCTGCAGTTTGGGAGGCAAAGCAGGCAAAGGACACGGCATTGGTTTGGATGAGGTGCAGGGCTTTCTGGGGCGACTGATAGTTCGTGTAGGACTTGCAGAGTATTGCTGTTTGGGGCCAGATTTGATGAAGTCGAGGAAGGAGCCAATGAAGCCAGTTTTGACCTCTGGCTGTTTCTCTTCCACTTCACGGATCTTCTGCCTGATTCTCTCCTGCTGCAGACAACCATCATATACACTGTGTGAGGAAGATGGTGAGCTGACATCACTACCCCTGGAGTTCTGCCGTTTTGCCTGTCCACCACGCTTGGCCGGTCTGGCCTGTCCAATATCCTCCTCAGAACCACATGGCTTGGTCAAGGACTTGGAGCGAGCCTTCTTTTTGGGAAAGTCTTCACCACCGGGGCATTCCATGAGGCCATCCTCTGTTTTGATACACTTTGCATCCCCTTTGATTCTGTTCTGTAGACCTGAGGGGTCATACACCTGGCCAGCTAAGTGATAGTCATTCTCAGAGCTCCCTCTATCTCCATTAAGGTCAAGCTCAGAATTGTTGTTATGGTGAACAGACTGAACTTGACAGTCTGTGGCCATCTGAGCTCCATTTAGTGTCATGGTCATGGTGTGGGAGTTAGTGTTGGTGATGATTGGATGCTGCCCTGAGGAGAAACTTGGTGACATGTGCCTTATATCCACAGTCTGGAAGTGACCTTTAGAATCAACTGGACTCGCCATCACTGCCATTTCAGCCTCAGCAGAGGATGTGGCTTTGACAAAGTCTTGTGGTGTGACACCACAGGCCGCCACCGTGGCAGCCAGAATGTCATCAACATTTGACAAAATATTTCTGTCATCTGCTAGAAGCATGGAGTCGGGGAAGCAAATGGAGTTGAGAGCAAAGTGGTTCTTGGCATCATTTGGTTGCTGATTTCCCGACTGGCTGTAGTGGTGTTTAGAGGAATCAGGGCACCCTGAGCTCTCTTCAGACACTACTGTACCCTGCTGACTCTGGGTTTCAGTGACACTGGGACCCAGTAGTTCTCGGTCCATGTGAAGATACTGGACTTGAACAGGACACATATCTTGGGCTGGTTGGACGCCTTGCATTGATACCACCTTTGAAGTGTTCTGACCATGGTGGACAAGGGGCTGTTGGAGCAGGATCATCTGGTTATGCTCGAGGAGAACCTGCGTGCTGGGGACGGTGATAAATTGGGTATGGGCTGACGGGGTCTGGTTCTGGGACTGACTATGATTCTGGTGGTTTTGCTGATGTGGCTCAGGGGATTTGAGTTGGAGAGGGTGCTGCTTGAGCTGCTCTGAGCTCAGGGGTATATGTGAAGATACAATACTGGAGTTTGCAGTTTTCGTGTTGGTAATTTCCTGACCATTGGTACCGCTTAGATGAATGTGCTCTTGGCTAAGAGAACCCATCCTTTCACCCTTTACCTGTGCTGTGTTTGTATGACCTAGTCCCATGAGCTGGTCATCAGAACGTGAATTGCTTCGAATAACGCTTTGTGTTTTGTGATGTTCGTCCATTTTTGAAACAACGTAGATGACATTGTTGTGTGCGGACATATTGTTAGCTGCAGCGGAGGCCTCCATAGAAGCTTGTTGAAGAGCGTCTATGTCCTGGATAGGAAGCTCTTCAAGTTTCTGTTTGTCATACGTTGGCTTTATGTCCTGTATTGAGGATCTGATGTTATTTTGTAAGGCCTGAGCAGTTGAAGAGTAGGTAGGCAACAGTGCAGACAAAACATATTTATGGGGCTGTGTCTGCTGCTGGGATAGTGTGTCATGTGTTTTACCTCCCACCGAGGCCTGCATCAGGGTGTAATCCTGTGTAGAATTTGATGTGGGCAGACTCCGCACACATGTGGGTGGGTAAGAGGAGTTAAGGGATTGGTTAAGAGATTGTCCTGTGGCATAGCTCTGAGACTGAGTCACTGAAGCTTGCCCCTGTGACTGAGATGTAAAAGTCACATTTGGGGCGCCCTGAGAGTGGGATACGGGGTAGCTCTCAGAGAGATTCCCCTGACACAAGCCCTGGACCTGGGCTCCGTACTGGATCTCCTGCTCCTGGCTCAACCCAGGACTGGAGGAGTAAACAAGAGTCTGACGAACTGATGCCACATTGTCAGACTGCCTGGAGAGAGAAGGAAGAGTCTTGTAAAGGGGGGAGAGTTTGTCGGAGGTGGAATGGGAGGGTTGTGACTGAGTGTGGGGGGTGATGTAGGTTTGAGACAGACTACTAGACATTAGGCTGGATATCTGGACAGACTGCTGATTAGCAATCACTGAGTTCTGCTTCTGTCCTGGGGAGGAATAATGCTCAGGAGACCCTCTTGTATGGTTCTGAGAGTGCTCATGACTCTCTTCAACCCCAGCAGGGTGTGGAGCTAGTTTGGAAGAGCAGTCTTTAGCCTTCGGTAAAGAGGTGGACGAATAAGCTTGAGTTACTGAATCTGTCTTGGGTTGTGGAGCACGACTGACGCCTTGAGCGGAATCTGCTCCTGTGGAAGGGCTGCAGGACACTGGGGTCTGACGAGATGGGTCCTGCTGGTAGGACACATCCACTTCACTGCCAGAGCCAAAGTACCCCTGTAAGGAGTGCTCTGAACTGGGCAGCTGCTCGGAGGCCGCGTGGCTGCTGGAAGGCCTTTGGTGGTGTTTGATCACACTACATTCACGCTGAAGAGCTCTTTCAATAGAGCCTGAGAAAACCGTGGCCCCATAGGACTGTGGGGTACCATGAGATGCAGGCAGGGTAGAAGGTAGCAGGTTGAACTGGGGTTGTAGGAGGTGGGGAGCCGACTCCTGGGCCGAGCGGTAAGTGGAGGACTGGACAGGCAGAGCCAAGCCCAACGTGGGGGCAGAGAGATGATTGAATGCCAGTGCAGTGGGGAGCACAGTCTGGCTTGGCTTGAGATGGAGGAGGGGATCATGGTGAGAAAACAGGCCATTGGTGGAAGTGCTGAAGGCAGGATCCTGGACAGCCAAGGAAGGGTTGGTAGCATAACTCCTGGAAGGGTAGGCACCAGTGTGCTGATAGGATGACAGCGCTGCAGGAGAGGGGAAAGTGGCAGTAGAAGGCAGAGCACCAGTCAAATACAGCTCTGTGGTGGAGGAGTTGGTACCTGATTTGCACAGATTAGAAAGGACATGACAGGTGACATTAAGGGACATAGTAACTTAAACCTGTATACACAATAGATATATGTAAACATGTTTCTCACAAATAAATATGTGTGTGTGTGTGTATGTATATATGTATGTGTATATATATATATATATACACATATATACACACACACACACACACACACACACACACACACACACACAAACATATATATATAGAAGCACCATATATAAACTTAGCTTTCTTGGCAGAAAATACAACGATCACAACTCTTTGTCAACAGGTGACGCATGTGTAATTACACCAGTGAATGAGTAGATATACTCTCACCAGCAGGCCATGATGGAGGTCTGAAAGGAGGAAGCAGTGAGGCACTAACAGGACCAGCCTGAAGGGTTCTAGACTCCATGGCTGACAGGAAGCTCATGATTGAGGTCTCAGAAGTATTACTGCTTGAATCAAGTGCTGTCAGAAGAGGAAAGGAAGGATAATGACAGAAATGGACAACAAAGTAAAAATGTGGCAAGTAAATAAAGGGGTTAGTTGACCAAAAAATGCAAAAACCATGTACTGGACAGATTTCTGCCTCCACCCTAATACAATAAATGTGGAATGACTTAAGTTTGCAGTGTTCAAAGCATTTAAAAATGACATGCCGAAAAAAATGTATAACAGAAAGGAGAAGCAGAAATTGGCCCAATTAAAACTGTCCAAAGCAAGGCTTGTGTGTTATCCAGGTCCAATACTGTTGAGTTTTTAAAATGTAGTTTTCAATGTTTTGAGTGCTACAAATGAAATTCCATTTACATTCAACCATTTTGACTGGTGACACATGCGACACCGGGGAATACCTCAAAAAAGCCAATGCATACAAAAGGAAAAATATCTGCATGGCAGAATGCCACTATGGGTAGGTGTCACAGTAAGTCATTGTAATTTGGGTGAACTGTCCTTCTAAAAACAATCGTTTATAGCATTTGTAACTCACCTGCTGCTGCAGGGAGGTGTGAAGTGGTGTAGTTGGGAAGCTGGTGGGTGGAAGTGTAGTTCTGCCGCTGGAGGAGCTCCGCATCAAGGTGTGCTGCACCATAACTGGAACTGCATCAACAAACACAAATACAAATGCATACATGAGATCTCTCATCTTCACGGCAGCAGTGAAGCACCCAACCAAGTAAATGACTTCTCTGGACACGCATCATGCTTGTTTAAGTCTGCGATGTCTATTGAGAGTCAAACTTAGTAGCTAAACACAAGTCATAACTCCATTCAATCCAAACCCTACATGTGCCCAACGCATTACCCATTTCACCCGATGTTGTAAAAAAAATGCAAAAACTATTTCTTGAATTGTTTCATCAATGTCAGTCAGAAAGGCAAGTCATTTATATAAAATATAGCACACCCTTTAGGCAGCCACAAATATTATAATAACAAAACAGAACATGAATTGGTCCAGAAAAGAACAGCCTGCTTGCCTGCTGATGTTAGTGAAACAACAGGTAAGTATCCATTACCATTTTAGCAATATTCATCTGAGAGGAACTCAATAGAAGCCTAATATTGGCAAATTTGTAGCTACGGCATATGAGTTTGTATTCTACATAGTGCTGTCAAAAATATCGCATTATTAACGCGTTAACGCAAATCTATTTTAACGGCGTCATTTTTTTTTTATTGTGAGATTAACACTCTTTGTGACCTAGTGAACTTGTAGTTTTTAAATAAGCTGTGGCCACTGCTAGTAACATTAGGAAAAGTACAGGATCCGGTTGTAAACCAGAAACAAAACAACAGACACGCCCAACGCACATGTTTGGTCTTGCCTGCTCGCTAGCTGTAAAAAAGCAGGCTACCGGTTTGTGTGAATGTCAAGCGCGAAATGCCGAAATGGATGCAAACTTCAAAATTGAAGGTTTAGTTTCAAAAATTTGCCAGATGGGTCGACTGACAAGACCAAAGTTATCTGTGTGTATTGTCGGTGTGAACTGAGTTATCACCGTAGCACATCCAGTCTGAAATACCACTTGATGGCCAAACACACGGCTAATGCGAATTCTCTGCCACCTCCTTGTCAAAACCAGGTGACAATGGATGGATTTCGACAGAGGCGTATGGATACCGCAACAAAGAACAAGCTTACTGCAGCCATAGCCAAGTAATGTTCATTCTTTCTGGAGAGAAATAAGAGGCTGGGTTGATAAGCCTCTGGTGAATAAATAGAAGAGCAGTATAGTCTGACTGCTTGTATGTTCAAAGGAAACTTAAGAAAGGAAAGTTTAAGCTGTGGTTTGACTGCACTATAGGCTGAGTCCTAGTTTACAATGATGTGCACTTTGTAACTTTATCTTGTATCACCCTGTTTTGATCCCTTAGAAAGGGTTGCTTAAGGGGCTTTTTTGTAACAAAGTATTTATTTTTTTGTCATCTGTTTATTGACAGTGTTAAATTGTGTGAGATTTTGCTTCAACTGTGAATGACTGCTCAAAGTGAGAATGTTAGTGTGAAATAAAACTCTACACGTTGTTGTTTTCAATAAGAAACATTTGCACAAAGCAAGCCTATCCACTTTTCCATATTGATAAGAGTATTAAAATGATAATTAATGGGACATTTAGAGTAGATAAAAATGTGCCATTAATTTACGATTAATCGAGAGTTAACTATGACATTCATGAGATTAATCGCAATTAAATATTTTAATCGATTGACAGCACTAATAATGACATTTCTCCCTCTTCTGACTCTGTCTTTCAGCTATTAACCATCTTTGTGAGCGCAAAACTAGCAGCATATGTAAAGTTTTACCAGAGTAACAAAGACTTCATTGACTCTCTTGGTAAGTAGCCATAACCTGAGATGTTGGTTGCATCAGTCCTACATGCACACAAACACACCTGTTTAAGAGAACAGTATACAGGTTAATCAATGAGGAAAGTCTTTACATGTAGTTCATCAGTAGCACATTGCATTGTAAGAGATGCAAATGTATCTCTGCTCCTGACCACATTTATAAATCAGTACTTCTGTTTTGGTTTTCTCACTGTAAGAACAGAATTACTGGAGTTTATACACATCAAACATACAGCTGAGGTTATGATGGTGAGGGGTGAGAAAATGTCCAGATCTCTAAGAGGGAAATTAAGCTTGTAATTAGAATATAATGATAAATTTGATTCTTATAGGAGTTTTTCCTGTACAAATACCTCTCTGCAGTATAAAAATGCAGTTAAAATTACCATCTGAATCACTTTTTCCTATGCGATTAATCGCGAGTTAACTATGACATTCATGAGATTAATCGCGATTAAATATTTTAATCGAATGACAGCATTAATTCTACATCAACCACCCTAAAGTAAACAACTATACTTAACAAGTTCATTGTTTACTTGTGAACATCTGGATGGCTTTTCAAACTGTAAGCATGGCGGTTTGTGAATTCACCTGTTAGTGTTGTTGCCCAAGAATAAAAATGGATTACTGTAAGTGTGACGTACTATATAAAGTTTGCCTGAGCCAATTAGCGGAAAAAAGCCTAATATCTGACATATGAGTCTATGCTCTCCCAGGTCGAAAATTCATAGGAAACAGAAATAAAATCAGAGGTAATCAGATGCAGCCAGCCTGATCCAATGTGTTCCCTCTTCGCCAGGAGGTAAACATCTGTGGGAGAACTCAGAGGTGAAAAGGAATCATCCACTTCTTTCTCTGGTCCCTTCAGCAGACATACATAACACCAGTCATCTTTTGTTATGTAACTCTTTTCTGTTATTTGAATATAAAGTTGACAAAGCAAGCCCAATACACACTCCCTGCCAGATATTCCACATTTGTGAAGATTATAACTCTCCATTTTTGTTGATACTGCCAGAGAGAAACTGGATGTTTATGACCGAGGTCATAGTTAGTGGTGGTGCTGCACTCCACGACAACATATTGAAATGCTGAAATCAAATGTGCAATGTGTGCAAATGGGAGTGGGCTAAACATTAGAAACACCTCTCAATATAATGCAGTCCCATACAACATAACTACAACCTCAGTAGCAAACACATAGTTAAATCATTACTGACAGTATCAATCAAACGTGAATAATATTATTTTTGTAGAAGTAGAATTTGTGGCTGACGTGTTGTCTTCTGCTGCACCACATTTTAGAGGCGTGTTTATTAAAGTGGCCACCGATCATTTCATCAGTTTCACCAGCAATAATAACAAATGCATGTATCAATAAACAGCCAGAAACCACTGGTATGAAGGTCATACACTGCCATGACACAAGGAAACTCGGGTCATTTTTAACATTTCTGTATCTGTAATCAGCACATTCATAGTATATTTAACTTGATTGATAAGTACAGATGATCAAACCTGCAGAATGCTTTGATTCTGTCTGTAGTCTCATTTTAGAGGATCATCTTTATGCTTAAGGAAGGTTTCATGTACATTAAGTGAAGAGCTGCTATCTTTGGTGCTGCCTGTGAGAACCGTCTCACTTCACTGTAGCAGATGCTACAAGTTTGTCATAAAACAAGCTGCCTTTTCATTACATGCAGAACAAACACAGCAGCCTCGACTTTGATTTTAAGGTAGAACTCTACAACTTTGGGGGTTTTGCTGTTACGTTTACTCTATTTCTTAATAAAATACGAAGTTAAAATACTCAAAGAAAGCAGAGGACCTTTAACTGTCACAACTAAAATAATGGCAAACCTGTAGCTACAGACGTCGACTTGTCGTGTCTTAGCTCTTGGGTAACAACACCAATAAGTTAGCTATGTAACGTTACCACTAATTTGAAGTGCCATAACTGACATGACTAGCATTGGTAGCTAGTTTCCTATCTTGTTTTGGCTTCGGCGAACACCTGTGGGACAAGAAAACAGGCAGATAAAACGCTAGTTTAGGATTTCTGGCTGCTCCATTTAGTAAAGACAAAAAATAAATTCCTCTCTGGTTTGTACTAACTCTGTTCGTGGCCATGCTGAAGGTACGGTGAGCTAGCGAAAACTAGCAAGGTGGGAGTAACAAACGGCTACGAAACCACTGACAAGTGAAAGCCTCTACAACTCCGATCAAATTCCGAAATTTCTCCAATTCGTCTACTGTTCCCGATAACAACAAGGACCGCTACACTTTGCTAAAAGAGCTAGGCCCTCCATCACCGACATTTCCTTCGGAAGGTGCCCTCTCCTTTATCTTTTACCTTGGCTTGACACTAGCTGTGCTGCGGTCATAGGCCCAAGAAGCTACGGTCTGTGCTGGTGGAGCCAGCGCGTCCGCAAAGCTGGAGGTCGGGTAGTTCCTGTCCATCATCCGGTGAAAGATTCACTTCCCCGACGGAGCTTCGTGGAGCAGCGGACACGCATCGTAGCAGCCCGGGTCCAACCCACCGAGCGACCAGGGCACGCAGTCCCGTCAAGGCGCTGCACAGTCCGCAAAGCCGCCGTGAAGCTGTGCTACAGCCTGGATCTAAAGTGTACCTTTTGCCGTCTGAGTTATTTCGTTAATTTCTCTTCATCTCCCGTCACGGGGAGGCGAGCAAGCCCTGCATGGTTTCACGTACCCATGTTAGTTTATTTCCCAGGATGCACCGCAGACTTTGCCTGGAAGTTTTGTAGTTTTCCTTCCTTCCACCTAAAAGTTGAGCCACATGTCTCCCACCTGCACGTTTCGTCAGATCACCTGAGATACATTTATTTATTTATTTTTTTCAGCGCTGATGACGACTTGTCATAACCTGTCACTACTCGGATGTTTTCATTACAATAATTAGAATGATGGCAAAATCTTAAAGAGTCCTGTCATTTAACACCCAGTTAATTCAATTATGACAAGTGAGACATATGCCGAAGTCTTTGATATGTCCTGGTTGGGATGTCTCTGGAGACCCTCAGGAAACTAAAATAACAGTCAAGTTTTGTTAAGTCCCTTATTGGAAACATATAGGGAACTATTTGGTAACATCAATTTTGAATTCTCAGCTGTATATTTCTAGTAGTTCAATTTCATTGGCTAAATTTCAAATAAATTCAATTCGTTTACAGTTTTTTTTTTTTTTTTTTTTTTTTTTTTTTGTATTTACAAAAAGGTCAGAGTACACTAACTCGTTTAATTTTCTATAAATCCAGAGGCTGTGAAAATTAGAAATGCCAATATTTTATTGACTGTCTTAATCTGAAGTGTAATCCACTCCCTGGCCTGGAGCTGTACACCTCTATACACCTTCTAATGTGTACTTTGTGTTTTTGGTGTAAGGAATTTTTATTAGTTTATTACAGAAAAAGAGAAGAATGTATTCTCTGTATTTTAAAATAAGGCAACCTAATGTGGAGCATTCAACACAACAGCCTGAGGCCAATTCCTATAGTTTTCAGCCTTTTTAACTGGTACTGTATGTGAAATATTTAAAACATGTATTCAAACCTGACTGTAACACAAGATGGTGATAGTTGCTTTGCTTTTAATCTGATAAAACCCTCAAAACTGATCACGCTCACTCTAAATCTCAAGGAGAATGAGTACAGATCCATCATGCACACACATACATACAAAACACCTCACACAGCTGAGAGATGGGGCAAAAAAAAAAATTAAATATCAAGTTTATTTAAAACAGCTATAAAAGATTTTCATTTCAAGTAGTTATACTTCACATCAGCTTCAATAAAGCCAGCCCACAATAAAGTCTCATAATGTCATGGTAAAACTTTGGTTCAGATAAACTGGTTCAGAATTTACAGGAGCACAATAAAATCTTAACAGTTGTGTTTTCACATCATCTAATGAAAATTACTCACTGCCATCCAACAGGCTTGTATAATGCTCATTCAAATTACAGTTATGTGAGTGACTTTGTTGTGGACAAGTTGGACAAACTGTTTCGCTGCATTGTTTGCACATTTTCTGACACATTTTTTTTTTTTTTTAGCTCTCGTGATCATCACAGCTGTACTTTTTCTGTACGACTGCAAAAATGTTCTTCTGTGCAAGTGTAAAACTGCCTTTGATCCATCCATTTAATGAACATTTAACAATTAACCACAATGTAGGTAGATACTGAAAGTAAAAAATGATTTCACATATTGGAAGAGCATTCTCATTAGTTGGTGACTCAAGCAAACATTTCCTGACACTCCAGAACTTTAGAAAACAGCAAGAAAATGTGCACATTAAAAAAAAAATTATAAGATGATGATACTGAAAGTACAAAGTGACCCAGAAAGTTAGCTGGTAGACCAGAGCATCAAAAACACTTGTATTATCCTTAAAAGCATTTTCTTTAATATATTAACAATATTAACCATCATGCCATTAAAATCAGCTCTGCTGTTTCTACTTTTCCTTCTGACAGGAAGCTGTATGACTGCGCAAATCAGTCAGTCTCCCTTCACTTGCAATTAATACTTGCGTAATGAAACATAATCCTGATCTCCCTCTCTTCCATATATGCTGCATCTAAAGCAGCTGCTCCTTAAGGGCTTACTGTACATATTCCAGCAGTTCAAAGCTCTCATGTTCAACACAATATTGATTCTTCATTTTCAACAGCAGCAAAGGGTAAGGTATATTAGAAAGGTTACTCAGCACAGGGTTGGGGTTATATTACAAAGCATAATCACATCTGTGAAAATAGTTAACAGGCTACCACAAAATTACATTTTGGCACAAGTAGGTTAAGAAAGGGGAGTTAAAAATCGACAAGATTATACTGCCAAAGAAACATACCAAGCCAGAAAGCTTAGAAGTATCTGAGAGAAGCAAAGATAACTTAATCAGAGCAATAAACAGAAAGCTCAAGGCACCATTTTAAATCATGTGATGATGAAAAAATTGGTAAACAATATAAAGCAGAGCAGTGCAGTGTAAATGTTAGTTGTAAATTATTAGCTTCATGTTGACAGATGTGTTGTCCTGAAGATACTACCGCCGATTACTTCCGTGTCGTGAGCTAAAACCAAAAATAAGAAATGATGTTAGAAATATATGGGTGAATTATCCGCCTGCGACTGCATTACGAATTGTGCATGCTTACGAGAAAACCTGGAAAGGTGAGTTATGACACAATTGCAAATACAGAAGCATATGCAAATACCCAGGATAGGGAGGGGGTGGTGCGTCATGCTGTCCACTTCTAGCAATTGCCTGCTCATAGGACGGCAGCCCTGGGGGGTCAACTGCCACCGCAGGGGGTGGGGACACAGGTTGTAAGGACACCTCCTCTAGCCTTCGCATTATTAGAGAAGCATTACTCCTCCTCGGTCGCACCCGAACGGAGCTGTGAGAGGAGTGTAGACATATATGTGATGTCATTCATATGTGACCTTTTTTCAGGTATATTCTTCCTATCCAACCGTGCACAACACATTGCTTTTACATGTATGCAACAAGAAGCAATAACATGTTAGAACATATGTAGAGCTTAAACAATCAATCCATCAATTGATTAGTCCATTCGTAGAAAATGAAACAGTGACCATTAGATGCTTTTCTTCATCATGTATGATTTGGTTTTTGTCCAACAAAACAAGAAATTGATTAAGTCAATTGGACTTTGGGAAATTGTGACACACATGTTCCTCTATTCTCATTTTATAGAGAAAACAATCTGCAGATGAATCGATAATTGTGGCTTTAAACAGGTAAGAACAGAACTGTGAAAACCTGAGTTGCACATGAAAATATCCAGACTCTGAAATATTATTTGTTTTATTATACATGCTGTCAAGTTTGTTCAAATACCTGGGTTTATAGTGCAAAAGAGTTGTGTCTAGAGACACAGAGGTACCTCAGCTAAAAAGTGGCAGTAGTCCTTAAAGTTAAAAGTGTGCAGGAATAATGCAGCTTCCATTAATAGCAATATAAACCCTCTCACCTGGTGCGGCTGAAGTCATCCTTGCGTTTGCCTTGACAGAAATACCAGACCAGCAGGCCAGCAATAACAATGACCACTCCACCAGCGATCAGTCCCACCAAGAGAGATGTCACATCAACCCGACTGCTTTTGTCCTTGTCTGTGGATCATCACCAGCCAGAAATGCACAGCGACTGAGCTTATCTGATACTATGACAGTATAAAATGCAGCCACCTGAATATCAGGATGGTTCCTCCTTTTCATCCAATACTGATTCTTTAATTTGAGAGCTGACGTCTGATTTTCATACAGTTATTACACCTATTCGGGGTTCAGTGCTCAGCACTGATGCAAAACACACAAGAGCTGCTGAGGTAATTTATGACCCACGGTTGGAATTTGAACAACACATTTGATTGTAGACCTAGCAATCATTCTCCAAGCTATACCGTGCACTGCTGAACAAGTGGTGAAACAGGTTTTGAATGCACCAGTAACATAATTACCCTTGCTGCAGGCAAGACACAGGTATTCCTAAACACTGCATGTGTACACTGCTTTGGTCATGATATTTGATAGCTTAAGTCTAACTTGATCTAAGCAACAAATGGAGGAATTTAATTCTTTCTCTTACCTGCCTTGTATTCCTTCCAAAAGGCATCCTGCAAAACAACACATGATTAGGACGGTGAACTCTGCATTGAGGCCTCCAGCCTCTTACATGCTCATGAACTGACCTCTGTGAGCAGCACACTGAACAGCATCACTTAACTGTGGCCGGGATGTTCTCAAAGACCTCCCTCGCCTCCTCATAATTGCACACTTCTTCAATACACTCCCTTTCCAGATTTCCAGGAACGAAGATCTCAAAGTCAAACCGGTTGTACAGCAGGTGGCGACCCAGGAACGAATTTGCTTCCCCGTCATCTACAAACACTGGGAAGTGCGTCCAAACAGATGATTAACAGGAAAACTGGAAGATGCGCGTGGACAGAAAGTGTGTGACTTCGTACTCACTACAATATCTCACCCTGTTGGTCTTGTGATCCTTCATGCGTGGACAGTAGCCTCCTCACACAGGTCAGATCTCCACAGGACAGGAGTTGGAGGAGTATGAGCAGATGAAGCAACATGGTCACGCTTGCACCTGCGCGTGGATGGCGGGTGTGGCATTAATTGGAGGCACAGAGGGCCTTTAACAAGTACCATTAACAAGTCACGACTTCTTCAAACACGACTATATGTACACCTTTCTTTGACCCACCCGCACCGGATACATGTAGTCTATATTACCTATGATGAGAAGTGGCACAGCTTGATGAGCAGAGTCTAACACTGACTAAATGAGAGTTATCGTATAGGAGCGGCAGGTACGTGTCCCGGCCTCGACGCTGATATGATGAATCAGGAAACGTTCAGCGATAGCTACAAAAAAACAGCTGTGTTCAGCAAGTTCCTCTGGAAAACTTTAACGCGGTTCATCGTTTAAAGGCAAAACACAGTAAACTGTAGCTGTGGTAGTCCTCGAAAAGACCAAGAAAGTTCCGGAAGGTTAAAAAAAAAGTAAAGGTTTTGTTTACTCCCAACAGATGAGACCTCAGCCCTCCCTAAACTACCTGCGCAGACTCAACTAATCGATCACGCTTACCTGGATAGTGTGATCAGTTATGTAAATCAGAACGAACGCTAGATGGCAGCTGAAACCACGAAAGTGAAAGTGCTTTCACAGAGTCTGTCATGGGATGACATGCCGATCATATGACTACTGACTCTGATTTACAGGCCAGAACTGTTCTGCTCCCATCATCAAATCATTTTTTAGGCCTTATATTCATATTTTAAGCTTGTTTAATTGTTACAATGAAAGACGTTTTCTCTGAAAAAGAGCAGCAACTCAATGATTAAAAAGTAAAGAAAAGCAGAAAATATTCCCTATATATGTATATTCCCTTTCTATGTGTGTGTGTGTGTGTGTGTGTGTGTGTGTGTGTGTGTGTGTGTGTGTGTGTGTGTGTGTGCGTGTGTGTGTGTGTGTGTGTGTAGGATGAGCTTAATGCTGTAGTGTTTACATGGTACTAAACAATGAATATATTTTAACACTAAGTTCAAAAGGGGCATCCATGCAATAGATACACTGGGCCCTTAACTCTTAACCTGAACTCTTTTCCATTGTAGATACTGACATCATGCTTTTGTGACACGTTAAGTCATGTAGCCTCTGGTTGATCTTACCAACTAAGCTTTAATGAGATTTAAAAGGTCATCTTACTTTAATGACCCCTTAAAGGAACAAACAGCTTAATTTAGCCTAAACATCTGAACTGTTTCAGCATCAACATCTTTTTATGTTTACAACGTTACATCTTCCTTTCTAATGGGTGGGCTGAAATTGCTGTTGTAACACGATGCTATCTTTTGGGATCTTTGCATCAGCACTCTTTGAAAAGCACTAAAACTCAACTCTAAAAATTTCTCAGTTGCTCAGGAACTGGTTCACTATGTACAGGCCTTGTTTGGGAAAAGATTCTGTAATGGGCTCTCGTGTCATTTTGACAGAGGAGAGGCATTTGTGATAAAATACATGTAGTCTGGCTTTTTCCACCCCAAGGAATGGTGACTATAGCAACTTCAGAGACACCACTAACAGCAAAACACGCAGCAAGCAGTGAAGATAAAATTTCCAATTCTGGCTGGCAAATCATCTTCCATAATAGTGTTTATGTTTCACACTTTCCATGTAAATACACATATCTGCCTCTGAGCTGCTGGGCCTCTTGGCCAGTGTTTATGTAAAGCAGAGATAGGATGCAATTGAACATTATCTAGCTGACTACTGGATGGTGCTAATTGAAGGGCAGTGAGAGCCTCTCTCTTGTACTTGGCTACATCTCTGGATACTGTCAGAGTCTTACATTTTCCCAGAGGAATGTTGATATGAAGAAAAGGGGTGAAGAACATGAGAAATTCTAGGCCTTATCTACAGGGTGATGTCAGATGATAGTGCCACCTTAGAGCACATACTACCATGTCAATGTTCTAATGATTAATAATGTCTCACTGCTGGGGAATTCACATGGTTATGCATCAGCTCACACAGTGGATTGTGACCAGCGGTGGAACAAGTATTCAGATGCATTACATTAGTAAAAGCAACAATACCACAATGTAAAAATACTGCATTACAAGTAAAAATCTTGAGTTAAAAATCATATTTAAGTAAAAGAAAACAACAACAGTCAAGTCAACAAAGGAAACAAAGTGCTCATTGTGGAGATTAAATGGCCGTTGACTGACTTTATATATTGCAATAGTAGATTGTTCTTGTGAATCGACGTGTAAGCAGCATTTTACTATTGTAGCTGGTTGAGGTGGAGCTATACTCTATATACAGTTGGGTTAGGTGGTTTCCAACCAAGGGATTGGGCTCCCTCCAAGGAGTCACATTCTGGGGGGTCGTGACATGATTACTGAGGCAAGAAAGAAGTGTGTGTGTCTGTGTGTGTGTGTGTGTGTGTGTGTGTGTGTGTGTGTGTATTGAATAATGCCTAGTTATTTAAATTAAACTGTGTCACAAGATTACAGTCGGAATCACTGTTTGCTGAAAAAGCTGACAACTCGTAGACTAAAATGTGACAAGGGGCCTAATTAGACACTGTTTTTTTGTAAGAGTTCACAACACATAAAGGTGGAAACCTCTGGATGATCCTTGAACAATGCATTTTATGAGATTATAACGTGTTATGTAAAATCTGAAAAGCAACTACTATCAGCAGCTGTAAAATAAATGTAGTGGAGTTAAAAAGCTGAATATTTCCCTTTGAGATGTAGTGAAATGGAAATACTCAAGAAAAAAACAAGTAACTCAAAATTGTAAGTCCAGTACTGGAGTAAATACTCGGTTACTTTCCACATGTGCTGATAACCTGAGCTGTGTGTGCAAAAAAGCGCCAGTTAAGCAGCTCAGCTTCCCAATGGAATATCAACTCATTTGCTTTTCATCACTGAACAGCGTGCCTCTATCTGACTACGATAAGGAGGGGTGGTGTTATTTGCACCAGATAAACCAACCACAGCACACAATATATACATCTGGGACATCTCACTTGACGGACCATCCAACAAAACAGTTTAAATCACTTAAAACCAGTGAGACAAATTAGAGACAAGAAGAGACAGAGAGAGAGAGATCACTGTCCAGAATGGAGAGAGCAGCTGGGAAGTTGCCCGCAGAGAAAAAGGAGCATATGTTGAGTGATGGAAACTGAGATGTAAGGCTTTGCAAACATTCAGTTAAGCCTTGGCCACATTAGTTTCTATGTGCTCTTCGCTCCACCTTGCAGGTGGCTGTGATGAGGTTATGCTCCTGAGTATGTGTTTTGTGATTTACACCCCCTGATAAGAGTCAGAGATGCTGCTCCCTGTGGACAACTGGACAGAGGCGAGCGGTGAGGCTCTGCAGACCTCTGATATGATAGGAGAAAGAACGCATTTCAGTAATAACTGTATACCTCGTAATGTCTATGAGTAAAAATATTGAAGTGGCAGGGCTGGATGGGGTGGGGGGGGGGGGATTAAACTGGGAGAGCTGTGGCTTTATTAGTCACAGAAAAAGCAGTGTGTATTTGTGGTGAGGGTGGGCATTCAAAGAGTGCACTGTCAGTAGTCTGCACTTTGTCACTTTGTGCTGATTTCATCACAGAGGGAGAGCACTCCATCAGACCCCTTTTACACCTAATGCCCGCCCATATATCATTAGGGTTCACATCTAATGCTCTGGACTGGTGCCTTGCAGTTCTTGTGTGGGATAAATGGCACTTTACATCACTGGGCAAAGGTAAATGGTAAATGGGCTGTATTTATATAGTGCTTTTCTAGTCTGACGACCACTCAAAGCGCTTTTACAACACAAGTCTGCATTTACCCATTCACACACACATTCGTATGGCGGCAAAGCCACCTGCTCATTATGAGCATTATCCATTCACACACACTCACACACCCATGGCACAACATTGGGAGCAATTTGGGGTTCAGTATCTTGGATACTTCGACATGTAGTCTGCATTCAGAATTCAGAAGTCCTTGTTTTTCCACTTTTCAGACACGAGACATTGACTCATGCTGACTACAGCTGAACAGTATCCACTGACCTGGTGGACAGTTTCAAATTTGTAGTGGCAGTGAATCAGCCTGCGCCACAAGCTTCAAGTGTTGATGCTGCAGTAATACAGCTCTGATCTCAGCAGATGGGGTCATCTTAAGTTCACATTACTATTGTCACATCTCATGTGTTCCCAGACAAGTGACCCTTTCACCGCAGGCTATTTCTCACCCCAAGTCACAGCTCATCTAATACTGGCATGCTCTCTGTTAACTAAGACCAGATGTTGAAAGTCGCTAAGGGACGAGCCCCCATTAGAGTCACTGTATGGCTTCCTGAAAAGATGATAAGGAAACTGCCGGTGTTGGTTGTCTGATTATATATGTATTTATAAATTAATAGCACAGTAAAAGTTTTGGCTTTTTCACAAAACTTTAAACAGTCTATCAAATGAAGTTCATGACATGTTATACAACTTCCTGTGTTTATGACATTCCTGCAAAATAATTCTATCAGTCTTTGATTATTTAACAAGAAAGAAGCAATCACGTGTGATCTCCACTGTTTTTTTATTGGATGAATATAAAAGCTGATCATTTCAGTCTGAGAATTTGGAAAGCAGAAAAGAATGGAGGGTTAGACAGTCTAGACAGTCGGGTTAAGGTGGAATTAAGCCGAAGGTGACAGGGCTTGCAGACTGGTCTTGACGGCTGCTAGGTTGGCCTTCCAGGAGGTGAGGCTGTCGTGCAGCTGCTGCCACTGCTGCTTGCCAAAGGTGCGGTGTGTGCTGTGGCTGATTTGAGTGGGAACAGAAAAGCAAGAATGTTAAACTGACAAAATAAATGTGGGCCAAGGTCACGTCTTCCAACTTTGAGGAAATTAAATACAGAGCTATAGTAAATGTCACTATGAATAAAGACATGACACGGACGTCAAATCACAGCCATGAGGAGAGGTGAATTAAAAAGAACAGAAAATATATCCTTGAAGGAATTTATGAACACTTTTTCTTTTTTTTTCTACACTGATTTTTCTGCAGACCAGAACCAGATAAACTCATAGCATCCTTGACTTTGACCAGATTCAGGAATACACAAACTAATCCACAAACTAATGAATCAATCCTTGCAGCCTTGTATTAGCAGCAAGGGTTTCAGAGTTTGGTTCATCCAGTTCAGCTTATCAAAAGGTAGCCCATAAAGATAAGTGTTACAATTTCCAAAAGAATGAGAAAAACAGAAAACAGAAGGCTGAACAGAAGACAAAGAAAACAGTGAATCTCAGCTTGTTTCTACACCAACAGAATTTCAGCTCCTTTAGCCAAGTTTCACTTTTAGTTTTCACTTTTCAATACCAGTAAGAGGTTTACCACAATGACAAAAAAAGTCCTAAATTTCACAATAAATTCTGACGCATTGGTCCCAAACACTGCAAAATAATAGAATGGGAAATTGACAAACATGTCAGAGATAATGACATGCATATGCTTAATACAGTACAGATGAACAACACTTTACTAGTGTTGGAATCATGTATCAAGGACAGGTTTTAGATGATCCAGGTAAAGCACATCAGACCTGGATTGGTAGAAACCCTGCATTTGCCATCACTGCCCCTGTGAACACAGTCAAACCATGCATGAAAGCGCTTACCTCACAACAACTTTTCGCTGTGTCTGGTCAATTTTGCAGTATACCATCTTAGTGCGAACAGCTAAAAAAGAAAAAGGAAGGGAATGAAGAGACAGCAAACGCTCTGACACCAATAAAAACACCACTGACACAAGAATGCTTTAAAAGTGAATGCACCTGGACAGTGAAATTGGAGAGGAAGCCCCCCATTAGTCGCTTGTGAGAAATTAGCAGCATACTTAACAAAGGCAGACAGCTCAGATGAATTTGAGGTGAAGCGCTCGTACCGTCAATGACAAAAGCCTCGACGTCATCGGCTCCAATCTGCAGCTCCTGTTGCATGGTGTCAAAGGAGATCTCCTTGAATTCCACCGCCATGCCCATGAATGTCAGCAGGCGCATCTTGGCCATGTTTTGCTCGTGAGACAGGCCTGGAGAGCAACGTGCAGGGATCATTAAGCACAAAACAGTCACAGTCGATTACTCTTGACTCGGGGAGTTTCCCTGTGATAATTGTTTCTACGTTTAGGAGCATGCAGTCAGGGGATCTACTCATTAACACAAACAACTTCCCACATGGTCTGTTTTGAGAGTCCATCCTACACATGCTTGTAATTACAGCTAAGCCTTTAGTAGTGAGAAAGGGACACACTGCTGACACACACACATTCCTGTACTGTGTCAACAGAGCACAGTGCATTGGCTCAGTTATTATATTGCATGGATGCTGTGATTTCTTATAGGAAAAAGTGATGCAGATGGTATTTTTAACTGCATTTTTATACTGCAGAGAGGTATTTGTACAGGAAAAACTCATGTAGGAATCAAATTTATCATTATATTCTAATTACAAGCTTAATTTCCCTCTTAGAGATCTGGACATTTTCTCACCCCTCACCATCATAACCTCAGCTGTATGTTTGATGTGTATAAACTCCAGTAATTCTGTTCTTACAGTGAGAAAACCAAAACAGAAGTACTGATTTATAAATGTGGTCAGGAGCAGAGATACATTTGCATCTCTTACAATGCAATGTTCTACTGATGAACTACATGTAAAGTCTTTCTTCATTGTTTAACCTGTATACTGTTCTCTTAAACAGGTGTGTTTGTGTGCATGTAGGACTGATGCAACCAACATCTCAGGTTATGGCTACTTACCAAGAGAGTCAATGAAGTCTTTGTTACTCTGGTAAAACTTTACATATGCTGCTAGTTTTGCGCTCACAAAGATGGTTAATAGCTGAAAGACAGAGTCAGAAGAGGGAGAAATGTCATTATTAGTGCTGTCAATCGATTAAAATATTTAATTGCGATTAATCTCATGAATGTCATAGTTAACTCGCGATTAATCGTAAATTAATGGCACATTTTTATCTACTCTAAATGTCCCATTAATTATCATTTTAATACTCTTATCAATATGGAAAAGTGGATAGGCTTGCTTTGTGCAAATGTTTCTTATTGAAAACAACAACGTGTAGAGTTTTATTTCACACTAACATTCTCACTTTGAGCAGTCATTCACAGTTGAAGCAAAATCTCACACAATTTAACACTGTCAATAAACAGATGACAAAAAAATAAATACTTGGTTACAAAAAAGCCCTTTCAACAACCCTTTCTAAGGGATCAAAACAGGGTGATACAAGATAAAGTTACAAAGTGCACATCATTGTAAACTAGGACTCAGCCTATAGTGCAGTCAAACCACAGCTTAAACTTTCCTTTCTTAAGTTTCCTTTGAACATACAAGCAGTCAGACTATACTGCTCTTCTGTTTATTCACCAGAGGCTTATCAACCCAGCCTCTTATTTCTCTCCAGAAAGAATGAACATTACTTGGCTATGGCTGCAGTAAGCATGTTCTTAGTTGTGGTATCCATACGCCTCTGTCGAAAGCCATCCATTGTCACCTGGTTTTGACAAGGAGGCGGCAGAGAATTCACATTAGCCGTGTGTTTGGCCATCAAGTGGTATTTCAGACTGGATGTGCTACGGTGATAACTCAGTTCACACCGACAATACACACAGATAACTTTGGTCTTGTCAGTCGACCCATCTGGCAAATTTTTGAAACTAAACCTTCAATTCAGAAACTTGTTTGCATCCATTTTGGAGTTTCGCGCTTGACATTCACACAAACCAGTAGCCTGCTTTTTTACAGCTAGCGAGCAGGCAAGACCAAACATGTGCGTTGGGCGTGCCTATTGTTTTGTTTCCGGTTTACAACCGGATCCTGTACTTTTCCTAACGTTACTAGCAGTGGCCACAGCTTATAAAAAACTACAAGTTCACTAGGTCACAAAGAGCGTTAAACACGCGATAAAAAAATGACGCTGTTAAAATTGATTTACGTTAATGCGTTAATAACGCAATATTTTTGACAGCACTAGCCATTATAAGACAGAAATCTTGTCCTTTATAAGCTTTGGGCGAAAGTATCAAAACCTTTAGAATGCCAGCCTGTTGACTCATGAACGCTTTTGGACATAATAGAACATGCACACACCCTATTAAAAACACTTTGTCATTGTCTCAGTCCACTCGGCTGGTAATGGACAAACATTCCTGCTGCTCAGCATTCAAGCTTTTTAAACTGGTTGGCATTTAAATACTGGGTGGTGCTTGCCTTATCCATCTCTGAAACTACATGTCAAAAATGCATCCAAGGCCCACATAAAACACACTGAAGAGGATATTACTCTAATGACATGACCTGAGTGGGCCTTCTCCACATACAAGGTCGACAAGATTGTTGCAATGACCAATGTTCTGAAACACAATGGTTTCAACGTGTTTAACAGCTATAAGAAAGTCATAGTTTTTAAGAATTAATCAAGTTTAATCAATCAGTGGGACTAGAAACGAGATATTTCTAGGAAATATCTGATGATGCCAGTAATGTCTTTAATATGTTTAAGCATTGCACATCCTTCAGTACTCACGTCATGGATGAGTTCTCCTTCTAGGAAGCGAACAGGTTTCAGGGTGAGCAAGTGGTCGATCAGGAAGGTGTTGGGGTCTTTGAGAGCACGGACGATACATCTGAAGATGTAGGACATGCCGTATATATGTATGCATGTGGGTATAAATGTGGGATGTACATTATATTGAGCCTTAATGACAGATGTTAAACACAGTCTCCAAGTTTACCTGTGGGCATCAACACGTGCTTGCGAGGCGTTGTCTTCTGTGTAACTTCCCAGCAGCTCAACCATCACTTTTGCTGCAGCCTCACTGTGAAATTAGTAGATACATTACTGAAAACTTTCTTGTACTGAGATCATTTACTTGAAGGATAACACAGAATCTTAGGACCAGGCCAAAAATTCTCATTATTATTATTATATTTCTGCTTCTGTGCATACCAAACATGAATTTTACACATCTGTCCCTTTATGTAATTACCTTTTTTTGCAGTCAACCAATGCTTCATACACCAGCCTCAAGAGTGTGTGCTTCTTCTCTGTGTTCAGGTTCCAGTCGATAATCCACTTGCGCACCTGAGAAGCAGCACAAACACATCATAAATCAACTGCAGACATAAAAACAAAATGCAGCATGTGGTGATCTGAAAAATGTGACAGACAACTTTTGATTTCTTTTTGACGTCTCTGTAAAAGTCAGTTATTCCAGTTAGTCATGGTGCATAGATATACCTGATCAAGGTCAGTGGGGATGAAGGAGATGGCATTACAAGTGGCCGCCACCTTGATGAGGCTACAGAAGACAGTGTACCTCACTGGAGTGTTCTCATCCATGCCATGGAACAGGTTGCTCAGCCTGTGATGTCAAATCATGAAAGAGAAAGTCAAGAGACTGAATGGAGATTTCTCAACACATGACATTTGTTTTGACAGGAAAAGAGCTGCTTTCCTGCCTGCCAGTGTTGTTAACTCTATCCTGATGTTTAGCACTCAAGACCAGCAGTCTCCATCTTAGCTATCTTAGCATTAAAACAAAGGTCAAAAGTAATAAGGACTCACAGCTGCATCCTGAGGGAGGGTCTCTCTCCTTCACGGAACTTCACCAGTTTCTCACACAGACTTTCAATGAGAGCCTCCTGCTTGTCTGTCTCCAGGATCAACAGCAGAGACACGATGCTGTTCATCACACTCTCTACATCTGCAGAAAGAGAGGACAATAAGCAATGCGAGTTTCAGAGTCAGCTGCATCCAACATAAATAGGACATATTCATGGAATAGCATGTGTAGGGAATGACTGCTATAACAATTGCACTGCATTTAGATGAGCCAGTTTCAGGCTCACAGGTAAAACAAAAGGGTGTTCATCATCATCATCATTACCACCTACCTTTATCGTCATCCTTGAGGCACACATCACATGCCTCGATGATCTGAGCCAGATCTACGTGAAGCCCACCTTCAGAGTTCTCTTCTGCTATATCAGCTCCTTTGGACTTGATGTAGGCTCTCAGCTCTGAGGCCTGTAACGTTAGACGGTAAAGTGATTAGTAATAAGGGTTAAATGAAACCTAAAAACACAAAGAGTACCGTGATACACTCATGTAACAGTGTGCAGATGATGTAAACATGTAGGCTAGATGTTATTGTTGTTTAGCCTCATGTCGTTTTTCATATGCATGACGTCATGTCTTTTTTAATCACAACAATATTTTCTGTAATCAGCGATAAGGGAAAATAAAAAATGCAAATGCAAAGAAAAAATCTAATTTAGATTTAGATAGATTAACTTCTTAGCTATAGTTTTTTAGCGGGCAGAATGCTTTGGATGACTTTTTTTTTTTTAACTCTTTGTTTATTTAAATGTTTGGCTAAGTAGCTAGCATTCTGCGCTAAGGTTACATCTTTGAAGACATTTGTGACACCGATAGCCGTACATACGTTGAGCTGAAAACAGCTTATCCCAACTAATGCACACACGAAGCATTTTAACGGCAAGTTTAATGATTTAATTACTCAAAGTGTACTTCAACGTGTCACAAACCAGCATGCAGCTAACAGTCAGCCCGTACCTGTCAGAGGCTAAAACGGTTAGCATTTTAACTAGCTAACATGCTACGTTATCTGATTTGATAGTTTCCATTCATCGACTCATCCGCAGAAGGAACAGTACAAAAAGAGTTATGAAACACATGGGTCGTACTTGGTCTTCTTCCGTTATATCGATAAACGCCGGGACGCTCATTTTCGGTGATTTTGTGAGCCCAGATGATATATTCCACGCTCCCACCACTGCTGAGACCTTACCGGAAAAGAAAAGCTATCAGCGCCGGTGAAACGCTTGCTGTTCCGGGTCATGCTATTAAAGCCGCAGTAACCCAAAGTCAGCCTCAAAGCTGCCTTTGAAGACTGTCATGACCGATGCCAGTACAAGTCCTCTCCCTACATTGTTGCTTATATAAACTATGTGTTATTATTAAAATGTGGACCTTAAGGGATTCAAGATTTTAGTGTAAAAAAGAATTACTCAAACTCTCTGGATAGCACTTTGATGAAAGACTAACATGGAAGAAGCAGATAATGTTGTGAGTAAGTGTGAAAAGGTAATAAATATAATGCTTTCTCTCTGGAAGTTCACGAGGTGCTGGCAAGGACACACATTTAATGACCTACAGAGCAATGATTAGGTCAGGACTAGATTCTGGTCTTTATGTTATGAAACAGCAGTTAAATCAAATCTAAAATGACTGGATTGGAATACAGGCCAAGGCACTGGGAATATTGTGTGGCCCTCCATACAGCGCCAATCCTGGCTTTACTTGTAGAGATGAGAGACACACTTTTGGCAATGTGGCATGCAAAACTAGCGATGCAGTACACAGTTAAACTCAGAGGGCATCAAGGAGAGCATGCAGTCAGACAGGGATGTGTAATACTTGGCAGTGGGGGGCAGGAAAAAGGAAGAAAGAGTGTTTCATTTTCAGTATGAGTGAAGAGGTGGAGAGGCTGGGAGAGGTATGGGTGGCTTTTCAAGTACACTGGTCAGTTATACCCCCATGGATTCTATCCACACCAAAAATAGAGTTCAGTAGGCCTATATATAGGCTATAGAACAACTGGGAACTTTATCTCTAGATAGGTATGGGGCTGAAGGTCCCAAACTGGAAAAGCAGGCTTTGCCTACTGCGTCCCAGACCATGACACCATTCAGCTCAAACTGCTGTGTCAAGGGGTTTTGTTATATACAACAGAGCCAATAGCTATATTAAGGGCACTACAGTGGGTACAGGAAGTCAGGTTGAGGTGGGCAGTCATATGCTCAGACCCAGTCTCACTTCTAATGACACTGAAAGGCCCAACCAGATCTTGTGGTGGACCTGTTGGTTGGGTGCCAGCCAGTGTAAGGGTACAAGGGAATGAGGCAGCAGACATGGTAGCTAAAAGGGCACTGAAGAGAGACATTGATGTGAGCCTATGCATCAGGATATCTGAATGCCGATCTATCATCAAGGAAAACATAACGGCTGTGTGACAGAAACAGTGAGAAAATGAAAAGAAAGGCCTTCATTGCTTGTCAATACAAAAGAGTGTAATGACAGAGCATTGCTATGTAGGCAATGAGAAAAGGAAATAAATCTAGTTGGAACTGCAACCTAATTCTGACCTGCAAGAGGCAGCACTGTGCTGCCAGACATCTAAGAAGAAGAAGAAGAAGAAGAAGAACAACAACAACAACAACAACAACAACAACAACAAGGACAACAATGAATTATTGGACTTCAATGAACATCTTTCCAGATGGGTTGAAAAAATCCTTCTCAATGCTGTAGAGCTTCAGCTTGTGCAACCCCTTCCTTCAGAGGTCAGGTGGCCTCCTAAATTTTATTAGCCCCCTGACTTCCACTACCATATCCTAAACTTTTCTTCGTTCTTATCCAGATATCAATCTCCTCTCCAGGGGATTAACCTTGGATGTCTTGGATAAGAGTTAGAGAGGTGATTCTGATCCCCAGGAGAGGTTATCTGATAGAGCTGTAGTCCATCTGTGTGGACCACCATGACAGACCTGACCCAGGGCTTTCCAACCCGGAAACACTGTCAGTGTCAGAGGGCAGCACTCTTCTCCTACACAGCCGCTGACCTATGAGTGTGCTCGTTGGGTCTCTGCACCAAGTAGGATCCTGTGTATTATTACCATGGCAGGTCATTTGGTGATTGAGGTGAGTGAGGTGAAGAGGGTAAGTGGAGCAGGAGTTCACCCTAAAACTATGTAGTCAGGTTACAAACATTTGAGGTGTTGAGCAGGCTGTTTCCCAGACTGAAGATATTGTGGAGTTTTTTCCATATCAGAGCTGCACAGCAGCTCACAGTTCATCTGTCACAAAAATATGCACATTCTGGGGGATTCAGGATTACAGAGACACATCATGACATGTCATAATTCCTTGAAAGCCTGCTTGTCACATACTTCTCTTAGCAGTAACTGTTAGGGAACTGAACTCTGTTGCATTCAGCAGGGTAGATACCTTAAAATAGTGTGCTGAGGGGAACTGGCTGATGTAGTGTTTCACCATAGTGCTGGTATGATGCGTCATTCTATTGGGAAGGCAAGTGCCTGGTACCAAATCGCACCCTCACTCTCTGCCTGCCCTTGTACGCTGTCACGGCAGAGAATTTATAGCCGCTTCTCCACAAGTGTGCTTGTGTAACTGTGAGGCTTTCATTATCTGATTAACAGCTGTTGTCAAGTGCCTGGTGTATTTCAAGTCCAGAATAAGAGTTTTGGAGGCTTTGAAGCTCCAGGTGCATGTAAGACATTGTTTTTGTCTTCTTTGAAAGGTCTTTAAAATGCCACAATGTGTTATGATGCTGAATAGCCTTTATGATATTCATGACAGGAATGGCCTGAAAATAGCATGGATGTTGGACTGCAGTAAACCTTTTAACTCCGGGGAGACTGTACCTGGTACGTGTATTAAACTAGGATTTAGTCTGTTTTATATCATTCCAAGTTTTACCTGGCAATGTAGTCTTCACAAGACATGTGTGTAATCTAGCAGTAGACATCTCCCATGTTTTCAGCAACTTTCACTGATGTCTGATTGGGTTTTTATGTTGGTGTGTGTGCAGAATTCAGTGGAATGGTGTTGCTCATTTTGCATTTGTCAGGCACTGCGCCTCTAGAAGTCACCAGTTCCCTCAAGCTTGTGAAATCATTACAGATATCGCAAGGGTGATTCATCTCATCTTACCTTTGCAGCGAAACATTGACTAATGTTCTATGTCAAATTCCAATTCCCTTAAAATTCTCCTGTTTTCCTTTGCCTTGTTGCCATGACTCCACAGATTTTATTTATTTTTTTTTAATGTGTAAATGCTCTAATTTGGGGGAATTTTCATGCCTTTTTCTCATGTGAATATAGTTCTCTGTAAGTTAAAGAAAATTATTCCAGCTGCAATCTCGTGACATATTTAAAAATAGCTTTGGATTGTTTAAAAAAATAGGTTTTCTTTGTTTTTTGATGGTGAATTGTTGCTGCTCTAGGTTTTGACCTCATGATTATAGGCACGTTCATTGTGTTCAGTGAATATGTCTGTGTGCTGGTGTATGAACCCCAGTTTATATTTACTAGAACATGTAGTAATAATAAGACAAAAGGCTGCTATAGATAATTCAAAATGAACATCTTGCTATGTTTATGTGTAGGTCTGAAATATTTATGTTGTCAGTATGTCTACATTGAACTCATCCATGCTAATTTGATCAGAAATAGCACATGCTCTTCCTAAACTGCTGGCAAATTGCCTGCTCAGCCTCCTCAAAGATAAATGACTTTGTGTTAAGAGTTAGCTGAGCCCAGGTGTCTGTTTTCTCCCTGTCAGCCAGCCAAGTGGTGAGAATTCATGTACGCCAGTTTCACGGTCATCATCCAACATGGCTGCCTACCTTCCACCCACTAATTGTCTGGTTCCCACAGTTCTGACTGCCTTCACAATCTCTGAAAAATCCCCTTGCTCAAGCTCATCTGTCAGCCAGTGACCTTGTCAGGGTGCATCGCATGAGTAACTTCCCTGCTTCTCTCAGTGGAGCAACTTGCTTGTTAATTACTTATAAGCTGACCCACCCTCCCCACACACATACACTCAAATACAAGAAACAAATAAACAAACAAAGCCAAGGTATTAAATAGAGGTCCAGAGTCCACAGTGGACCATGACATACAAAATCCCATGGGGCCCTTCCGACGGATTTTTACTGTCCACAACTGCAGAGATATATTATAAACCCTTTACATATTCTTTGGTTAACATACATGCATGGCTATCATCCAGCTGTTGAAATAGTTAAATATAAGTTTCACAGCACAGGTTAGTTAACTTCTCTTAATTACTCATACAACAAGTAACTGTCACATTGGTAGATAATGAAAAGGTTTGCATAGTTGCACCCCTAAATAACATGCATTCATTTGGAGCAATTGAGAAATTAAATACTCAGATATTTTTCTCAGGACTTGGTGAAGACCAAACCAGAGCTAAATGGAGAGTGAGTATAGCACTTACATTGGTCAGGTGGTCAAAGACATGACTCCAAATGAATGGTAACGTCGCTCTGTGTTTATCTGTAAACAGGTTGGCCACAACAACTTCATTAGCTGATGACATATTGTATATTTCCAATTTTCATGGTTTTGGTGTTTTTCTTCCCCCTACTGGACACAAGTTAATTCACAAAACTTTAACAACACCAAAGCTCAAGTGTGCGCACATGCAGATCGTCTTACTGAATGCTTGAGGTCTACTCTGGTGGCTGTTCAGTCCCTGTGATTTCTTCTACCACCACATGATCAATCACACAGCACAGCTGCAACCCTCTGGCTTAGTGAAATTAATTCATTCTGTCTTTTGTTCATTCACTCGTCTCCTACATGTTACTGACTTGGCCACACTATAAGGAGCGATTTGCAGCCAAGGTTGGTACGTGAAATACCACTGTTATCTTGCCATATCACTTAATGACCAGCTTCATATCACACCAAAGACCACAGCAATCAATCAAAGAGAGTTTGCATTTGTGGTGTTGAGCTATCTGAGGTCGTTAATCCCCCTATGTGGAATGCGTGTGCTCTGTTTCAACCTAATGGCAGCAGCAAAAACAAGCTACAGTCTTCGAGGGATTCTGACCTTCCTGTCTGGATAGATCGAGTCACCGCAGTAGGACTGGGGCTCTGTTAATGATGGAGTGGTCTCTCGTCATCAGAGGGTGTTTATATTAAACTCTCTCACAGGCTAGGAGGAGCAATAAGAGTTTAAAAGGCACAGTCAAACAAAGAATCAATTTTGTTTTGGGAATACATTACACAGTATTTGGCATGAAGCTATACAAGCCAGATCTTAGAAATACCAATTAGAGGCATGTTAAACTGCATGACCCTTTGTTTTTTAGATACCGTTTTAGACTGTTTCATTTGTGCTGATAAATACAATGCAGAGGACAGAGTACAGATGACCATGATTCAATGTTGAATTTTATTGGTCAGACACAAGACAAATGTATTTTCTTTCTCACAAAAGCTATAATGTGTTTGGAAGGAGAAATGTTTTTATTTTATTGAATGTACAAAATGATAATTAGTCTGCAGAAGTAAGAAAACAAATCAAACTCTGCACACAGAGCGTGTTAGGCTTATTAAAACATATAAATCAAGCACAGTATTTCCAGCAATCTATAGCATTTCAATACAAAAGCAAAATATTTGTCGTCCTGGGATTGAGAATGTTGCAGGAAAGCGGCATTTCCCCAAAGTTTATTGTCAGAGAGTCACGTGATTGTGGTGATTTTTCTCTTTCCCATCAGTGCGTGCATACCTCAGAGTCATTCTGTAAACTTGTCTAGCTTCAGAATGAGGCTCAAGGGTATGACAACAGACTATAACCACCGCAGATATCTGAAATGTTTTCTGATGACTGCTTACGCCCCAGCCACAGCTGCTAGGGTGTGACAGCAAGGAAGAGGCTGTGGTTTACTGTAAAGAACTGATAAAGGCTGGCCTTGATGCTGACACACAGACACCTGCTGGGATGAGACATAGGTTCAGGAAAATTCAACAAGACACTTTTAAGTTCCTTTGAATTCAAAGCTTCTGTTTTCAAGGACAAGAGTCAGTCATCGCACATTGTCTTACTATTCCAGTTTGTGTGGTGTGTACTTGGATGATGTCAGTATTTTATAGGAGTGTGGTAATTTAATTAGTAAAAGTTCACATTCTTCAGTAACCCCCCCCTCTACAACAAGATTGTAATCGTCCACCACTGAATTCACAGCTAAATCCAAGAGTGAGTTCTAATTGTTGTACATACTATGAGAAAAATTTCCAGGTATGTAAGCATAATTTTCAGTTGTTCTTTAACTGATAGCTGACAAAGCTATTGATGGAAACTCAAAATGCAAAATGTCCAACAATTGTGCTCTCTCAAACTAATTAGATACTAAGTATACTATAATTTCCTTATTGTAAACAAACCACTCTAAAGAAACAGAACATATTGTCTATGTAGCCAAAACCTGACACAGCTTATTCCTCTGTACCACAGAGCTCTAGTGTTGTCCAAAAATTACTAAAAATGGATAAATTGAGACACAAAGTTTGGCTGGATGATATGGACCTTCAATATAACAAACATGGACACTGTAGTTTAATTTAAGCTAAAGAATCAAGGTTCATTTATTTGTCATTTTACAGCATGGAGTTGCACAATGAAATGTGAGTTGTAGCTCCTTCATGCTACACATGTATAGAGCATTTATACAAACATCAATTAGAGTAACATAAAATGATATATACAGTTATTTATATTCATTTATAATATTGTACATGTATACATACTATGTGCAATATGTGCAATGTCAGTGTGAAGATCCTTGTCATTTATTTATGGTGGATTATGTGGAGGATGAGTTGAGGAGTCTCACAGCCTGCACAAAGAAGCTTCTCTGTAGCCTGGTGGTACAACAGTGGATACTTTTGTATCTGCTAGTATCACTGATGCTCCATAGATGCATGCCAAAGACGTTCTGGGTTGTTTTAATCACCCACTGCAAAGCCCTCCTGTCTGATTAGGGCACAATCTTGCTGCCATAAACTCATTAGTGTACCAAATATGTCTTAACCTGCACCTGAAAATAGGCCCTGGCAAGAATATTATTTAATTCTGTTTGAATAACATTTACTAAAAACTACAGCGCCCAGCTGTTTTAGCAGAATATGTAGCTTTTGTTGGGTTTGATGATGGAGGGAAAAGGTGATCATCAACAAGAAGGAGAGAACGGGTGTGTGAAAGATCACTGGACCAGTGTTGTGTCTGACACATGAACCATGGAAATGCCTGCCCTCCCACAGATCTTTCTTCTCTGTTTCTTATCACCATTCTGATATGCAACACTTTGAAGTGTTTGCAGAGATGATATGAGAGAGAATTAAAAACTGACGTTGTTTGTCATATGGGCCACAGAGAAGAACAACATACATGCTGTATAAAGTTTATGTTTGACATTGTCTTTAAGGGAAAAGAATTTTAGTTAGAATATCAGTGTTTCAAAATGTGGCCCCAAATGCACAAAGCAATGAGCGATGATTCTGGTGTTGTTATCTCAAAGAGCAGAAGCCTGGCTGTCACAGACTTCCAAACAGTGCGCTGAGAAAGTAGCGGTGGAAGACAGAGGGATATTGTACTGCTTCAGTTTTGTTTTAAATAGTAACCATTTCCAAGAGACTACAGGCATATGGGGCAGATGATGAAACATTAGAACACACTGCTGCTATGTTTGTTATCAGTTTGTTTCCATGCCCACACAGAGAAGTGAAGGACTGGACCTTTTTTATGCCATTCTCAGCACATCAAAACAACACCTGCTGCTCTTTTCCAGTCGTCTGCTGCAGGCTGTTTTTATGATTATATCACATGCAATTTGAGTACTGATTATTAATATTTTAAAAATGAAAATAAGCCGCGTCATTTTAAACCACCAGTACTCTCAGTTTAAAAAAGAAGCAGCTTCATAAACTGTCTATCATCAGATGCAGTAGCATGAATACGATTTATGAAAATGGAAAAAGAAATTTCTTTGTCCTGTGTTCTGCCAGGTCACATATCTTTATAGTTTATCAAACGTCCCTCTGGCTGAAACAAACCCTTCTCAAGTTCCCTCTTTCACATCACGCTGTAGAAAGTTTGAGCCTTGTGTATTCCTAGTTTAGGGTCAGAGGCAGTATTGACCATTTCCCTTCCTCTGCACAGTGATGTTGTTTTAAACCCTGCGTTCACCAGAGATTGATCTGAAAGAAAGGGTGTATTTGGGGACTGCCATCCGTCATAGGGGCTGAAAGGGTTGTTTTCTCCGGGCCCTGTCACCTTTGATGAATCCCCGCTCCACTGGGGAAGGCACGGCCAGCATTTGCCTTGGCTCAGAGGCTCTGCCTTTTCTTTCTGTCTCTCTGATTTTTTGGCAAGATACTTCTAACTGTGCTACAACCTTTTGTACACGTAGTACATTATTTTACTTTTTGTTTGTTTGCAGTGGGTGGACCATAGAAGGTTTTTCAAATTGTTGAGGGAGAAATTATTTTTCTTTGCTGCGATGTTGAAGGCAGCTACTTGGACATCCTCTGAATGTCTGGGTGTTCCTCAGGGGTACGGGTCTGCCTTTGCACTCGCTTGTTTCCAAGAATAGAGTAAGTAAGACAGCAGTTTATCTCCCAGATGACCACAAACCACCCGGATGAATCTGTATTTAGCTTTTAGGGGCATTTGCAAGGTTATCACCGTTGTAATGGATGTCATAAGATACGCTTGGACTCTAAGATTATCATGTATTTCCTTGTTTTGCAAAAACTGGGAAAATACATGGTGTTTTATTTTAATTCTCGAAAGGTTAAGCTATCAGTATGCTTCTTCAGGAGTGCTTATGGAATGGTCACATCGCTTTGGAAAGTGCTTCCCCCAACACCTTTCGGAGCAGGGGGCTGTGTCCAATAATTTCTGTAACTTTCCAAAACTGTCAGTCTGACATTCACAGCTGACAACAGTTTATACATCAGTACGAACTAGTGACAGATTAAGGAAAATGAAAAAATGTCCAGAATGCTTAAACATCCTCCCATAGGGTAAACCTGACTCATATTTAAAGCCTGACCTCATCAGCTTCATTGATTTATTTTTGGAAATATCTGCTTATTCTGCTTAATTTGATGCAGACACCTTTAAACAAGTTGGGACAGCAGCAACAAAAGACTGGGAAAGTTGTGGAATGCTCCAAAAACACCTGTTTGGAACATTCCACAGGTAAACAGGCTCTTTGGTAACAGGTGATAGTATCATTGTTGGGTATGAAAGGGGCATCCTGGAAAGGCTCAGTCATTCACAAGCAAGGATGGAGGGAGGTTCACCACTTTGTGAACACATGATTTTATAAAGGATGTTACTACATGGGCTCGGGAGCACATTGTAAAACTATTGTTGATAAACAAAGTTCATCTGCAATTGCTTAGATTCTGTTTTATTTCCGTTTTTCACAGCGTCACAACTGTTTTGGAATCAGGGTTTTTCCACAGGTTGCACAGTTTTTAGGCCCGTGTGTTACTTCACAGGAATAAGGCTTTGTGTTTGGCTTAGTATCACATTTCATTGACCCATGTGTATCTGGTCAAAACCACTGGTTTTGCAGCAACATCCATAATGTTCACTATCCAATCACATTGAAATCAATACACAAAAGGGAGTGTATCTATGTTCCCAAGGTCCTGTGTATCACAGTTTAACATTCAGTTGACACACAGTAACCCTCCTGTTGTTTTCAGGTCAAAACCTGAACCCTGTGCACATGGGACCTTGAGAACACACGAATGACACCTACATGAAACACTGTAGTGTCTGGGTTGCAGCATGTACTCTTTCAGCTGAACTCAAACTGGAAAGTCTCCAAAATTGGAATTACGGGGGCACTGAAAGATGCCTCAGTGATATGTTGAAATAATGACTGACAAGACAACAACAAGAGCCTCTGTTAAAGCCACCTCAGCAGTTTACTAGCTGATTTCACCACTTAGACTGATTTAAGACTTCTCTCTTTCTCTCTCTCTGTCCTTTTTTTTCTTTTAATCATTTTTTCCCTCTCTTTGCCCATTTCTAGTGTCCCTCCCCCACCCACCCACCACTTCTCTTGAATTTGAATTGGGGTCACTGACTTTCACTGGAATAATGGACTAATATTCCAGATGGTGATGACAGGAACTGGCTAACACTCTTCACCTTCACATGGATTTTTAATGGCATCTTGATATCATAAAACAAATAAAATCACTTTATAAAACAAAATCACTGGTGGATGATGTATCATTATCCACCATGCTGTGGTCTAAATAGTAACAGCGTCAAATGGGCCTCATTGTTCTGGGAGGGATATGTATATATATATATTTTTTTTTTCTCTCTCTCTCTCTATATATATATACATATATATATTTTCACTGAATAATGTCCAGCAAATGCAGATTGAGGAATATGACTTGATATACAAACTGAACACTTTCAGGAGTGCTGTGGTCCCATCACAGGTCAGCCATAACAGACAGCAGACCACACTGAATGTAGCACAGTATATTTTCAAAACCAATTTGCAACTCACTGTTTCACTGTGTCACTGTTTCAGGCTTTTAAGGAAAGGAGGAACCCAACTGCTGATCTGACAAATATAATAATGTTAAAAGATCCAAAGCAGCTGTCTTGAATTTATAGGCATATTCCAAGTTACTGCATTCCTGTGTAGTTCCACATTGAGTTAAGCTTGAGTTAAGGTCAAAGCCTCTATCTCTTAAGTGTGCGCGCGCGCGCATGCACACGCGCGCGCACGCACACGCGCGCGCACACACACACACACACACACACACACACACACACACACACACACACAAACTCACAAACTCCCCCTCTCCTCAACTAATAAATAATTATCCTTTTGTGTGATGTGGCTTTGCTCCAAGGCCATGCAGTTTATGCGAGCTGCTTTTAGCAAAACAGTGCTCTTTCTGAAATGGGAAAATAAATTCAGAGCACATTTTCTGCATGTTTTACCATTTTCTCTGCACTCTGAGTAAAAATTAGTTTATCTGAATATGAATTACCTGTGATTCAATCCAGCACAGTCTTTTTTAAACATGTCACTGAGAAGAAAAATGCCTCTGATTTACTGAATAAAAAAAAATCACCTGAATTAACACACCAATAGAAATGAGATATTTTGACTTACCAAAACCGAGATCTTTGTGTCCTAATTTTACATTGTTGCCTCATCCAGTTGGTAACTCATTTTGAAAGTGGGTTGTGTTTGAGTCAGAAATGATGAATGTGAGAGGACGGCACAGGTCAATGGTGCACAGATAACAACACATCTCTGTTTTTGAAACTGCATGATTTGAAATCTTTTGTTAAGCTTTGAACAGGTGTCATTTTTACTTAGATGTACATGTTCAGACATCCAGAATTCTTTCATGCACCAAAACAGGAAGTTGAATATTTAAGTTTCATTCAATTTGATATAATCTTAATGTTTGCAAACATGGAAATTAGCATGATGAGGACATTTACCAGCATCTCCTCTGCTTACGAAATGTTCTTTAAGTCTGTCAGCACGACCCTTCATTGTCGGGAACATTAAACAGAAACACCTCTCTCCCTCTTGCACATACTTATTCATACACACTAACACAAACACTCAATATGAGCAACACTTGAACTTGAACAAAGAGTGAAGAGCAACACCCGCTCCATACAAATGTGACGTTAGTCAGAATCTACTCAGAAGTGCAGTCTGTGCTGGCCGGGCCAAGGCAAGGGAGTCATCTTCTTAGCCTCCCTCGCTCCTCCCCCTGTCCAATGAGTTATGCAGTATTTGAGCCTTCAGGAGAGTAAGGAAAGTCAGACACTGCAGAGACAGAGGGACAAGGCACTGTTCCCCTCCCAGACTCCCACACCCAACCCAGGGAGCTTGAGATTGACATCCAGATTTTCATCATCATCACTAATTCATTTCTTTTCATAATTTAGTTCATCGCTTATGGTGGGAGAGATGGCTCCTCTAGTGTATTGTGACCACTGACGAGAAGAGTTTTCTCCATGTTCATTGTTTCCTCAGGTAACATTTTCGTTAAACTTTCAGGAGTTCATGACTGTGTGACTTTTTGACCTCCCAGCTGCGTCCTCTGCTGGAATACCCTCACACCTTCTTCGGACTGTCTCAAACTGCCTTCACCAATGCTGACTGAGCCGTGTGGAGCCATGACGATGGGGTCAGATGTTCGAGATCTGACCCTCTTACCTCCAGCACCTCCTGTGCCGTCCTTACCAGGAGCTGGTGGTGGCTGCGGGATGTCTGTTGGTGGTGGTCAGTGGACTCAACTACTGGACCTCCACCCTGGCTCTCCCTACAGCTCCCTGCCCTCCCACCACTCCCTCATCAAACAGGAACCTGGATGGGGGACCCCCGACCCAATAGAGGACCCTCACTGTG
Source organism: Chaetodon trifasciatus (assembly GCA_037975065.1). Classification (NCBI taxonomy): domain Eukaryota; kingdom Metazoa; phylum Chordata; class Actinopteri; order Chaetodontiformes; family Chaetodontidae; genus Chaetodon; species Chaetodon trifasciatus. The sequence continues at coordinate 16,704,932 of JBBMOE010000001.1, forward strand.
GACTCGGGGCCTTCACAGTACACTTCTCAGGCCAGTTCACAGGCTCAGGCCCCTGTCGGGTTGGGGCCTTCGGAGAGCCAACTGCAGGCCAACCAAGGGTGTTTCCCAATGGAACCTACCTACCTATGGACAGTCCTCCTGCCCCTAGGAACCAGGGTAAGCATGCTCGCCACCTGCCCCAGCTCACTTCACCCCACTTCTGTCTTCTCTCATCAGCTAAATGTCATGTAGGGGACATGAAACACGAGGGCCAATTGTTTTCCCACACCAATCAATAAAATCCAGGTTTTATTATGGTTTTTATTGTATGTTTTTTTTTTTAGATTTACTGCTGTATGTGTTCATGATGCAACTCCATTTTTAGGAGCCTTCAGCAGTGTTGTGTCTGAGCAGGATGTTATGTGCCGTGCTGGGTCATTCTGTCCCATGTCAGGAATAGGCTTGACAGCTTCCTGGTAATGCTCTGGCAGAGATCAATAACAGCTTCTTTGCACTGGTGTTTGCAGGGCTTTTCAGCTGAAAAACATGTTTGATTTCAACACTGGCTGAGCCGCAGCATCAGTGCGTTGAAGTCAGAATTCAGATCAGATAATTAGTAAGATCACTCATAAGGTTTCATCAGGTTTTATGTCTAAATGACTTTATTTCCATATGTCAAATGAAATGCCCAAAATCCCAAACTTTGTAATGCATCCAGTTAAAGTTCAGATACTCTTGCAGAAATTCACATTCAAAGAATTTTCTGATCCATCCATCCATTATCTTTAACCGCTTGTCCTTGGTGGGTAGCAGGGGCCTAAAGCCAATCCCATTTTATGTTAGGTGAGAGTTGGGGCACACCCTGGACAGGTGGCCAGTTCATCACAGGGCTGACACATAGAGACAGACAACCATTCACACTCACATTCACACATACAGGCAATTTAGAGTCACCAGTTAACCTCTCCTGGATGTCTCTGAACTGTGGGAGGAAGTCAGAGCGTCCAGAGGAAACCCACCCGACATCGGGAGACCGTGCAAACCCCAAAGGCTCCAGCAGGCTGGCGGGTTCGAATTTTCTGATGCACACTAAAATCAGTTAAATTGTTATTGGGTTTTTAATCCAAACTAAATATGGTATGATGATGAACGTTAGAATCTGCTCTACCTATTTTAAAATCAACAAGTCACTATTTGCTATTTATCTATTAATTCTGTATAGGTACCAGCTAAGTTCATAAAAAGTACTGATATGGAACGTGAAAAATATACAATAGCCTGCTGAGCAGCCACAGTGAATGTTAGTCATACAAGCACCTTAATTCATTCAGTGAATTTAATAAAATTAGTCAAGGATAGGGAAAAAAAAAAAAAAAAACATACTGGGTTGAGATCTTTATTCAGAAGTATTTCTCTCGAAGAATTCCCAAAACCAAATGGGATGAACTTGATTTACTACCTTGAACAACACTTGTGGGATTTTTAGATCCTTGTAGACCTGCCCAAAACCAAACACGGGTATTAATGTTGTTATTTAACTGGAATCCTATTTTGGAACGGTTAACATTGCTCCCTTTATTGTAAACAATGATCGTGTCTCTTGTCTGCCGGGGCTCGTTACTCAGAGGTCGAAACCTGCGCTGCTGTGTGACTTTCAGAGACAGTATGCATCCAGTCTTATTTGCTCAGTGGAAAGAAATTTTTGGATGAAGTGATAAAACACACTGGGTAGTGCTCTGCAGGCTGCAGGGATTTAAGTAAGTCATGTGAGTCATTTTTCTCAGAAACCTTTCAACATCCCTCTCAGGCCTGACTCAGGATACAGCAGCCTGTCTACGCTGGATGTGTGTGGAGAATAAATGTTGCTAACGGGTGTATGATCATTTTCACATAGCTTTCTCACTGCTTTCTATTTACCCTAACGTACTACAATGATAGATGCAGTAATGCATAATGTTTCCATTTTTTGCAGTCTTATAGCTGTAATTAAGTCAGTTCATTACTTTTCAGTCTTCTTTTTTACTGGCCATTTTCTACAGTCGCTCATCTCCGACCGTTTGTGGCGTGTTTGCCAAACTTCTTTTTCCACCTGCCATAAATATTACAACCACAAGGCCAAAGATAGATGGGGGAAAGAAGAAAATGTTACAAGGAAAGAGGATTTAGTAGTTTAATGAATGTCTCTCCTTGGTAACCCTGCCAGGGACTAAAAGCTGCTACCAGGGGGATTCAGATAACTGATCAGATGCTTGAGACTTTGCCAATCTTCGAATAAGATCATTTTTAACTTTCTGTTGCTTCTTTTGTTGTTTTCGTCCTTCCAGGTTATGGAGCAGTGGGCTTAGACAGCAACCCCAGTTATGGTCACACTCCGTCTCACCACACCCCTCAGCTCTCCAGCCTGTCCTTCAAACACGAGGACACGCTGTCACCACCAAACAACATAGGTAGCTGTCTGCATCCTGAAGTGTTTTCACTAAATTGACTCACAGAGTGGGAGGCTGTCATGTCACGGCAAGGTTATATAAGTAACCAATCATTTTTCATATCACAACAGAATCGCTATTATCCTTTTTCTTTCATCTCCCTCCGTTTCTGTCTGCACACACATTCATATACGCTGGCATACACAAACACACTCTCCCTCTCGCTCTTTAAGCATACATATGGTTAATGACTCTGGAAATGATAACTTGGGGAAACAGCTTTATGTGACTCTGCTGGAATGTCAAAAACTGTCTGGGGACCAATTTACTATATGATCCTGAAAAGGACCAGTGTTTCTGATTGACCCGTTCTCCCTTTGAGCTATGCGCCTATGCAGACATGCATGTAAAAAAAAAAAAGTGTGACTATATATTCATCTTTGAAATGACGAGTATTAATTTTAAAGGTATATTTTTTTAATAGGTGAACTTGAGTGTGTTTTGTGTCCGTTTTGATGAAGAGAGCATGAAACAAAAGAAACATTTTTATACAGGATCTTGGGAAAGTTTTCAGCTTAATAAGATATTAAGCTGCTGATTACCAGCAGCTTTTTAAAGTGATGCCAAACAACAGCTGCTTCCAGCTCCTCAAATGTGAATATTTGCCCGTTTTCTTCGTCATCTATGATAATTAAATGTGTGTCGGTTGGACAAAACAAGCTATTTAAATATGTCTGCTTCTGGGAAAAGGCGTTTTTCACTCTTTTCCTTTAATAGACCGAACAGTTCATCATAATGAAAAAACTACCAGGTAGATTAATCAATAGTGTAAATAGTTATTAGTTGCAGCCCTATTTTGAACCAATTTTTGCATCTTTTTACATTCAGTTGAGCAGCAGTACTCGGCTCCTCCTCCCATGTTTGGTTGTCACAATCCTTCAGAATCCTGTCCGAGCAGCCAAGCTCTGCTGCTGAGAAACTACAGCAGGTACAACTGTTTGTCCCTGCATGCACTTTTTGTTGCTTTATTTGACTCCTGCTACTTTGCATCCCCTCTCGACACAATTCCACTCTTCCCAAAGGTTTTCAGCCCCCTCGATCATCAATTAATGTCAGATTCTTTCCACTAACACCACATGCAGCTTGCTCACTTGCTGGTAATTTTTAGAAGTGCGAACTCTCTCTGATCCTGTGTTAAGCCCTGCGTCTGCCTCTGCACTGTCTGGATTGTGAATCTTAATTTGTTCTGAGGTTAAGTGCTGCCCACTGGTGCTCAGCAAGCCAAAACAAACAGTGAGTGATCTACTGCTGATGTGCCTGAGTCCACCCTGAGGAAAAACGAGGAGGAAAGCAAAAGAGACAAGTCCGGTGAAAGTGAAAGCTGATTGGGGGGTGGGGTAGCTAAGGCCGGGATTCTGCTTATTTTAACCTCTGAATGTGTTTCCAATTGTTTTCATTTTGATGCAAAACATCTCAAAGGGTAAATTAGGATCAAATTCTTTGAATGCCGCCCTGCGATGTTGTTGGAGAAAAGGAACATGCACAACCCAAATACTGGAACAGCAGTTGATAAGAGGAGGAAAGACTTTGCTGTTGTTACAGCTTATGGCATGAACTGGAAACCCTCAAACAAACAGAGACAGGCCCATGCACATGCTCTCACATACACACTGTGAATATATGTCAGCTATCAGTGAGTCTTTCCACAGTTTAACATAGTTCAGAGCTGATTAGCGAGCCATCACGTTCCTCCCCTCAAGGACTTCTCAAGGAATGCCGTTCAGAATTCCCCCAAAACCAGTTCCTGTCTTTAATGATACTGAGGACAGAGTGATGTCATGCACTGGTCCATGGTGTGCTAGGCACGGAGGCACTCACCCCCGCAGAGTGCACAACCACATCTCCAAGTGTGTGTGTTTCTGTCAAATGTGTGCATGTGTGTGTGTGTGTGCACACTAGTGTGATCTGCCAAGGTAAAGAATGGCTCAGAGCCCATGTTTTTTAATGAAGCCAGTGAGGAGTGTGGTGGGTGGACAGGATGTGTTAATAAGAGAGCAATGCGGAGCCCCCACCTCCCCAGTGAAACATCTTCATTATCCACAACACAGAAGAAGAATAACAGGAAGACTGCATGGTAACATAAATATTGCTGGTGTTTTCTAATTTCTAATTAATAAAGAAGGAAAAACAAAGAGGTATTTTTCCTTCATCTGTTTTAACCTCAGAGCTAACCTTGTTACATAACCTTTTAATTTATTAATGTGGTGACATTTTTTACCTTCAAATTTCACAAACCAAATAAATAGTGATTTTTTTTTCAGCCCAAACACAAAATGCTAATGACTGTGCTATGTGCTTCACTCAGTGATAACCTGTACCAAATGGCATCTCAGCTGGATTGTGTAGCATGGAACCAAATGAACACCCTGGCATCTTCCATGAAGAGGTGAGCCCTCTTTTTATTTGGGTTTAAAAAACACGCTGTTGTCTTCAGTCTTGACCAGTGTTTTCGTGGCATTGCGGAGGAGGAGGAAGAGGAGGATTTGACCAGATGGCTGTTGGCCTACTGCCTAGGGAAATCAGGAAGTGGAGAGGAGCATCATCATATGTGTGCATATGTGCAGTCTGGTGTATGTTTTGAAGGTTTGAGTTTTTGCAAAGTGGGTACTGGGCTTCAAGCTTGGTTTTAGAGTTAAGTCATATTCAGGATAGCCATGTAGAGGTGACAGTTAAAAAGTGTGTGTGCTGTGGAGGACTAAACTCTGAAATCGATTTTGACTTTATTGTAGTTTCACCCTTGACTATTTGGAATTGGACTGGATGAACACCGTAGCTACACACCTACCTGACAAATCTCTCCAAATATTTACTAAAACTATCCATTTTGCAAACAAAATTTTCAGTGATTTAATTCATTTATAATTTTGCTCCTGCCCAGCAGTGGACATGCAAGCAGTTATGAGAGTGACCACACAGCGCCGCCTCCGCCCATGCTCCTCAGTACTCAGTACCACATACACACACACAGCGTCTTCAGAGGGCTTCAGGTTAGTCAGTCAACACGCACACATGAACACACTGATCGACATACAATAAATAAATACACAAAGTGATCTTCTCTGCTCTCTCTTTGCTCTCTTTCTTAAAGGATGTTCGACGGGTAGCTGGTATTACCCCACCAGTGGGGAGGTCATCAGAGGCCAATGAAAAGCGGCCATTTGTATGTGCTTATCCTGGATGCAGCAAGAGATACTTCAAATTGTCAAATCTGCAGATGCATGGCCGCAAACACACAGGTGAGATACTGTCACTTTTTTTTCTTGCTTTTTCTCTCAAGCTGCTGTTTTTTTTAGAATTTAAATTGGGAAATTCATACAGACTGCAAATGTTCTGCTTGAAAAAGATAAAGTAGGGCCTGGTGATGTCGATGGTAATGTGAGTGGTTCATTTTGCAGGGGAGAAGCCTTATCAGTGTGATTTCACAGACTGTGGCCGTGGATTCTCTCGCTCAGACCAGCTAAAGAGGCACCAGCGCCGGCACACAGGTACAATGGCGTCAAGCTACTGTTTGATGTTCCCTCCAGGGCTGCTGCTGCGACTGAGGACACTGATAATCTAATAAAAGAGTTTTTAGAAACCTTGAACCAGTTTAAATTCCACAGTATAAAAGACTTTAAAACTCATGGTGGCATTTTAGAGGCAGAGTCAAGTAGTCAATATATTACAATATATACAATGTATTTCTTTTAGGCCAGTATACAAAATAAATGAATACTTAACAAGAGTATTTTCCCACCAGAACTGTATTCCTGACAGTGTGGAAGGTTGTGAAACTGACATTAAATGACCAGAAAATGTCTTTGAATCAATAAAATATGACAAATCCAAATCATCAAAACATTTTAGTGATTTTCCTTTTGTTTTTCTCATCAAAATTTTCCAAAGTGTGTGTGTGTGTGTGTGTGTGTGTGTGTGTGTGTGTGTGTGTGTGTGTGTGTGTATGTGTGTGTGTGTGTGTGGGGTGTGTTACCACAGTTATGACCTCGTTATTTCTAATATCCTGACTACAGCCTTGGTTCTCTCTCTCACTTCACTTTTTCATCTCTCTGCTGTCTTGGAGCATAGATACCATCATCACTGTGACAAAACAGTTGAAATTGTACAATCATTCAATCCACTGCAAGAATACCACAAACTGCAGCTTCAGAAATGTCCTCTATGGTACAGGCAAATAGCAAATTAATATTAACTCTGTGTTCCTGTTAACTATAAATCTGGTGTCTGCTGCAGCTCTTATTTTTTCAAATTGATTTGTCTTCCTGCGGTTCACTACACAAAAGGAACAATTAATTATTATGAGTGAATTCTAACAGATGTCAGTTTGAAATGCTTAAACTGTAAAAATCTCCCTAAGCAGTTTTAATGTGAAATGCTTGGTCCATCTAATTGTATATATTGAACTTTTGACTCTCTTTCTCTGCCAACACGATAACCGTTTGCATCTCTGTGCAGGAGTGAAGCCCTTTCAGTGCGAGACGTGTCAGAGAAAGTTTTCACGGTCAGATCATCTTAAGACGCACACTCGGACTCATACAGGTAAAACAAGTGCGTATACCTTTAATTTCTACCTCTCCATTCTTTTCCCAGTGAGATTTTTACATGAAGCTGGTCCCCCTGGCTTTAATTCATGTGCAACAAAACACAAGCTTGCATTCCAAGCGGTGAATTCACTCTAAAGCAATGATTTCTCTTGTTTTTCCTTGTTTGTCACCTCCTTGTCAGGTGAGAAGCCCTTTACCTGCCGCTGGTCCAACTGTCAGAAGAAGTTTGCCCGCTCTGACGAGCTGATGCGCCACCACAGCATGCACCAGAGGAACCTGACCAAGCTGCAGCCTGCCATCTGAGCAGGAGGAGGAGGAGGAGGAGGAGGAGGAAGGTGACAATATGTTGTGCCAGCTAGTGGAGAAAGATGCTGGAACCTGGTCAGCGTTTATGGTGCCTTGCCAGACTTCGCTGATGTGGTGAGCACAGCTGATGCTTCCCCCAGCCAGCCGATGTCGAGAGACTCCAGTGAGACCTTCAAGACGCATATCAACTAGCGCTCAATCTGGTCACCTGACGTTAAAACTCAGACTGAAAGGGGACAATACCACAGTAATTCTGAGCCAAGAAGAAGTGTCTTTATGTGAGATGAAGAAAATGTTGATACACTATTTTGGAGTTGTTAGTACACTTGCACTGGCCTCTTTTTTATTGTTAAAAATTGTGTCACTATGAAAATGTGCTGGACAAAGATCAACTGGATTTAGGAAATGTGCCTTTTTTGTTCATGAAGCTGAACACAGAGAATCTTAATATTCTTACAATAACAAAATACTCACCAAATTACTTTGTATATATGTGGTGTATTTGCTTACCTTTATAGACGTTGCTTTTGTATTTTTTATGTTTTCATAAGTTTATAAAATGTTGATTCACGTGTTTTCAAGGCTAAGAGTGTGTGCTTATATGTGTGTATGAGCAAGAGAAAGAGGAGGTGTTGGTGCTGTTGCGAGGCCACCTATGAATGGTGGCGGTGGTGGTGGAGGGCTGACAGACAGTAAAACAGCACCCCACTGTGACTCTGACAGGGTGCAGGTCTCACCCTCTTAAATCTCTGACACACATCTTCATAACTAGGAACATCTGGAGGCCAGTAAATCTCATTAGAAAAGACACATAGCTCAGTGTCAGCTGGCTCTACTTCACTGACTGCCCCCCTTCATAGACTGGGCCCCTTAATGCACACACACAAAAGCACACACATTCAAATCCCCATTGCAAATTACAGCCTCCAGTTTAGGAATGGCATTTTACATCCTCGAGCCACATGATGGCAGTATTAGCCTTTTCAGTCCAGCAGATGGGACTGAGTGCTGGAGAGCGTCTGAGCTGATGATGCTACATATACTTTTCAGTCTTCATATGGTCTGGTACTGAGTGGCCACAATAAATATGTTAAAATCACCGAAAGTGAGAAACAGGAAGACCCGTTCAGTGTACGCCCTGGCCCATCAAATATACATGATGTGGATGGAGTTGTGTGTCGGCCTGTGTGCAAGTCTATAAGGAATGAGATGATTCAGCTGCAGCAAGGCATGTTAATAAAATATGACTCAGTGTAGGGAGAAAGAGCTGCTGCATGGCACTGTGGGCTAATGATGTCACATACCTGGAAAAGCAATGTAAACACGTACATACAAAAGCATGGTATATTTAGCTGTTGTCTGCATGTTTGCACATGGAAACCACATTTACTGAAGGCATTCACTCATACTCAACATGCGGTATGTACCCATAAATCTGCTCCTGCATTTCCACAGCAGATCTCCACACTTGCCAGAGCAGCAGACAGATTAAAATGCCGCTCTCCTGTTTCAGGGTCACAGACCAGGTGGGTGATTCAGGTCGTTTTCCAATCCACTTAATGGCAGCGAGGTAGTGTCTCTGTGATGTTCTGTTTTTTCTACTTCTTAATCCAATGCACTTTGATTAAGAAGTGCATCTCTTTGTTCTCTCTCTGCAGGGGCGCCAGGAAGCGGAGGAAGATCAGAGGGACAGCGGAGTTGAGCATTTTGCTCACTCCAGTTCATTCCTAACTGGAGACTGCCAAGGCTGTGTAGAGCATGAGGAACCCATGCTTTGAATGCCCTGCCATCATTATCTCACACACACACACACACACACACACACACACACACACACACACACACACACACACACACACACACACACACACATACTCAAAGACACAGACCCAACATTAATCTAATCTACACTCCATAAATTGAGAGAATGTTTCTGATTTGAGATAGTGGGAGGAAAATCTGATATCTGCACTCAGTCCCATTCTGCCAAAACATTACCACCACTCAGAAAGCATGAACACGCATATCCACGCACACACACTTGCATGCACACACGCCACCAGATGCCCCCTCAGCTGTACTGCTGGCTGTTTGCCTTTAAGGGGTGTCAGCGTGGGTAATCTCAGGTGACGTACACCTGGTAACGCACAGCCCAAGACATCTGTAGGACAGCAGGCCTGCTAACTTCACAGCCTCCATATCCACGTGCAACCCCCCCAAAAAGGTTTCTTTATGAATGCAGGTGTCATAGAACTTCACTGACACAATGAAAGCTGATAAACAAGCACAGTTCATTCCATGTATGGAAGTTCCAGTCTTTACTTTCTTCGTGCTTTAGAGTTATATCAAATAATGAGTCTTTGCAAGTATTTACATTATTTTTCAATATGTCAATCAGTTAAAGTCCCAGGTGCATCCAACATTGCAACAAAGGCCCAAAGGCAGGCCAAAAAGACATTATTTAACCTCCGGAATCAAAAAAGGTCAATGCACAAGTAGCACAGAGAGGCCTCTATGAGCCCCGAGGGATTGTTAACAAGGTCAAGGCCCCAGAGATGAAACTTAACGGGGTTACAAGGAGGCCTGCATGCAAAAACAATGCTGCACCAACAGGAGGCGCTGTCAGGGACTGTTCAAATGTTAAGTGAAGCATGCTCTCAGTTGTATTCCCAGACAGCGCCCCCCCCCCCCCCCCCCCGGGCTAGCTCTCTTATGCAGAGCTGCTGCTCCACAGTCTGAGGGGCCTAGGGGTTCTTGGGGGTATTCCCTGTGGTATAGCAGGGAGCCTGAGGGGCTCCGGTGTGTAGGAGCTTTGGGAATGTGGAGGCCTTGGGGGGCCTGGAGCTCAGATGGGGCCTAGAGGGTGAACTTTCTCACTCAGGGAGCAGAGATGGAGCAGCTAGAGAAAGACAGCAAGGGGAAAACACCTTGAGAGGAGTCTGTCAGATATGCAGGCAGCAGCCGGGAAGATCCCTTGAGGGTACACAGGCACAGAGACACAAACACACACATGTATGCACACTCAAAAACCAATATGTGGGCCAGCAAATAGAGGCAGATAGAGCTTTTTAAATATTCCCCTCTCTCCTCAACCATTCTGTCTCTCATCTTCTCTTTCCTCCCTCCTGCTGTCTCCTCTATTCCACTGTAAGATATTAATGCCTAACAGGATTAGATGTGTCTCTATCATGTGAGACACAAGATCACAAACCAACCCCAAGCCCCCCTGGGGAACAGTTGGATGGGAGGGATGAAACAAGGCCTCCTCTTCCCTCTTCTCCCCGCCATCCCAAAGGTATCCAGATGCTGGGACATAGGGAGAGAGAGCCAGAGAAAGGAAAGAGACAAATGGAGCAAGAGAGGTGTTTTGTCCAAAGATATCAGTCTCTCTGGGATAGCACTGTCTCCATCGTCAATGTCATGAACTCCAAAACAACCCCACTGTGACCACTTTGCCAGTCCTCCAATTAGAACTTGAAAAGTTTCTCTCAGCATATATCATATAAGATATGCAACGACCTGTCAGAATGAGTGGGCGACCAAAGTGGTGAAGCAGCCGTGTTAAAGCTGTTTGAAACTGACTTTGAGTCATCCTGACCTCAGTTCAAAGGGCTCCCATTACTTCAGAGGCACTTACAATTAGTTACCAACTCACTAGGCTTATGGTTCCTAAATTGAAATGTATTGCTCTTTAAAGTCTCCTCTCTAATTGTGTAGTCATTAATGGCTGATTTCCTATCTACACTGCGTTGATGGGCACATAAAAACTCATGATGATGGACGAGCACAGTGCAGTTGTTAAAAAGAGAGAGGAGGTTGCTTCTTGTTCTGTCTCATCACCACTGGGGGGAGTCGTGTGATGGGAGAGTGGGAAACAGGGACAGCCACTTTCTCTGAGATGACATGAAAGATTGATGGATTCCTTCAAGCTTCATTGTCCAGAAGTGGAAACATGCAAGGCCCCGAGTCTACCTTCACATGACATGCACATACAATCACACAATCTAAGCAAACACAGAGGGAATCGTCTGTGGATCAGCATGCAGGAAAAACTGAGCGCATAGTCCAAGTTCGCCCAGTGTAGAAGAGTCTGACCGTACGCACCAGAAGCATCCTACTACAGTTTTTCTTACAATTTAGATCTTTCAAATGTATTTACTCTAACTTAGCTTAACTGTATATTTTTCATAATTTTTAATTTCCACACTGCCAGGAATGAAATCCTAGTGGAGAAATCCTGAATACTTTATTTATCACCCTGAAAGTAGTCGCATTTGAACCTCAAAAGCCTTGAAATATTGGCAGAAACTTGAGATGTAAGAAGTTCTGTTCATGCTTGGCAAATATTTCTCCCCTGCAACAGTGTTTTTCACTGTGGGCTATAGGCCCTTGTATGTGCATGACACGACAAATAACATCTAAGTAGTAATATTACTCATTATGATGGCGATAGCAGTAATGTCTTTATTCTAAATGTTGGGTGCCATAAAGAAAAAAGTTCCTCTGTGTGCAGCTGGAGTATAAATTTGTCTCATTCACTGCAGTCTCTGCCATAAAACTATAATTTGACCTCAAATGAGAAGAGAAAGGGAAAACCTATCCCTTGAGCTGTCACGTTAAGGCAAAGAATCATATAAAGTTCCCATCCAGCTTGATAAATATAAAATGTTTTGTCTAAACAGCTCGATAATGAACAGAGATTGTACTTTTTGTTTTGCTATTATGCATGTTATTATATAATGCGCAGAAAGCCTGTTATGAAAGCCTCGGCACAGGATGGGTCAGATGTCCCAAAGATCATTACAAACAACACCCTGGGCTACAAATCCCCAGGGCAGGAGGGACAAACACAAGAGATAAAAGACAAAGATGAGGGAACGCAGATATATTCAGATGAAAAATAGGGCATCGTGATGTTAAGAGTCAGAGAGGGGGGCAGCGGAGTTGGGGTGGGGGGACTGGACTCACTGTGTAGTTTGTTATGCAGGCAGTTTAATTGTAGTAGTCATTTTAGGTTTGCTGCTGTTAATTGCTGACATGGAAATGGAAGTGTGGTATGAAAAAAGCTCTTTAAAAGCAGATCGTTGGTGGACAAGACTAAGTGAAATTATACTGGATGGGGGGGGCTTATAGTCACAGACATTAATATTCTACACTTTATGACCCTCCTCTCTCACCGTCTCCACCCTGTTCTCACCCAGAGGGTTCATTATTATCAGTGGAGAGGGTTGATCCACGCAGACACTCATATGAGAGCTGTCTGAAGGCATTACTGTACACACACTCCCCCAGTGTGAATGATTAGGAACCTATCATAAACAGGAGGGGCAGGCTGTTAAACATGACCGCGAGGCAGGCTGCACAGACAGTCCATGTGCCCCCATCTTGCTCAGGCAAACACATTTGGTTCTTTTACATCTCTGTGCACCACTTGCACTCATCCACCTCCACTCACACATTGGCCCAGACACACAGATGCACCCTGACACATGACAAACCTCATATGCTATTTGGAGGAAGTGCATTGAGCTACTTAGTGTTTTAGGCCTCCCAATTATTCAAATGTATGATGCAAGACTGACCCCACACTCTTTAGCAAGGCAATAGAGCAACCATTAGATTATCTAATGGGCATTATAAAGACCAAAAATAATTCAGAAACTTCAAATGTCACTACAGGCAACACCTCCACTTTGAATTATCCTCAGACCTGGAGCTTTCGTCAGATGAACAAAGACGGAATTCATCGTGGAAGAAATTTCTATTCTTGGATGACACTGTACAAGTGGAGCCATGCCAGAATTTGGTAACCTATTTCTGCAAATTTTTATGAAATAATCAGTCTTGTTGTCATGTCGCCCTCTTACAGAGTCATTTAAACCTGGAAAATGTCAAATAAATTTATATAAAAGTAAAAATATCAAGCATTTTTGGCTTCTGCGGTCATGGTCTGAGTGTCTGAAGAAGGTCCTACATCACAACAGAATAACACAGCCCACACATACATCGCCTGTCCCTTGTTCCTAATGAGCTTTATCGCATTGGTCCCGCTTGACTTGTCTTGCTAACTGGCACACATATATCCATATGTTCCACATGAGCAAGCAGAGGGGACAGGCTGGGTGGCAGAGCTGCTTTCTCAGTTACATCTAAGAGTTTTACTGCAACAGCCAGCAGCAACAGCAAGTCAGCTTAACTCCATCTCTGCTGTGCGTGTGTGCAGACTGTAATTAGTCATGAGAAGTGTTAACAGCATCCGCTTGTTCTTGATGTTCACTGAGTCAAAAAGTCAAAGACAGGCGTGAGCATTTGAAGCAGACAAAGCTACCTGAGATACAGTATGCACATGTGAAACTTAAAGCACATGCAGCACACATAGATACAGTATGTGCAAAGCAGCAAGGTCCAAGTGCCAAATAACACCTCATATGCACAGCAAAATGGGTCTTTAAAAGCTGTTCTGTGGCAGTGAGCAGAGGCAGAATGAATGCAGAATCAGTCTGGAGGGCTTAGTGTTATGTGTTGGAGGCTGGAATATGCTGCATACGAGTGAATGGACAAGCCTTCACCTGTGCACGATAGCATGCAGACGTAGCACACTGCTTTATCTAGACACAAGGACAGTATTTCATCTGTTATCTAGAACTATTTATATGTGGATATTTCTGATGATGGTGGTGTTTGTAGACCACAGCTGTCAGGAGTGACAATTCTCAACTTAAAAAAAAAAACCACAAAGTTGCATTCAAGGCTACGTTTTAACTGCATTGTAAGGTGGCATCAGATGCACAAGAGTGAAACATCTGATTAAAAGAATAGTTCAGTTTACTGAGAGATTAACTGCTTTCTACATGAGAAGATCAATACCACTCACCTTAAGACTGAAACACAAACAGGGGATACCACATGAAGTTACTTTTGGACAGGACCAGGCTAGCTGTTCCCCTGTTTCCATTGTGCTAAGCTAAGCTAAGCTACCTGGCTGCTGGTTGTATCAACCTTATTTTCTAACTCTCAGGAGTACAGCCAATAGGAGTATTTCCCATAATTCCTCTGAGGAGCCAGCTGAAAAGACACCATGCAGTGTGTGTCCTTGAAGAGCAAATCAAAAGAGAAATAATTACAAATGATACTTTGTGATCTGGTAAAAGGACACAACAGCTCCCCTGAAAGCTTCACACTTCCTCTGAAGCCAATGACGATGCTTTACAGCACAACACACAAAATATACAATACTTTTTCTTTTTTTTTTATTTTGACACATTTAATGAGCATGTGTGGAAAGGAGACACGATGTGCTTGTGCCCATGTGTGAGGTGGACTATTAATGCAGATGAGGTCTGGGACAACAAAGCACAACAGAAAAGATGAAAAGGAGAAAAAAATATTTTTGAGTGAAATTAATTTGACTAAAATTACACAACCCTCAAATTCTGATCATAGCTGCATAGTTCTATGCACCGGTCATACAAACTATCCATTAAACAATCTGATAAAAAAGACAAAAGAGGAATTTCTGATGTTCATAAACACCAGGCTAATATATATATAACGCCACATGCAAACAACTCAGTACATCTGGTAGAGAAGGTGACCTCAGAGTGATGTAACAGGAAGCATGGGGTCATGTGAGAGGTGAGGACAGAACGTTTTTCTGCCCTCCTCTTATGTATTCAAGCCAGTAAAGAACTCAAAAAACATCTTGATTAACAGCTGGAAAAAGGGTGAAGCTCAAATATAACATCAGCAAAGGTCAGTAAAACTGTAACGTGGAGCATACTGTTGGCCTTAAGTACACCAATAAATACATTTCAAACTAAGAATGAAGAAAAAAAATCTTTCACAGGCTACACTAAAACCAAAGGCGTGCAAAAACCATGCCATTAAACATCAGTTCATAAACAGTTCTTAAAGCACGTAACTAAAAACAACATTAAAATCATTTGGCCAGGAAAGCTGTAAACAAAGAAACACCATTTAAGTCTTGTTTTAAAAAAAATCTCTAGTTGAACACTGTATTCCTCTCAAACCTAAAGTTCAGAAGATATTCGATAAATAAATAAAATCAGAATAAATGTTCTGCGCTGTAGTTTCACATTGACAATCAAAAAAAAAAACTGTTCCTGTGTCTGACAACTCACGTAAAGCTCTGCGTTCAGCTCCGACAGGTTTCATTAAAGACTATCTACATGGATCTCTGAGGCAGCGATGCCGGCGACGCGGCTGGAAGGCACCATCGATGGGAAGTGGGTCCACTGGGTGTGGCTCTGCTCCTGAATGTCAGAAACACAACCGTCGATATAAAACCGATGGACCCTCAGTGTTAGTGGTCGGGCCAACTCTCCATCCCTCCTCTTGTTTGGTATCTACAGTGTTGGTTTACAACCCAACACGCTCATATCTGTCCCGCTATCATGAGGAAAGGGTGGAGTGGAGGTGGGAGGATGTGCAAGAGTTTGTGATTCTGTCTTTAAAGACAAAGAAGTTCAACAACCCTCCACACACACACACACACACACACACACACACACACACACACACACACACACACACACACACACACACACACACACACACACACACACACACACACACAGTCAGAAGCTGCACTCAGAGCTCATCATGGTTCTTGGTGAGGTCCTCTCCATAGTTGGTGGCCTGACTTCCCACAAACATGTTCCAGTTTTCAAGGATCTCCTCTTTGGTCAGCATCTGGTCCTGAGAAGCGAGGGGGGAATTGAAAGATACATAAGCCTTATTTGAACTGTATAAGCATATAGAAAGCCATTTTCAAATGAATCAATATCAGTGTGGCTAAAACACTGCACAGACAAGATGGTGCAGCTGAAACTATGTACCTTGTCCTTATCTGACTCGTACACCAGATGTCTGGCCTCAGCTTGGGCATGGTCATAGTCTTGTGGCATAATCCAGTGGCGGATTTCATCCTGGTCCATTTTGCCATCCTTGTTCAAGTCCCGGAAGTCAGAGAACTGCTCCCTCTCAGTCTTGACCCAGTCCGGCTCTGGACCCCCCTCCTCGTGAGCAAACATGTCAGCTGAAAAAGTGAAGACAAATGAGAGCAATGAAAGTCAAACACTTGCAGTTCAGTTTCTTTAATTAATGAATTTGATTTATTTTACTTACCAATGTACTCATCTTCATCCACGTGTCCATCACCGTTCTTGTCAATGTCCTCCAGGGTTTCCTGCAATCAGAACGAGTTAATGATGTTGTTAAAGTCAGAGACAAGGTGTCAACAATAGTGGAACTTTCACTCTGAGTAATAAACATAAACATGTCGCCCCAGGCAGGACAAGTGAATGTCTGAGGGTCAGCTGCCAGCTGGACTGGCACACTGACATGACAATCACAGGATTCCCTGCTGACGACAGCCAAACCCTCTACATTAAAAGATGATGCACACTTGTTTTTAGCAAACAATTGGTGAAACACTGGCTTTTAAAGCTCTGGCAGATGGTTTTCTCTCTCATATCCAGGATTTGACAGAGTGTGAATTTGACTAGATGGTTCCTTAAAGGCTTGCCATGCGAGGGATCATTACTTAACAACCACACACATACATGTACGGTCACTGTAGCACATCTGGGCATAACGTATGCACGCAGCTACACAGATTCAAATCACTGTATGCATCCTTTCCCGCAGGTGAGAGGCCTGAACGCTGCTGAATGATTTAGAGCCATGTAGCTTCTGTCGTCTTATATATGACTAATAATAAATAAGACCATCCATCTATCCATCTTTGAAACGCACTTAACCTGTGAAAGGTTGTGTGTAAACAAGAAGAGATGTTCACTATAAATATAAAACCAACAGACCAATACAGACCTCTGTAAACACTGAGAGGAGTTCTGTACGTGTAAGTGTGAGAGTCTCATGACAGTCACACTCAGTCTATTCAGGGTCACTTCTAAATTTTCTCATAGTTTACTATTACAGTTGATACAATACAATAGGGTTGGACCAACCAACCAATCAACCTAGTTGAAATAAATGTGTTGCGATATAGATTTTAAATTATAACATCCAGCCCTACTATAAAATTAGCCTTAACATGAGGACAGTGAAGCCGCCTTTGGGGGAAGTAGAGGAAGGTCAGCACTATATGTTCTTCATAACACCACAGATCAACAGCAGACTCTTATTAACCAACCTACAACTCTGCTGGAGGCTCTGTGGCGACCTAGAGGCCAAACCATACTCATGTTTCTGGGACAATGTAGCTGAGATATTCCAAATAGCCTTGCTGATGCACCTAAGGGACACTGAGGAGGCGAGACAAGGAAGAAACCTGTGAAGCAGAGCAGTAGCTTGATATTATTGAGGAGGTGTGCTTGTTGTCTCTGTAGATGCAGTGAACAAACTGCATGGTGCAACACATCAGTGCTGGGGTGGGCACTTTACAGGGTACTGTAGTGGAGGTCTGTGATATCTGCACGTAGATATGTGACATTTCAACAGAGTGCTCTGTTATGTGAGAGAGTGAGTGTGTAGGATGGCACTCAGTGAAATGACTTCATGCTCCTGCCTGAACATGCACTACAACCTCCGTCAGTCATCCGTCCTGCGAGCCTACAATCATCTAAAGCTGTGAAGAGACTCTTCCTTCGAATCACTTTCCCCCTCATTTGGCTACATACACCGTCAATTACTCTTTGTTTCACAATGGTGCGAAAGACCTGTGTTAAACAAAAAAAAAAACCTACTAACTACTGTGAGAAGCAGGCCTCTCATTAGCTCCAGCTAGATTCACCACAATCAGTGAAGACGCCCCTGGCTGAACAGTTCTTTGGTAACATTGGGTGACATCATAAAAATGAGAGATTAATAATTAAATCTGTCAAATGGGTAGTACAACTTTTATGAACAGAGCAGCATAGTGCATCACTGCCAACGTTTGCCACGCAACTGTTCCATGAAGCCAAATTTATATTTAAAGATTGAGTCTTAAATGGGACAGTCGGTCCCATCCCACTGGACCTGTTCCAAAAAAATATAGAAACTCAATCATTTCCCAGCCGAATTATCCAAATGTGGTGCGTTTATCCGAGTAGCCATCAGATTAAACACGTGGGATAGAACTCAGATCTGCTCCTGTAATGAAATAATATTTCTTAGCATACCGACAAATGACAAAACCCTAAATTTAAGGAATTTTATTCTCTCCTGCATGTACATGTGCATGTCTAGGATTGTTCTTAGTGTCGCTCTGCAAAAACCTCACTCCCCCTTTCGAATCATAATCACCATGTGGCCACAGAGGGCTTACCAGAACCACAGTGTCCTTCATGTGCTCAAACTCCTCAGGGTGGAGGAAGGATGTGAATTCCTCTCTGTCTGCTGCCAGGTCCCCGTTCAGATCAGCTGTTCTGAACCTCCTCTCGTCACGAGGAAGCATCTTCTTGAAGCTGAACTGGTCTGTTGATTCATCAAACTCCTCTGGGTTGGCTACGAGGGGCAATTATAATCAGAAATAGCGATATTACACTTTAATACTGCACTGCATGTAAAAGCTGACATGCTTAAAAAAAAAAAAAAAAAAAACACATACCGAGGTAGTATCCATACGTGGCTTGCTTGTACTCTTCCCATGAAATCTTGTTGTCTTTGTTGAGGTCGTAATCTGTCCACACCTTCGCCACATTATCGTACACATAACGCTTCTGGACACGTTTGATCCAAGCCTTGAGTTCATCTGTGGTGATGTAGCCATCGGCGTCGCCATCTATCCGCTCCACTATTTTCCTGAAAGGCGAGAGAATAAAGACAGGGAGTGTCTGTTGGTTAGTTATTACTTTCAATACTCAAATACGGTGGTAAAGATCCAACACAGCTGCAAATATGTGCAGTCAAGCGCTAAAGTCAGTTCTTTGTTTTTTTGGCTGTTTTGCCTCCAACGTGCACTTAACTACTCTTCCTACCAGCAGGCAGGAGAGTATCAAAAACAAATATCTGGTTGTACCATTTTTACTACAATAAAAGCAGCTTCAATGGGAGTACTACTGTAGTAGGAGGAGCAGGCAAACCCATTCTAGTGAAGGATGCAGTGTGGCTGTGGTGTATTCTTAGAGCTGGGTTGCCACGTTGTGATGTGAGGGGTCCTCCCACTCTCACCGCCACAGGGAAGAGTTTGTCTTTGAGAGGGGGAAAGCCCATTTAGCCAACGTGTGTAACGTGGTGCCAACTTGTCACCCAAGCAGCAGCAAAGAGAAAAACTAAGACTTTGAAGTGAGTGAAGACGCACGTAGCGCATGACTGTGACTGACAGCAGCTCAGTATGAGGACTGCCTGCTGCCGCACAGCTTTACTCAAACCTCATCACCTACAAATGGTTCTTTAATGATGATCTATAATTAAGACTTCGCCTAAGCAATTAACGCTATAGGCGTGTGTGCGAACAGTGCCGGTGGTGTAATAACGCACCGTTTTACCTTATCATGGCTTGCTGGCATGCACATCTCTCTCAGGCACTCGTGCTGATGTTGTCAAAGTTTAATGTCCTGAACAGCTACACGCAACGCGGGCCAGCAGAAGAGAGTGAGTGTGCGTGATTTACTCAACGCAGCCTGTGACAACAACAGCGAGGCTGCCAGGGCCACACACCTGATGCTGTCCACAGAGAGATCAGAAGAAAATGTCCTTACCCGAGCCTGTCTTTGCTCTCTTCAGGGGTGAGCTGATCGAATGTTTTGGCCTCCTCTTTGCCCAGAAAGGCCTCATGGTCATACTGGAAGCTCTTATTGTCTTCGTGGGCTTGCCTGCTCAGTTCAGGGTCCTGATAAAGGACCCTCTCTTTTCTTAACGTTGGCTTGGCGTGCACGACGGTGCACAGGAGTGCGGCACACACGAGGCCGAGGACGTCCATGAGTCCAGGATGGTCTGGCTCCTTCCTCTCTGAGGCCAGAACAGTTGTTTCTAAACTGGGCCTGTGACAATGAGCAAGCGGCTATGTGGCCGACGCACACTAACCTTTCCTTCGTCTCGCTGGCAGCGGTGCTTAAAAATGCTGCAGCTGCCAGTTACTAAACCTGCGAAGAGCACCTGAACCCTCGTACAAGTCCACTGAACACACCAGCAGCCCTCACCCAAAACGGTTTTAGGCAATTCTGTCCCCTTTCCTGAGGAAGGGACGCAACCAAACGGGAATGTTCTGCCGCCTTACGTACAGCCAATCAGAGTGTTCGTTTCAGGCAGGGCCCAGCCTCGTGCAAAGGCAGAAGCCCTGCTATTGGCCCGCGGGATGTCGGTAACACGAGAGCGATTCAGGCGCCACGTTGCAAGCTGACGCGCAAACCGTGGAGTCAGTGTTGGTCAGGCTACGTAGAAATACAGTGTGTCTGAAGTTGCAGCACCTCAACAACCTGAAGACCTGTTTCAGAGTCATGTCTGCGTTCCCAGTCATACCGACATGCACCCGCCATGACAGTGTGCCTGTGTGTCAGTGTGGCGAGCGTGCATGCGTGTGCATGTGTACGGTAAAAACAGGATTCAGACCCCCAGTTCCCTTATTTATGCACTGTCCCCCACAAATATGCACCCCTGTGGAGTCTTGCCTTTGCTGTAGTTTTTAAGTAGTCTTTTTTAGGTCATAATCAAGTAAATACTGAGTGCATACCTTTGTTAATGATATACTAAGATACTAATGTACACTAAGCTGCAGCATCAGACTGATAGAAAAAGTTGCCTCATGTTTGTTTGCTGGACACAAGCCGGATCATCACAGTGTGAGTGTGAATTATTTTCTTTGACACAGAACAATAGATGCTAAATATTTTAGACTGGTTAGTTGGTTTCATAGAGGTTGCTAACATTTAGTATTTTAAGTTTAGGGAAATATCAGGAGGAAGAGAGAATGAGAAAAGTGGGAGGGTTATGGATTTTTCCCCCTTTTTGTTTAAGGGATGCTATGGTAGTATATAATAATAGGAGAGCAGGGCATCTTTTAAGTTTTTCTCACCACAGATTTCTATTTATGTCCATTCTGACTTAAGGTTGCTCGTGTGTGCCCCTCAGAGCCTGGGCCCATTCTGCTCGTTCAACTGTTAAAGTCACCTTGCGTGTGAAAACCACGTCAGCTGTGCAGAGTTTAGTGAGAGCACACACAGCACAGCATTCACTATTTCTCCTGCACATCAGCAAGCACTGTAAGTTACCAATGGTACTTAATATGTGTTTTGATATTTATGACTTCAACATGTCTGCCCATGCGACTTAGGCATCATGTGATTTTATTATGACAGAAAGTAAGATATCTGGTCTCAAACAGAATACTGCATCATCTGATTTATTCTGATTTATTTTTATTATTTGAAGTCTGGGAGTGAAATAAAATATTGGGGTTGAAGAAGCACCAACAGAGCTGGCACCACCATTCATTTAATGGCAGTAATAAACATTTATTCAGCAATTCTTTGTTAGAAAATGGAGACGCTGCAATAAATATGATGTTGTGAGATAATGGGGGAAGGGTATTGCATTATTTCTGAGTCAAGGGGAGGGTGCAAAGGAAACATTTGCCTAATAACCCTGGGGAGCATCTTACAGAGCTCCGGAGAGGTCACAGTGGGAATATTTTCTGAACGACTTCTGAGTTCCCTCATAAAAGAAAAGTGTGTTGGTCCAGTCCAGTTATGATGCATCACCAGTTTATGTTAATGCTCTGCAGATACTGCAGGAAGGGCAGATGATGTGACACTTAAAATTGTGCATTTATTGTTGATTACTCCTTTCAAAAGGCTGAGCTCTGACAGTATCCGTGCACTAAGTGTGAGCATAGCTGCAGCCGCTCTGCCTGGCTGTGCTGGTTGAAGCTGTGGCTGTGAATATGGTTATTGCTTGGACTACTGCTGCATTTGTTTTTGAATCTCTGATGCTATGGATATGGTTTCAGTAGCTGCACTGTGACTACTCTTTACTGCTCCTGTTAACATTAGCCAAGAAAACATCATTAAGCCACAGGGAATTTGAACTCACAGTGCCTCTATCAGATATGACTGATGATTGGTTACCAATACGCCAAAGGAGATCAGGAGCTTCATTCATGCTCAGCCAGCAACTACTCAGTGTGTTACACCCATTAAAACTCACAGCCATGGCTACAACCACGATCAACAACAAACAAAGCTATGTCACCTCATGGCAATGGTCATAGTCACAGCTGTAATCTGTCATAATCAGCCACAGCAGCCCTTTGTAGTAACACAGCATAGGGAGCTGGCTTAACTAGCACTGTTAAAGCTCTGCTAGTTATCTGTATAGCTGCAATGATACAAACATGTGCCTGAGCCAGCCAGAGCTGAGGATGCACCAACTCATACTGCGGTCACTGCTAGGGATGGTCTAATACATAATACTGTTGCTCAGCTCAGCTCATTCCAACTCAAAGCTGGAATGACAAGCTTCCACCTATTAAGTTAGGTTTTTAACCTAGTTTTTTAGTGTGCAAAGTTAAATTATTCCACTTTCTGGCACCACAGAGCCTAAGGAACAATTTCCCATGTTGGTGTTAGGGATGCACTGATCCAGTGTGCCATATCAACATTAGCTCCAATACTGATCTTATTAAGTGGATCGGTTATCGCCCTGGATGTGACCGATGCACCATGTCATTATGAGATTCAGTGTTTCCGCTATCACTTTATTCTCTCAGTCAATGTGGGCTGCTGTGGCAATATTTGGCCTTATCTTACCTTTATATGAAAATTATTCCAATGAGGCACAGCAAGGTCTAGAGATTGAATTTAGTGAGAGCACTTATATTGGACCGTGCTCGGTTTTGTTAGATATCCACAGTTGAGGTATCATGAGAGAAAAAGTTGGATCAGTACATCCTGGTATTAAACCCAGACAAGCACAAGTCAGCACTAGCTCTAGTCTTTAGTAGTAAGTGTTTCAGCTCCAGCGGATGTAAAGAGAAAAGTCAGTGTGTTAGAGAGGCGACAGTGACCCGGTTTTGTGAACTTCATGCTTGCTTCATGCTTAACGTTTTGAGAAAGACTCAGAAAGAGCTCGCATGTGGATGGTGGGGGGGTTGCGATCATATCTACATGAAGAAGACCAGAAGAATCACATTACTCAGATGCATCTCAACATGCTGTTATATGGTCGAGCAGACTCTGTACCCTGGAAACAACTTGCTGACACTGCCATGCCTAATCCTCCTTCGTGGGCAGGGGAAACATGTACTTCGTCATTCATCAGTAGCATAATA
Source organism: Chaetodon trifasciatus (assembly GCA_037975065.1). Lineage (NCBI taxonomy): Eukaryota > Metazoa > Chordata > Actinopteri > Chaetodontiformes > Chaetodontidae > Chaetodon > Chaetodon trifasciatus. The sequence goes on from JBBMOE010000001.1 coordinate 16,728,478, forward strand.
AGCCAGCACATGGCACTTTGCTGTTTTGCATAAATAGTACACCCCAGCTTATGATTATAAAGGGGCCCTGGAGCTAACTAGCCTCTTTATTCAATTAATGAATAGTTAATGTATTTAAATTAGTCCTGCCTGGTCAATTTGAATCAGTGTGTTGTGCAGACATGAAGAACTACAAATGTGTTTTTTCCAGACACATTTCTGAAATTTACTTTAAAAATGTATCAATCAATTTAAACCTCTATTACATTAAAATGCTTTGTTGATAAATTATTAATATTAAACATATATTTCGCAAACCTCATCTACAAGAGGAAATTATCTATATTTTTAACCTGTATTATATATTTGAACATCATCCATGGTGCTTAACTCACGTGAATTAAAATGTATAACATTTTATTGGCTTAATCCCAGATACTCCTGGACATTTTTGAGATACAGTCTATATGTTGAAGGTTATTGAGAAGTTAGGATTAATCTCAAAACAATGGTAGCATGGCTGAACAAGTGTAGGCATTAACATGTTGGAGGGAGAACGTAGATGGGAAGAGTGGCTTTCAACATGAATATTTCACTGAGGAACAGAGCGGGGAGGGAGGGGAAGGCAGCTACAGGGGTGTTCAGTTAACCATGAGATTACACACACTGCAGAAGGCATTTGGTTAATGTAATTAAGAAAACCCTATGGTGGGAGACACAGAGCATTAGTGTCCAGGATATACGGTTCTGTTGTGGCCTCTTGCTGCCCCATGCTCACAGCCACAGACTGTATTTATCAAAGTTGCTAATAAATTTGTGTGTGTGTGTGTGTGTGTGTGTGTGCAAAGAACGCTTTGTGTTTAGTTTAAGCGTTAAAAATTCATCTGAACACGTGAATATCTAAGTGCTTATTAATAACTGAGATCTTACACAGATTTCTGTAAGAGAATTTGACTGTGAAAGCTTTTTTTATGTACAAAGTATTTACTCATCTGAGGATAAATGTAGGCTATTGCAACAATATTTCATTTAATATAGAAAAATAACCAGTCTCTTCTTGAAGCCTTTGAACAGACTGTGGCTGTGAATCTCATGGACGCTGCTCAGGCCACTCCTCTGCTTTTGGCTGTCAAAGCTGAGTTTGCTGCTCGGTCATCTGACCAGTTGAGGTAACTGGAGAGTGTGCTTTGCTCTGTGCTGTCAGTCAGCTGCATCTCATGGCCAAAAAGGGTAAGTGGGTTCATCTCGCTGCTTCGCTTCAAGCTGCCCCATTACAGCTTTAAAGCAGAAAGCAGAGAAGAAAACAATTCAGACCTCTAAAATGATATTAATGTTAAACGTGAAGCCTCATCTGCCCTGAAATGTACTCATTCCCATTTGCTTAATATAATTTTTTACTCAAGAAGAGCTGCAATGATTAATTGATTAATCGATTAGTTCAACAGAAAATTGATTGGCAACTATTTTGATAATAGATTTCATGCGAAAATGCCAAAAATATTCTTGGTTCCAGCTTGTTAAATTCAGGGATTTGTTGGTTTTCTTAATCCTACAGGAGCGTAAACTGAATATCTTTGGGTTTTGGAACATCGGTCAAATAAAGCAACATATTTGAATACATGTTCTTGGTCTATGCTAAATTACAGCAGGCATTTTTCACCAGTATTTTACTGAGAAAATTATTAATCAAGAAAATAATTCATAGATTAGACGATAGTGAAATAATCTTTAGTTGCAGCCCAAAATTTGAGAGAGAAAAAATCTTTGATGGTGGGTAACATTTCCCTCAAGTTGATGAGTAAAAAGTAACAGTGAGTCCAAAGAGCAGATTAGGCTAAAACCACTGGCTGACCAAAAACCAGCGAAGACATCCAGTACAGCATCCTCACAGGAGAAAGAATTTGGCACAGTTATTGTTGTTTTGACCTTTGAAACTACAATGTTATCATTTCTTAATTTACTCGTCTACTTTATTTCCTCCAGGCACCATAATTCCACCAAAGTTCCTCCATTTTTTAAACAAATTGTCATTGCAGTTTGAAGTGTGCTCAGCGCAGTGTGTTCGTGGGATTTCCCGGTGCTGTTCTTCATTAATATGAGTTCTGTGTCACCTTTTCTACAACAGTTTTCCATCAAGTTTTAGGCTGGTGGAGGGGCTGAAGTAGAATATTGATTTGAGTGAACAATAACAGGGAATATAGAGTCTCTCATCACACAATTACTCTCCACAATTTCCCTCTCCCTTGTGAATTTTCATAGTTATAATAATTCACCACCCCTACTATTCTGGATAGATTAATAAACTTCTCATTGCTGCCACATAGGAGAAAAGAAACCTTTGCTCTGTTTAATGACAATTGTAAAGTGGAGGCAATCATGGGATGCCTCCCATGACATTTCCCCGCTCCTGTCCGCTCCACTTATCTTAGACAAATGGCCGTGCCAGACCACTATCGAGATGAAACGTTTTCCCCGAGTCATTACGTCTGTCACCGGGGCCATTTCCATATTGAAAAATCTGAAACAATAAACGACGCCTGAGCCTTTAATAACTGTGAAGGAATCATATTTGGAAAATTGCATTGAAGCAATAACCTTTTCTCCCTGTAATTAGATGACAGAGAGGTCCTGGTTTTAATTAAGTCAGCAATTTATAGTTGCGCAGCCATACCTCAGCGTGTTGATTAGTATAGGAGGGATCACAGAACAGCATTGCCTCAATTTGAACAGATTTGATCTAGTAATTACTGTGTTATATGGCAAAGGCCGCAGCAAGTCTCAGACTCAAGACTCTGTCGATGCAGTGCTCCGTGAAGCATGGTCCTTCCCATCGTTACTCGAGCTGCAAATATGTGGCGAGCAAGTGTCTGTCTGAATAGGTCTTCAAAGGGGGTCATCAACAGAGGACATAATGTTTGAGGAGGCATATTAAGGTGGGATTGTGAATGTGAGGCCCTGTGTGTGTGTGTGTGTGTGTGTGTGTGTGTGTGTGTGTGTGTGTGTGTGTGTGTGTGTGTTAGAGCTGATTTGTTTGGTTGCAGCATCATTTTATGCCGCACCTTAATTGATCCCATTGGTCACTGTTAAACGTTAACATTTGCACGAGGGGGCAGAACAGTTAAGGATGCTGTTTTAGTGCTGTGTTAATAAACATGGCAATTTACTGTCAATTTATGTCCTGACAGGTCGTAATGAAGACCATGAAAAGAAGATTAGCTGGAGCTGTTATAGCAGCCCGTCTGGGGACCGTCATCATGAGACTGTGGGGACCAGTGCTTGTTGTGTGAGCTGGCACCCTCTGGCTTTCTGTAGCCGTCCACATGATTGACATTAATGGTCCAGTTTTGGGAAAGAATGGTGAATTCGTGTTCTCTCTTTTGGGAATGTGACATTTGTCACATTACACAGACATGCACCTATAGGCGATCAGAACAATAGCACATGGCGGCCCCCTTGACACATCATTAGCGACATCAGACAGATGCTCGTGATCTGTGCTGCTAATTTCATTAGCTTCTCCAGCTAACCATTACAGTGTAAGTGCGGTAAAGGCCTGTCTTTCATGAAAGGAAGAAGTGCACTGTTGGTTTCCCTCTCCTCTCTACCTTTATGCGTTCATTTTTGTGGCTTACAGTATTTAAAATTAGTTACACAGCCACCCTTAATGGGGAATAAGGCAATCAAACTGATGCCCTGCTGCAAATTGAATGATTTGGTAAGACTATGACACATTATGACACTTTATGAGGGGAGCAGGATGTCTTCAAAACTGAACAGGAAGTGCACACACCTGGCAGAGATCAGATAAACAGTGCATGAAGGCTCCTCCAGCACTTCCAATCTCTGAAATACAAATCCCAGAGGCTTAGTGGAAGAATGGGGTTAATTAATCCTAGAGGACATCTCAGATTGAGGAGTGGCCCCCCTCAGCCCCCTAGATCTTCCCTCCATAAAGGTCATATTTCACAATAAGGGACCAACGCATGTGTTGCCCCTCTGAGGACTTCTCATCCTCCTCCTTCAAAACATCTAATTTGATCTCCTGCTTTCAATCAGCGTAACTATATCGCCTGAGAACAAACCCTGGAACACACTGGGACATTAAGTGCTAATACTAAACGCCATCCCCAGGCTTTGAATCATCCATAGATCTGTGACAAAGTGCCCTCAGAGGCCATGGAGTCTGGTGCTAAATGTCCACCCCTGGCAAAACATCATTTGTGTGCTGACGCTACATGCTAAAGAGTGTCTCTAGGCCTTGGCTGCGTGACTGTGGCCTGTGATTTATGGGTCATCATTTGGGTGACATTTTCCTCTGGTCCAATGTTCTAGTCAGTTGTGATTATAATACTGTCTTTACACCTTCTCTGCACTGTGGCATGTTGGAGGGAGACTGTGCTCAAGTGTGTGCACGTACCACAAACGCCATTTCCAGCCTCTGTGCTGTTGCTGCAGGGTGGAGGACACTCTTGTACGGCCACAAAGATCTTAATACTATGTGATACAAAGAAGTTTGTCTCCATAGTCTTATGAGCCGCATTCTTCTCACAGCACTGCATGACGAGACCAGTGAAAAACTGGCGTCAGAATTAAAACAACAGAAATCAAGAAACTAAACATTAGTACTTTCTCTGCACTACACCTTCTTTCCCGCTGCGGGTGATCGACAACACCCTCAAACTCTTTCTCTGTGTCGTCTGACTTGATTCCCCGCTCCTCCATCCAGCAGATAGGGTGGTGGAGCAGTTTTGGCTGTAGAAAGAGTGTCTCCCCTGGGCTGCAGCGTGGCTGCTGTCCTCCTTCTCTCCCTGCAGCTGGAGCTACCAGAGCCAGATGCTACGTAGCTCCACCACCCTCTGTCCCCCCTCTCTCTCTTCCAGGAGGATGGTGCCCAGAGAGGAGGATGACAAACGCCTGTGCCTCCTCTTACTGACGGATTTGGACGACCTGACTCCAGCCCCGCACTGTTCCAACCGCCAGCACAAGATGTTGACTTAATGGAAGGGGGTTGGCTGTGGATTGGCCCATATGTGTTTGTATTGGGAAAATATGGCAGGGCGGTGTGTCTGTGTATCTGTGTATTCAGTAGGATTGTGTGTGTCTGTGTGTGTGTCTTCACCTAGCCCAGACTGCCTACATCCATCATGCCATGGCACTCTGGCAGAGAGTGGGACTCAGACAGCTTCACTAACACACGGTCAGTTAAATTGCCTGTTAAATTGTCCTGGTCCGTCGCTATCTTAGGTGTAGATAAAAACACTGCACTTAAAGCCTGCACTTAAAGGCAGAAATTGTCAAGTAAATGCCAGCTTCCCTCCATGCATAGAGAGAGGGAGAGAGTAAGAGAGGGAGAGACAGAGATCCTCTGAGGGAAACACATTTCCATTACGAGACAAAATTCTGCGGCACACACAAACACAGGGGAACGTACGTGTGTCTATTGTAGATGCCACAACTCTTAACTTATTTAAGAGATATTTCTCAAGCTAAAATATCAATAATCTTTAGATTTGTGTCAATTTAAGCAGTGTGTACTCAGATAGTATGACCTAGTGGATATTATAGTAGATATTTCAATGTATAAAACACTTCTTTTTTTTCACATCAGAAGCTTCACAAAATGAACCAATGTTGACCACATGAGCTCCAGGCCCGCCTGATCAATAGGCTAAATTATGCATGAGCAGCAAAACCGTAATACCTCTTCATCAACCGTCACTGTGCTCCCTTAATGATTAAAACAGCGGTCTCAATCCAATACCTTTGACATTTCTCTCCATGCAACCAGATGGAAAATTAAGTCTCATTCTTTTAACATTACTTGGATATTGTGGATAATTGCCTGCATCCTGGCTGTGGACCTGGAGCAGAAAGCTTTAGAGAGCTGTTCTCCTGTAACCAGTGGTGAACAGTGGATTAGTTGTAGCCTCTGGTCAGTGCTTTACTATAAAGAATGACAAACATTCATGTGTAATCTAAATATAAGTTCGTATATCAATCTCACACAAATTTAGATTTTGAAGATTTGTAAAAGATTGGTGAAAGCTCGACAGGAAAACTAAAACTCAGGAGTCTGTGGAATTAAATTGTACAGCTAAACTATAGTTTGAAATGTTGTATAGTTTTTGCTTTCGTTCTGTATTTGGCCCAAAACTCCAAATGGAAGCCTCTGTGTGTATTCAAATGCATGTTTACAAACTAATACTTTTTGATTATTTACACTAGTTAAATATTGATGCTTTCTAAAATTACTTTGTTATTTCATGGATCATGAGAATTATGGGTTATGTACATAGCCAGTGGGTGATAACGTGACATTAAAACCTTACATTTAAACAGTTAAATACTCTATTGACTATCATCTATGGAGCTTTTTCTATTAAGCTTAAAATGTATAAATACTGCAAATAGAGAGACTCTTTTAGTCTTTTAACGCGCACACACACACAGACACACACACACATATATAATTTTCTTAGATAATGTGTCAGATTCAAGGTGACATACTGTGGCATTTATAGCAATATTATACCATTAATAAGTAGATGGATGGATGTAATCTGCAAGCGTAAACACAGTGACATCATTTCTATTGACAAGCGAGGGCACTACATCCATACATTAACTGCATCACTGAACAATGAGTGCCAATGACTGTTAAAAACATCAGTATGTCTCAACAGCCATAAGAAAATATTTTCATGTCACAACTCCAAGGCCTATAGAAAATCTGATATGTAATCAAATGAGTAGTGCTCCGAAAGTTACATTTGTTTTCACACCTTTGTCATATCTTTGTCAATAACATCGTGTTGGTATTTATCAATTAAGTAAATGTCTGGATAAAACAATATCCTCAGAATCTGTGACCTGTCTGACCCTCATTCACATGATGCCAACATACATAACTGACAAATGAACAAAACAACCATGTTCTCATTTAATTCTATAATCTAATTAATGCCAGGACTCAAAGCACAGGCAGTGGACTCAAACAGGGAAAGTAATCATTCAGCAAAATGTCTACCAGTTCACCTGAATACAAACAGTGCCAGATCACTTGTGTTCAGCGGAGTGAAAAAGAACCCAGCAGCACATTTCGATATTAAACTCTTCCACATCCTCGTTCAGAGTTTTGTGGATCCCTTGTTCAGCGCTAGGGGGCAGAAAAGCTCCACAAGTGGCGGCGGCGGAGCTCAGCGAGGCTGCTGGAGGAACAGCTGCCGCACGCAGGCCAAGTTTCCTACTGTCTGTCATCATCTGAGGATGCTTTTGTAAGATTTAGCCTCTGCTTTGCATTAAGAGCTTAAGATATACTTGATTCGAACTTGCTTTTATTGTTCCACCCATAATTAGCGTTGAATTGAAAGCATGGTCCGTCAAGTCAGCACATTAGCGCCTCACATATGCCTCTACATCACATATCTACAAGGACAGTTTCATCCTGAGTAACGGATGTGCTCGTAGGAGAGAAGGCAGAGTGATGGCGGGGTCTTCCTATTGCAGTGTTTCACTCTGGGTCCACATGGCAGCATCGTCCCTCCCCCCGTCGCTTCTCAGGTCTGAATCTTGACTCGTTTTCAGGTCTGCCATTTGTTCAGGGAGATGTGATGATGTCGAAAAGCCAAAGTGCAACCTTCTTGCAGGCCCTCTCCAGTGGTGGCTGAGCAGGCAGGGGACTTTGCGGGGGATTTTGGCTAAACGTCCGCCCATCTGCTTGCCCATCTGAAGAGGGGCAAATCTTAACTTTCACAATGCAACTTATGGAGGAAGTCTCTGCGCGCATGAGAGCGCGTACGCGTGCGTGTGCGTGGGAGAGAGAAGGGAGCGAGCGGGGACTTTGAAGCCAATGTGATGAATATTCATCACAGCACATGACAGTTTTTATTGCATGTGGTATAACCTGGTTTGTGATTGGCGCTGTAAGAGGGCGTTAGGCGCACTTTTACGCACAACATATGCAAAAATTAAATCCATAAATATCGTTTTTTGCATGTTTGGATTATCAATTATGATTCTTTGCTGCATTACTCTTATTATGCAGCTTTACTAAAACCTGTCTTCAACCTTAAATCAATGCGTGCCATCGATTTATTAGATTCTGTTCAAGAAGGAATTTTCTCATTTGCAGTTCAACCCATTTTCCAAATGAAACCCTTGGACTGAGGTCAGAGATCAGAAAAGTTAAGAATATCTTGATTTAAAATTCAAACGCGACTCCTTAGAGTGGAATGACATGGAATGTTTGATACCAACTTTTACGCGCGCGCTCAACCGCACATTCGCACACTGTGTGTGTGTGTGTGTGTGTGTGTGTGTGTGTGTGTGTGTGTGTGTGTGTGTGTGTGTGTGTGTGTGTAACGATGTCGAGCCCCAGTCCTGTTTGGACCCTCAGATGTCGGGCTGTAGTGCGCAGGCATCACACTAATGCAGGGTGACCGGGGGCCCTCTCCTGCGACAAAACCCCAGAGCTGTCCTCAAATCAATACATGTCAAAGAAATATGAAAACAAACAGCCAGTAAATGGGAATGACCTTGTGATCTGAAATTAGGGGTTAAATACTGTGCTGCGCAAAGTATAAACTCACCAACCTGGCTGTTCCTGCCTTGTTAGAGGAAGGAATACAATTCAGTCTGTCTTTTTTTCAGCGCTTATATTTCATGATGTGATACGTCATGGTTCAACCATCATTGTTTACTGAATATTCCATATAAACGACTGCGTGCGTCCTGGTTTGTGGGCTCTCTCTCTCTCTCTCTCTCTCTTTTTTTTTTTTTTTTTTTCTTTTTTTGCTTCAACGCAGAAGGAGGGTTGCATCTGTTAGGGTCCAATGTTACTCTTAATTACTGGCCTTCATGTTCTCCATGGCCCTCAACCGTCTTTAATTAAAACCTTGATTAGGGGGGAGGAGGTCTCGGGCAAGACTATTACCAGATGGGTTTTCAGCAATAATAATAAAGACTTTATCCGCTGCCGCCGCTGCTGCCTGTGTGCCATAAAGCGCAGAGCTCGCTGCCCGTCCATATCAAAGCACAGCAAGCAGAAAGAGGCTGTTAATTACGCTGGTAATTACTTGTCTAATTACTGTTCGTTTGTGATTAGATTTAGAAACGTTTCGAGGGCTATAGAGAGGCTTTCTGTAGCCAGTATGTAGGCTTAACACTGTATGGGCTGAAATGTAGTGTGCATCCACAGCGGGGTGCTGCTGAATAACCGGCCTATAAGGGATGGAGTGAATAAGATCAATAGTGAAGCACTGACCCGAAACTTATCTTTATTTTTCTCGCTGAAGTCCTCAATAATCTGTATGTACAAGGTACAACAAAGTGCCTCCAGAATAAGACACAAACATTTGTCAAACGCAAATTTCACTGCTTCCCTTTCTCGCCATGTTTGCCTGCATTACATTTAACACGTTTTTTCCCTTCAGAGCTTGGCATGCTTTAGTGAGCTTTCTTTAAAAGTAGTGAAGAGGTCAGCTTATGTCACATTTTAACGACGAGCTTTTACACGACCTTTGAGAGCCCCTGGAACTCATATTTTCGGTGTTAAAAAAATCAATAATGCATCCTGGCATATTCTGCAGAATTGCATATTAGCGATTTAAGATTCGCCACATTATGAATATATCTTGCCAATGGTCTGAAAGTCATTATGAGTGCGCACAGGCACGCCGCCGCTTTTCTATTCAAGACAGAGAAACTTGCAAATAACAATCAGTTCAGTTATCCTCAAAATATTTACTGCAGGATCGGGTTTGTCATCCAGACACAGAGAAGGAGGGAAGAGACGGGAAGTGATTTCTTGCTGCACTATGTGCGTCCATTTTCCAGACGGTTTGTCGTCGTTATTGCCTGATTTAGTGTGTGTTGTTTTACATAGCCCAGTTATCTGTGAGAGTTCACGTACAGCAGTTGTGCCGCTGCATCCATTTATACATATCACCCAGATCTGCGTTGAGTTTGTCACATTTGCTGTTTTATGTTCTGTCTCCTCTCTTGCTTGGAGCTATAGGCTTGTTTGTAGAAGGTCGCACTGGCCTGTGCGCAATACTGGCATCATTTATGTATTTATTTGGACATTTTAAAAGATTTTTTTTTCCAGTTTTGGGCACAAAATATCTATCTATCTATCTATCTATCTATCTATCTATCTATCTATCTATCTATCTATCTATCTATCTATCTATCTATCTATCTATCTATCTATCTATCTATCTATCTATCTATCTGGGTGCTATATGTGGTCATGTGTGCTGCGGTGCCGACAGGATAATTACCTCTCCTCCTCGGATCCTCTCTCGTTGCTCCTCTGCAGCAGGTGCTCCGGCCTGTCTGACCCTGCACAGAAAAGCACCAGAGGCCAGGTGATGACATTAGCGAAATCATGTCTATTTTTACGCGCACATCCCGCCCCCTTCATCACGAGAGAAAGGAGCGTGGCCGTGTAATCTTTACAAATGCCATCCCACCACCTGTCAGTCACTGTGCTTGTTGAATCGTGGTGAGGTGAGCCTCTGTGCGCAATAATGAATCGGTACTATTGTCTTGTGGAGAACAGGTCCGGAGTACTTCCTTTTTTGGCTGACGTATACAGCATAGGCTATAATTGTGATTTTAATTAATATTCATCATAATGACTAAAAGCATTTCAGTGTAAGCGAGGTTGTATAGAAACAACTCAGTGATTTTACTGCATTGGCTGTTTGCGACGTGATGTCCATTATTTTTGTCAGTCAAATTTCTTAACCTGTGTAGCAATTTTGTCCTACTTTTCCCCAGCTCATTTGAACACAGCGTTTGAAAGGGTTATTTATTTATACTCGCAAAAAAAAAACAAACAAACAAAAAAAAACACTGATTCCAGTCATTCTGGGTCAGCTGATGACCCACAACGCTTCGTAGCTTACACATGGAAATCAGAAAGCAAGAGCTGATCATACAGCTGTTTACAATAGCATTAACAAATTAACAAATAGATATCAAATACATATAAACGGATAGAAAGGCTCTAATACGACCCACACCAGCGCTGAGGAGTCTCTTTAGAGCGCAATATTTTTGCTAGAATCCATCATCAGCCCTGCCCTAGGGATTATGTATCATGACCATAACTACCATACCGCGTGTCGGCTATATCGCACATGAATTACACAGAAGAATGCACAACCTCGGCGCACAACGTTATTCACAAAAATCAGTCGCATCACAGCCCTCACACGAGTGATGGGGAAGCCCTTTCAGTGCGGATCATTGCAGAGGTTGTGACAGATGACAAGAGGTGCATTTTTCATCTTCACATCTACACATGAAAAACAAGTCATTAAAGTGTTATTGCCGTTGCTGAGGGTGATGTTAAAGCTTTAATGGAAATCCTGCTTATTATTTCGTCTTTTGGGTCTGACTTTAATCAGATGAAAATATGTTGGAGAAAGCGCTCATTACATAATAAGTCGAGAAACATCAATGCATCTCGAAATAAGGCAGATGTTTGTTTTTGATCTATTAGCCAATTAATAATTGATAAGTAAAATATGCAAAAAAAATATTTTCCAACTGTTGCTAAGATGTGCTCTGAAAAAGAACTTCACAAACTGTTACTTAACTGAGCGCATGTCCGGTTTCCTTAATTATTTGTGAACCGAATCACTCATTGAAAGCAACAACACAAAATCCAAGGTCGAGTGGGTCTGCTAACTACAAATCATAGGTGTTATATAGACACAATCCTCTTTGGTGGTGCTGAATCCAGGCCAACACCCTTTAGCTGATGCGTAATTTACCTCGCCGTGCGTAATTAACTGCTTCGCCGCTAGACCCCGGTATGTGTAACACTTTATTTTGAACTGTGCAATACGTTTCCATTAAACGTTATTAAAGCGCGGGGAGTGACGAGCTCTCATTTGTCTTGTCAGGACATCTGACAACCTCGTTAGCTCCCATTTTCCCCTGTCAGCTCACAGCGCGACACGGACACTGACTTCAGCCACTCCTGGCAAGCGAGTGATAAATGCGCCTACTCAGCCCTGCGCAAAACAGCAGCATTATTGTTGCCAGCACGAAGCATCAGAATCAATCACAGGCAAGTCTGCGTGGCAGGTGTCAGTCTTACTTTTTTTTTTTTTTTTTTTAAATCCAGCCCACTGTCAATCTTTAATCTAATTTAAAGGGTCATAGATTTGGGGCATAATATCCCCTCGTTTGGACTGTCTCTCTCCAGTCTGACTGAGCGGACTGACCATGTGCACAACCGCCGATACAGCCCGCATTTAGAGCTGCACACAGGCCTCACTCGCAGATTAGAGGTGTCGCAAATGGAATTGTTATAAATTTTTGTGAGCAAACGGAGGAGCTTGTTATTTGCGGGAAAAACTGGGTGGGGGCAGAAGAACACTTAATGGCATGGGATCTTTCCGCTCGCTGCACTTTCAGATGCAATTGTAGATCGAAGTCAGACTTGTCACGTTGAGCCAAAGTGAATTCCTAACATCCAGGACGTGCCTGTCTACTCCGGACAAATTGCATCCAATCACCCCGGGGGAATTCGGCTAATGTCTCGATCCAGGGCCGGGGAGCATGGAGAGAAAACAAATCAAACTCTGCACACAGAGCGTGTAGGGCTTATTAAAACATTTCACACAGGGTGAGAGAGAGAGAGAGAGAGAGAGAGAGAGAGAGAGAGAGAGAGAGAGAAATCCACTGATGCTGGACTTTGTCAAGGTTGAGAGGGTGCAGAAAAAATAGATCAGAAGTGTCATCACGAACAGGCCCCCAGTTCCCAGCGGTCTGACAGCTTCTACATTCTTGCTCCGGATGAGGAATGGTGCGACCGCTGATTG
>JBBMOE010000001.1:16756333-16815472 GCA_037975065.1 Chaetodon trifasciatus
ATTATTATTATTATTATTATTATTATTAGATCTTTGGTTATGGTGTTTTTAATTCAGGTATTGAAGAAAAGCAGTTGTCTCAGGGGAACGAAAATATGTTTTCCATGCGGCAGCCGGGTCAGCAGATATAATGGCTACACGGAGAGTGACAGGGCCCCAAAAGAAGACAACTCTATCCAAAGAGGAACGAATAAAACTCCACCGATTTGGGCTTTTATCTCTTTCTCATTCTCGCTCGCTGGCTATATGGCTCTAAATCCCGTCTATAGGATTTAGTCTCTCACTCTCTCTTTCAGTTCTAAGCGGTTTCTCAAGAGTGTTTTGATCCGGTCTCAGCAGCTGAAAGGTGCCGCAATTGGTTCGGTATCTCTCTGTCTTTTTTTTTTTTTTTTTTTTGCTGCTTTTCCGCCTCACTGGCTGAGACATCGTGATACTAAAGAATGAGTTTATTTCCCAGCGCTTTTATAAAGAAAACAAATCCCATCCTAGCGTCAGTGGGTCTGGCAGACGGATAATAGCTGCACATTCACTCCTTTTTATGGATTATCCAGAGCGAAGAAACAAATAGTGTGGATACAAACTATTGGCCTACAGAAGAAAACTATTTTGCAGCAAAGGAAATTGTCAAGAAACATGTCGCGTCGGGTTTTATTTTCAGACACGTTAAATATGCTTTCAGGCCTGCAGAAAGGCACGCGAAATTTCCTTGCTCGAATTCATGTGATGGAAAACGCTTTTAGCAAAAAAAAAAATTCTAATGACTCCATCAGACAGACAGCTTCAGTTTGACAAAATGAAGTTTGCACCCTCAAAATTCAGTTTCTGGGTGCGCATGACGCCCACAAGAGCGCACAGAAAGCGTATGGCCATGCAGGCCGGGCTGCACCTGTTCCATCTTTGCAACAACCTCTTGTACTTGAGCAAGGCACTACTCACTGAAACTATGCCAACGCGGGTACAAACAGAAATCTACATAAAAAAACGAGTTCAACTCTCCACACAGTCCACAGCAGTGAGATATTACATAAAACCAGCCTCTATCAACGCACCCCTGCTTAATTTCGCATTAACTTCTCGGTGTGATAATGATGTCCAACAACAAGACAGACATTAGTCGATAAGCCTCGCCCTGCAACTGAAGGGGCAGTGAATAGATTGCCCTTATTTTGGTTGTTCAGGGGGTTGCATGCTCTCTCCTCACTCATTTGTTTCCAATTGAAGACAGAAATCCTGACTGGCGTGTAGCTGGCCGGGGGACGTGATTAATGATGGTAGTGGATAAGGGTTAACACACTGGACTCAAAGCTCTGTTGACTGGGATCCTCGTGCGCACAATGCCAAAGTACTATAGCCTGTGCGCCTCCAGAGAGAGAGGATCCTTTTGTCATCTCCTCCAATAGCCCCCCTCCCATATATTACACCCACCGAGGGCTCACTGCTCGTCCCTGGCTGTGTCCATAGTTTAATGGTTTCCCTTACTCCTGAAGGCATTGTATCATTCTGAAAAGCGTCTTCTCCTATTCAAAAGTTGGTGGTCACGTCAATGGCTATACCAACGCCCATATGGGAACGACCATTGAGGCATTGCTCTGCCCTGCAAAAAAGGGGGGCTAGAGAGTTGGGGTTTTAATACATTTCATAGGCTCTGAAAAGAGGCTCGCCACATCTTGTCACATTTCTCTTAACCTTTTGAGAACACACGCCATTGTTGGGGAGCGATAAGTACGCGGAGCCTTTCCCTCGCCACCATGTTTTTCCCACAATATTTTATAAACAGTTTAACTGCTTGGTCTTTTTCATGTTGTTCCCTTTCACGCAGTCTGTAATCTGGAAACAGTGAGAAGAAATTGCGATCATTCCTCTGATTTTGAAGGAATTCAAGCATGATGCGGGGCTTTAATTAATGATGCTGCACCGGGGTCTGCACAATTAGCTGTAGGCTAATACAACACGAGACCCCTGAATTAATGATTCAATTAGCTTAATTGAATGTATATTTCCATTCTATGATTTTTTTTTAAATTTAATTATTTGTTTCTTCTTCTTTTTTTTTTTTTTCTTTTTTTTTCAAATGCAGATGGCTGCCAACAACAAGACGGCGCAGGAGAGAACACAAACTCCATCAGCTCGAACGGGGAGGATTCAGAGGAGACTCAGATGCGACTGCAGCTCAAGAGGAAACTCCAGAGAAACCGCACGTCCTTCACACAGGAGCAAATTGAAGCTCTGGAAAAAGGTCCAGCCATCAGTGAATCATTTACATATTTTTATATGCGCCACATTGAATTGTTATTATTTTACAAAATGTTGTTAGCAATAAAAATACACACCTTCCATATGATTTAATGTGAATCCAGACAGAAAGGGTTTATTATAACAAACGAATAACAGGCCTAATATATCAGACCTGGCACATGGCTCTCATTATTTAATTTGAGGGCCTTTAGCATACATTTATTCAACTAATAGCCCTGCAAAAATATAACCACACTGGACGCATTTTCTGACTCGTGTACTGACACTTTTCCTGCGCCATTTGTCGCGTTACAGAATTTGAAAGAACTCATTACCCAGACGTTTTCGCGCGAGAGAGACTAGCAGCGAAAATCGACCTGCCCGAAGCAAGAATACAAGTGAGTGACCAGAAACATAGATTTATTTATTTAACGCCAGATGTGCGCAAGTTTTTCAAAGTTTCCAGAAAAAAAAGTCTGATGGTTAAGCACTAATAAGAAGCTTTGGTTGCAGGTATGGTTCTCAAATAGAAGAGCAAAGTGGAGGCGAGAGGAGAAGCTGCGGAACCAGCGCCGGCAGGCCAACAACTCCTCCAGTCACATCCCCATCAGTAGCAGCTTTAGCACCAGCGTCTACCAGGCCATCCCACAGCCCACCACACCGGGTAGGTGCACCACAGCTGGGGTAACACTTCCAGGACACCCCCGCCCCTTGGAATAATATTAAAATAGACTTTGTCAGCCACGGTGTTGCACAAATGCTGCACAGTCATGCATTTATCAGCTACACCTGTCACATACATTGCAGTATTACTGCCATAGTGTAAATAACAACGCATTTAGCTGCCCCTAGGTTCAAATCAGACACCCATGATATGAACTATTACTAAATATTATTATGTGACAGCCTGCGGATTAATATAAAAGGGGAAGGAGGACTCCGTGGCTGTGCGCTCTAGTTCACATGAAGAAGCACCGGTGGTTTCCTTTTGATGGATGATTGAGCAGAACTTCTCAGCTGACTATCCGCGTAATTACCGAATCAGGCAGGAGGGCACACCGGCAGAGCTGAAGCTCATAAGTCAATCACCTGAGACACACACGGCACAGTATCTGTCCGGGCCTATAAGCCTGTCAAACAAGGCGTCATCTCACACACGCACTACTTAACGCTAATGAGACGCTCGTCTCAACACTGGAGGCCTGTGCGCCATTTCATTGGGTCTTAACCACATTTTCCTTTTCATCCGCAGTATCTTTCACTTCGGGGTCAATGCTGGGCAGACCTGACTCTGCACTCACAAACACCTACAGTGCGCTGCCCCCCATGCCCAGCTTCACCATGGCAAACAATCTACCTATGCAAGTAAGTAGATGACCATAATAATAATACAATCAAAATGGAAAGATGTACCTTTTGTGTGATATTATATGATGATTGATATGAGTGGACCGACCAGGAGTCATTAGGGTTCAAGCAGTGCAGAGGCAGAACCCTGTTGTTTGTGTGTTGGTTTATTATTATTCTTATTATTTTTCTGCCACATAGGCTCAGATGACCTAGAGCTGGAATGAGAAAGAAACAGAAACTCCATTCAATAAGTGGAAATAATATGCCAGCCTTCCCAAAAAATATGAGCGCAGTTGGCCAGAGGGTGGCTGTAATTAGGCCGAAACTTTCCATTTTGGAAAGGCCACGCCCCTCACCCCGGAAGTCTGATTGACTTGAAATTGTGGACAAGTCCAGGTCATTGTGCTCTATAAAAAAGTCTCCTGGACCATAAAAGTCTACCATGATAAATTTTTTGCTAATTTGCATAAACTGAAAAACGGTCATGTGACATAGCTACTTTTTGGATTTTGAATGTCAACACCAAAATGGGTGGGTATACAGTGTGAAGACTGTCCAGTCATCTTAAATCTGGGTACAGATCTTTAGGCTGGGAAAAGGCCTACGGCAGCATTTTGAGCGTGACCTGTAGGGGGCGCTACAAATACCAAAAGCATCTACGTCCAAACCCAGTGAACAGAATTTCAGTTTACTTGAGCATGCACCAAAATCTGAAGCGCCATATTGATGGGTGTAAGTGGGCATGGCTTATGACATGTTTGCCCATAACTGAAGATGCTTGATTAAACTTGACATCCAGCGCTGCCTCCTCAACATACAAACAGAGTTTAGTTCAGGTCCGATGAAGGGGGGACAAATGGCTGAACTCTGAATGCGTAATTAGTGAAATGCTGTAGGCTTTGAGATGATGACTGTGATTGGTCTCACTACGCCTTTAAACAGAAACTAGCTGAAGTGACTTTGCTCACCTGCACTCTGCTGCTTTAATTTTGGCCAGTGGAGGTGCGTCCTTCTGTTGGGCCCGGAATCACCGCTTGTGGCTATATTATAAATTATGTTTCCTGGCCAAACCAAAACGTCTAGAAATTCGTATTTTTACTTAAATTTCTCAGAGAATCAGAAGTAAAATGATAAAGAAAATTTAATCAAGCCACATGTGGCTTTTTATGACCTGACAGTATTATAGACTACAACTATGGTTGGCCAAGCTAATAACATTCTCTCCCCATCTATAGCCCAGCCAGACCTCCTCTTATTCCTGCATGCTGCCTACCAGTCCGCCTGTGAACGGGCGGAGCTACGACACATACACGCCCCCTCATATGCAGGCACATATGAACAGCCAATCAATGACCACTTCTGGTACCACCTCAACAGGTAGGCAGAAAGTTCATTGTTTACCAACATGCTTGGGAATCAATCGCTCTATAAATAAATTTGACCTTAATCCTAACAAACAGTGCATTCTTTGAAATATCTGCCACCTTTCCTGTAATTTTGGGGGTACTACATAGCCATCTTTAATTCATGATCTGTTGCTGCAACTTTCCTTTTTCTTTCTTCGTCTATTTGGGAAGCTCCATGGTTTACGTTGCCTGCGAATCAATACCTCTACATTCCATATCATTTCCTTCTGCAGCTGCATGAACGAAGCTCATTTCATTGCCGCTGTACGCCATCATGTCAATCCCACTACTCCAGCCCTTAGTTTAGTTCCACCCCATTAGGATGCTGTTACTGAGAGCCATATATACTGGTTATAGTCATGAAGAGTTAATCATGCATAACCACATTTCCTCTGTGCTAAATTGCTAATTAATTTGATTCATTTGCTGTTGTACTCTCTCTGTTTAAATGCCATTGCCAAAGCCTCAATTTATCGAGCTTGCAAGTCTTCTACTGTGCAACCATGTGCAGAGCATTGTGAGTCATTGCAGCTCCACTGCTCGTCTACCTATTTGGAGGCGTTTAAAGCACAATGCTCTGTGCTATAAGGCTAACTGGTGTTAGCTGTCACACTAACTGTGCATGGTGCATCCACTCATCTAATTCAGCATGTTGATGTTTTTTTTGTTTTGTTTTGTTTTACTGATGTCTTTCTCCTCTTGTCTCTGCAGGACTCATCTCTCCTGGAGTGTCTGTCCCTGTCCAAGTCCCAGGGAGCGAGCCTGACATGTCTCAGTACTGGTCAAGACTACAGTAGAGAGAAGAGCTACTTCACCCTGTAACCACCCACTCCACCATCGCCCTCCGGCAGTGCTCCTCACACATACACGGCACAGGAGAGTAGAGAAGGCGGAAGAGGGTTGAGAAGAGACAAAGGACAGGAGAGGAGAGGAGGAAAGAAAGGATGAAAGCATGAAAGAAAAGAGAGAGACTCTGGGAGAGCCTTGGGATGTCTGGGCTTTGTTTTTCCAGTGGGACTGTGTGCTGTTCTGTAGCTCTAGGCACATTCAAAGGAGGACTTGGAAGAGAGAACAATGATGGCAAGACCGAAAAAAATGGACCTCTGTAAAGTGCCCGGTGTTAAATTTTTATGGAACAAAAACTTATCTGTTTTTTTTTTTTTTTTTTCTATTTCCAACTTAAGTCATTGTTTCCTTTTTTTCTCTGGTGTGTTAGTAAATGGCCATTTGTATGTTAATATGAAAAACCAAGATCAAGTACTGATAGATGGACTGCTAGAAAACCATGTTGGTCTTGCGTTTGTTTGAGAGAGGAGAACCTGAAAGATTCTGCCATGACTATCTTTTAATCTGCTTATATCGAGACTTTCTACCAGCCTTTGCATGGTCTCTGGACGCTGTTGCATATCATTAAAGAGGAAAAGCTGGAGGGAAGACTCTTACTGTGTCAAAAAAAAAATATTTATTGGTCTTATTTCTTACGAATGGATATTTAGCAGAGGAAACTCAAACTTGATCCACCCACTGAGGCTGCGGTCCTGACTCCTCTGACACGGGCCTGCGCTTGCTGGCTTATTAAACACGGATCACTATCAACAGCTCAAAGTGTGCAAAGACGGCGCGGCATGCAACACAACTTGGACCTCTTGCTTCGGTGGTTGGATTGACTCTAGATTACCACGAAGAACATTAAATGTGGAAAACAGGTGTAAAAGACAACCTGTAGTCTGTAAATGGTAGACTGCGTCTTCGATATAATCCAGTTTGTTTATGTCAAAATGTAAAGTACTTGTCTTCCCTAGAAATCTTCCAGAAAGATTTCTCCAATAAAAGTTGATTTCATTTATATCCCCGAGAATATTCTATAAATGTTCCATGCATCATAAGATACATTTCTTTAGGGTCAGGTACAATTTGTCTCTTAGGTATAGTTGTATTATAGTGTCCTATGGTCAAAAAAAAAAAAAAAAATTGTGCAACTAGAAATATTTAATTCCTATAATTATGATTAAACATTGCTTGACAGAGTTTTAAACTTAAGTGTTTGGCAGTTGTTTACAAGTACATATCAGATTTAATCATTGTTGATTGTAAAACAGACCAAAGCCTTTGTATTTCATCTAGTACACAGTGTTTTTTTTAAAGATATTAGTCTTGTGTTGCAAAATTTTGTAAACACGTTCTGTTCGATTACATTGGCTTCGAGTTCGTGAGACTGCAGTCGAACCACGCAGTCCTTATTTATAATTGAAGACCATGGGAGGGTTTTTCTAGCATCATCTGTCATGCTCTTTTGAGTTTTGCATTTTCTTTTCAGTGTGTACATAGAACATGGGACACACACTGGGTTTACGTCTGAGCAATGCTTCTGAGATAAAACGTCTACACGCTGTCTCTTAAATATTTCAATTTAATTTTATTTAAAATGGAGCTTTCTAAATGTATTTTGTGAAAACTATAAAACATTTTGTACAGTAAAATTGTGTCTTAAAGAAAGCCTTTTTGCCTGTTCAATGCTGTGTCTTATGCAGTGTCGATCCTTACTGAGCAAGTCGAGACACTTCTAAAATGTTGGCATAACGCATGCAGCTGCAAATTTCAACAAATCTAACGCTGACAAATGCCAGTACAAGGGCTTCCAATGTACACACAACACCTCCAATTCCCACCAAACAAAGGTGTCCACAATAACAAACCTCTCTTGATGTATGGGGCTGAACCAAGTCGACACAGACCACACAGCACAGCACCACCGCACAATGAGAAAGGTCAAGCAATTCACCATCACCGGCTCTTGTTGTAGCAGAGTTACGATGGTATGAAAAAAAAATACAGAACCAATGAGGAGGAGGGAGCAGAGAAGAAGGAGGAAAAAAAGTCATGGAATAAAGCAGTCAGTGCCTAGAGCGAGGCAAAGGAGCGATTGTGTGGCAGAGTGAGTTATTTTGCTTCACTTGCTGCCTCAGCAGGGGGGTTGTGTCAGTGTGTGTGTGTGTGTGGATCTGAGCGGATGTGTTAGAAAGAGAGAGAGAGAGAGCATCTAAAAGGAAAGGATGTCCAAGAGAGAGTGAGGTCAGGTAACATTCACACGGCATGTAACGGCACCAAACATCTCGCTAAAATTGATTAACTGCATTTACACGTCTCACTCAATATTTAATGGTCCAATCAGAACTTTGAGGATTGGAGGTTAATCAGATTTTTAAGAGGATTTTTTTTTTTTTTTTTTTTTTCTGGGGCTAATGCAATTTCTCTATTCATTTAATCCAGTTTATCACCCAGAAGGAGGAAATTCTCTTTTGAGGGCATGGGGAGGGGAAGAGAGAACAGGTTAGGCGACTGTGCCCGAGACAGAGGAGGAACATTAATAATTACAGAGAGAGAACGAAAGAGAGATTCAACATGCAAGAAAGACTGCAATTAACGGAAGTCTAAATAATACACAGCTTCAGGATAAAAAGGTTTAAATGGAATTCTCGCTCGGAACAAAGTCAGGCAAAAGAAGTTTCTGTAAAAAAAAGTTCCAGAGAACTTTGTAGTCTTTTTTTTTTTTTTTTTTTAAAGAAAACTCTGACCTGGAAATCTGAACCTGAATTCACGCAGCAGCAGAACAGAAGCTCACATTGTCCTGCTTAGTGTCAGCAGTAAAACTGTATGCTGTGTGCCCTTTAAAGCGAACATGACGTTACATTTCCCTCATCACTATAAATACAATAAAAGACAGTGCAGCTTTGTGAGTTTGGAAACTGTATTGGACAGATATGGTAGCAGCATTACTTCATCTTTACCACATGTTTGAATACAGGTCTGTTTTGTTATTGACAGAGAAATATCATGTGGTAAATATGTATCATCCCACAATATGTTACTTCAATAGTGCTGCAGTGTGATGGCCATTCAATAGCAGACCTCAGAAAAAGCTAGAGTAGGAAAACAGCTATGGCTATAAAAGCGTATTCTCTAGGCTCAGTCCCATTTGCTAAAGGCTAAGTGAGGTTTTCAAGAAGCAGCTCCTACAAAATGTGCCAGTAGTGAGGGTTTGTCTTACATGTTACTGCTGCAGATTTCATTAAGATAAAATGTTTAGAATTTAACAAAAAAAAAGAAAAAAAAGAAGAAATACCTTACATGTAATACTGGCATTTTGCTTCATGATATGTAATAATAAATATGATCAAGATTAGAGATCAATAAAGTATCTCTGATTGTGATTCTGATTTTAACAAATACTAAGAAGGAAGCTGACAGAAAAAATCCAAAACACAAGGCAACAAGTACGTGTAAGCACGGGGGAGGGGGGTGAGGGCATCTGAAAAGCCACATGTGGTCATTTTTAAAAAAAAAATCCCACTGAACAGCAATGACTGACTGTAACGTTCCAGTTATTGGGTTATTATAATCAGAAGCTCAAATGAATTGACCTGAATTGCTTATTCATATTCATTACAGAAGCATGTGCGGCTGTGTACAATCAACTTTATCTGAGGGCAGAATACAGACAAATCCACAGTCAATCAGGCACAAGAGGTCATATTCAATATGTTCATTTTAAAAGAAAAACAAGCACAGGCACATGTATAATATATGGAAACTGAATGCGCATAAAAGACCCTCGGTGGAATGTGAGTACTGAGACTAGCATCAACTCACTACATTCTGAATGCACCTGCACATAAGAGCCCTCATTCTTCATGATGTGCACAGAAGAAACTGACATCATAACATTTTGTTGAAGGTTTTTTAACCTAAAAAATAATCCACTTTCTGAACAGACTGAACAAGAAGTGGATCAGGCCCATAGTGACACAGAGACATGGCCAGTGTAGACAACAGACATCCCAGAAGCATGGCAACATAAACAAAAGCCAAAATGAATTTACTGCGTTTTAATCTACCTTAAAAGCGTACCCTGAATATGTCAGCTCTTTGACAACAATAACTTGGAAAACAGTTTTTATCATGACACCACAAGCTTTCATTCACCTGTATAAGTGACCTG
The DNA here is from genome assembly GCA_037975065.1 of Chaetodon trifasciatus. Classification (NCBI taxonomy): domain Eukaryota; kingdom Metazoa; phylum Chordata; class Actinopteri; order Chaetodontiformes; family Chaetodontidae; genus Chaetodon; species Chaetodon trifasciatus. Next base: position 16,766,324 of record JBBMOE010000001.1, read on the forward strand.
TGTATGTCATCTCTCTCTCACACAGCCGGTATAAGAGCACTCCATTCATGCATGAACCTGTCAGGTAACACTACCCTCTCCCAACACGTGCTGCAGATGGTTACCAATACTGCCAGTTTTCACAGGCAAAAATATTCAAACTGGCATCAGCAACAGACTGAGGAAAACAAAAATGAAACATTTAATTTTTCATGTTGTTTTCTCTCTGTTTCTCCATGTCACCATTTGACCTAATTTGTTCTTTTGGGCTTGTCATGGCAAAGCAGCTCATCCAGCAAACATGCCTGATGAGGTGTGAAGCCTGCACCCAAATCCAGCTCTCCTACCCTCTGCCCACATTCCTGCTCAGCTCTCCAGCTCACTGGAGGTATACGTCACTCACCGGCACAGTCTCAGGGTCAGATGGAGGCATCCCTTATTTGAACCTAAAACCAGTGAGGCAGACCAGAGATCAGTCATTCATGACACACTTTCACAGGTAGTCCACTTTCCTTGCAGAGCTGCTATTGGGATGCAGTAAAGTAAAAACTGAATTAAGAACGTATGTTGTGTACTGTGTATTTATTTTCCTTTATTTAGCCATACAAAAGCCCATTTCATTGCATTATCCAAGAAAATAAACTACTGTACACGGTGGAGCTAGGCCAGAGTGGCTACATGTTCTGCAAAGAAGGCCTGGAGCTTGGAAGAATGCTGTTAAATTATTTAATGTTTGAGAGGACTGAGGGTCTGTGCAGACTAAAAGAACATTTCATGATTACACTTTGTGATGAAAATCCCCAGAGGCACAGAAAAACAAAAAGCAAGCAAAATGTACCAGATCTTAGATCATACCTCCATCTTGGATTTTAATTTGGTTCGGTCAGTCGTAATATTTCAAAATACCACAAGGCTCAAAATTTTTGCAACTTACAGTGAAAAAAAATGCAAACTGTGGTTAGAAAAACTCGGTCAATAACACAAATTAAATGAATTTGACAGCTTTCGATGTGCAAATATCACATATAGGTGTGTATGTAAAAAAGGGCATAAAGGGTGAAATGTGTCCGTTATGAGATGAGGTGCTGTGGATGTTTAGATCTTCACCCCTGGCTGGGACAGTTGGCAGGTGGTAATGGCTGGCAGGGTTATTGTGCTTGACATTACGTGGGCGAGGGAACAACCTGGTCACCGTGGTAAAGAGGGCAACGCTGCTGCAGCGTTCCAGGTGTTGGTTGCCCCTGGTGACTGCGTAGGAGCTCTAGAAGTCCAGGTGTTTGTTGCCGGAAGTGCCAGAGCCACAGGCTGAAGCCACCACTGTCGCTCCTGCCAGCTCCCCCCTGCTCACACGACTCACCGTCTCAGACAAGTCTGGAGGCAAATGCAGTCTCTACAGAAATCAGAGAGAGAGAGGGAGGGCGGCAGCGTATTAGATCAGCTTGTATGGACAAAAAAGAAAAGCACTACAGTGGATCAGCATACAGTAGATGGTACACTTCAGTGATGTTTATTCACAGAGAGCCATGTTGGGTTGAAATTGCATTAGATGCTTCAGCACTCCTCTCAACCCTGGCAGCGTGGAGTAAACCTGCTAGCGTGCTGCTAAATGCTTCAGAGAGCTTTAGGTCTGTTACAGCTCACAGGGAATATGTGTGTGTGTGTGTGTGTGTGTGTGTGTGTGTGTGTGTGTGTGTGTGTGTGTGTGTGTGTGTGTGAGAGGAAGGTGTGTTTTCAGAAGTTGCGCATGGGACACAGCATGCATTATGAGCTGAGGTAAGTGAAAGCGTGCGTTCACACACACAAATGTGTGTGTGAAATCTGGATGTATTTGCACTTTGTGTTGATTTACTGTGTTTGAAACACAGATGATTATGTTCAGCTAATGCCAGAGTCATTAGAATCAAGTCTTTTAGCTGTTTCATAATAAAGCTCATCTATGGAGCAGCCCTGTGCCAACTCAAAGCACAAAGAGGTTAATGAGGGGCCACTCATGTAAAGCCCTCTAACACCAAAACGCTTACTGCTAGAAAGCTTAAGAGGGGCTACGCTGCTCTGCTCTCTCCACAAGGTGCAAGAAAGGCGGCCAATGGCGCTCCATGCACAAAGTGTTGAAGTGGTGCTCAGCGTGAGAGGAGGTGAAGTATCTCCAGAGTCAAGTGTGCTCCCGATAATGGTGTTGAGGAGCTTGTTGTTCAAGTGTCTATCGAGCACGTTAAATCAGAATACAGGCATCCCGAGCACAAGAGAAGCTAAACCCTGTAATTTGCCCCTGAAAGAATCTGCCATGACATCTGAAACCCACTGGTCAACCCACCCCACCCCACCCCAGCCTTCTAAACCTTCCCTGCCTGCTACATCCTTACGCCCTCCAGCCATGCAGCTTGAGGAGAGCCCTTCCACTCCCACAGATACTTATCTTTTTCTTAATGACTAGGTGTTTGGGTACAGGGTTTAACAGCATCATTACTAAGAGATAATTCAGGACTACGCAACAATCTCTACCCCTCAAGGGCAGACTACTTCCTCCCTTCGCTTAATACTGTTTATGTAGGAACACTGAAACACCTGAGTCTGAACGGCAAAATGTTTGTACATCGCTGATGGTTGCGTCTGATATGAAGCGTCGAGCTCTTGCTACTGTGGCTAACGGGTCGGAGGCGCGTCATGCTCAAGTGGACTCTTTTCTGTCGAACACACTGCCTTTGTGTGTGTGTTGGAAGACTGCTTGTCAGGTGAGGAGAGGAAACAAGAGGAGTAGCCCTCATGCAGCCCTGCAGATTATCTGGGACAGGTGAGCACGGAGACATTGTGAAGGACCAGCAATTTAATGTAAGGTGGTAAAGATAAGGTTACAAAGGACTTCTGGAGGCATGGCTGGAAGATTCCCATTGGGAGAGAAGACAAGATTCATAATGAGCATGAACTAAGATGAATGATCATGTTGTGAGAAACACGCAATAAGTTTATTAAACTTCTCTCCGTCTTTCTCTGACTCCCCCTCTCTCTCTTTCACACTCACACTCACACACACACCCAGATCCATGCAAACTCATACGTTGGCCTTGAGGGGGCCTCCAAAAGCTCTGCTCTGCTTCCACCCCTGCCAAACCTCACCTGTGTAACCTTTCGTGTCTTCAGCTCACTCGAGTGTGATTGAAAAAGAAAAACAATGCATTGATCAAGCCTGGACTCAGTCCTGCTTAGCGCACTGCAGCGGAAACACGGTAGAGAGAAGGGTGGGAGAAAAATCAATCACATATACATCATCCTCAGTGGGTGAGTAAAAAAAAAAACAAAAAAAAAAACATCACACCGCTGTCTGGCTGTCACGCACCCACGGGCCTGGCTACACCGTGTCTGTTTGGCTCTGGGCTCTGCGAACCCACAGAGCATGTGCAGAGCGAAGGTCAAAGCAATCCAGAAGTGCAGCTCAGCTCCTATAACCTTTGAGTTCAGGGGCAGATGAGAACAATCAATGGTAACATCAAAGTTGGAGGGAGGAGCAGACAAAACCAATCGATCGGTTTGACACACACCGAGGGAAAAGACAGCCTGCTAACAGTCAACAACCATCCTGCACATCAGTGACAGCCAATACTGGAGCTATTACTGGTTATCAGGACGATAAAAACTTCCTATATATTCAGTTACAGTCCAAATAAACTCATTTCATATCACTGCCAATGCAAATTAACTCGATGAGGATAACCCAAGCAAAACATTTTAATTCATTTTCATCCTGATTTTGAAATTTAGGCCCAAATAGGATGTAAGTGCAGTGATAGGCCAACTGCGGAGCCGCCATGAACATTTGCATTGACACCCAATGAATGGAGGTCAGTGGAAGTCTTAGACGGACATAACCAGGGAGGCTCTGAGTCTGCTTCCCTACGACCTGCACACTCCATGATGTAAACAAGGACATCCGGAAAACCCTCAGAGGCATAGTGGGGTGTATGTGTGTGTGAAGTCTTTCTCTGCTGCCTGGCAACCTTCATGAGGGTGGAGAAAGAGAAAAAAAAATAAGGGGGGGGGGGGTGTTGGATGGGAGTGGACGGCGGGAAAATAGACCATTGGTTGTGGTAGATTGGGGGGGTGAAAATGGATGTGTGCCACAATGTTAGTGTGAGTATGTGCATGCGAGTGTGTGTTAGAGTTGTGATGTCAGTGTTCCCTCCCTGGTGGCGGGCAGGGGTAAAGGTCTGTGGTTCAGCTCCACTCCACAGCCAGAGGGGCTGGGGCCATGCTGGCAACAGGGTGAGGGGTGACAAAGCTCCAAACGAGCGCTAAGCACTTGAAATGAGCCCTCGGGGCCGGCCCACAGACTAGCTTTGCCTAAGAGGGTTACTAATATCACCCCACAATGGACAATTCCCTTCGGCTTACTAAACACCCCAAAGACCCGGTTCTTGAGGAATATGGCGTTTCATGCTGCCTGCAATTCACCGTTCACAATCTCCACATACAGCAGTGGCGTTTAGTAGATATCACATCCGTGCTTCATGGCTCAGAAAGGACACAAAAGGACAGTTTTTAAGGTTTCTTGTTATGTTTTGGTTGCATTACAATGTTATGTAAGCGTGTAATATTCCAAGATCCACATGGACAAACTTCTCCAAGTAGAGCTTAAACAGGACCTGCTCACACAAAGCAGCACCATCAAAAGCATTCCACTGGTGGTAACGGCTTGCTAATGACTGGAGTATTAGGTGCTAATTTAACGAGTCATTTCTTCTATAGGGTTTTAGCCACACTTTCAAATGGCCCGTGTCACTGTACAGCTTAGAACTACGGGAAACCCAACACCTTGTTGGAACACATGACGACTGGTCTGGCTGTTCCAATCAGATTAGCTGATGCTGGAACATGCTCATGGAAATGACAGGATATTTACCGTAAACACCTACTTAACACAGTCATTGTTGTAATTAGGTCATCATATCATAAGCTCTATTAAGTCGGTGAAATGAGAGAAACTCAACATTGTATCACTTCGATGAAATAGAAGAAATGACGACTAATGTGCATATGCTGTCATGCATGAATAAGAAATCCCAGTTACTGTAACATTAATTATAACTGATTAGCATCATTATAACCTGCTGATAAATCTTTAAAAATATAGTTTGAATGGATTTATATACCACTAGTCCAATATTCATGGACAGTAGTCATATTAGAGGTGATACCTTTTGCCAATTCTGTTTCCCTGAGCTGCACAGCTGCGGTGCAGCCACTGTAAACTAATGTGGACGTCTGTCCATGACACCAGGTCAATGTCCTCCATTTGCAGTCCCATTTCTACAACCAGCCAAGGGTCAAAATGGTAGCGGAATGAAATTGGTAGAAATTTCCCAGACTTGCTGGTCTATCCAGTCACTAAACCAAGCTAATTCACCTCCCAGTGCCGTAATCCCTCATGCCTCTAAAGTTACACTGCATTGTGTGGGAAATCATTTGCTGGACCTATAGGAATGGGTGGTAACTTCAGCACACCAAAACCCACATAATGAGGTGATGTGCTTTTCTATTGGAGAAGCAAACTATCATCACATTTACGCTGGAAATTTCAGAGAAAGCTTCCTCTACCTCACCAGAAAAAATGCAGAAACAACGCAGCATAAATCCCATCACTCTGGTAATTCTAGCCCACCTGCACCTAACAAAAGCTGAGAAGAAGCTCTTCCTTCCTCTTTTTTTCATGGCAACAAAGAGTGCAACACGATCCCTGACCTTGCCCTCAGAATAACCTGTTTATTAGGGAAGTTTTATCCCTCAGACTTTGCAAATTTTAGAGAAATTCTTTGTTGTTTGAATCATCTTCCTCATTGTCATTCCTTATTATACAAATAAATGTCATTGCATGTATTTGCAGCACTCACTATTAGTAGCTTGCAATGTTGGTAAATACAGAATGTAAACTTACTAAACCAATTCAGTATTGGCTGAACTCATCAAGTGCAAAAATTAAAAATTTACATTGCATGCAAGGATGGGTCCATTTTCCCACTCTACACTGTGCTGCTGACATGCATGCTGTATCAGAATCAATGTTTTGTCAATAAGAGTGGCATAAAAAGAGTATAAGAGAGATGGGAGGAGAAAGAAACAAATGCTAACTACACTTAAACTCTTCTCAAGTTTCTTTTTGGTAATTGGGTGATGGTCACCTGCTCCCCTTGTCACCTGCTGCCTGATCCAGGATAATCTGAGAGGCAGGCATACAGACATTCAGGCGGACTGACAGATAGACAGATACAGACACAGGCTCCTCATCTCTTCTGCTTCATGGCTAATGCATCTGACAGAGTAGGCAGCAGGCAGGCAGAAGGATGAGTAAGCATTTTGAGTGTAATTATATTCCCAAACACTGGAAGAATGGGAAGGGACTGACTAATAACTGACTGAATTTCATTAAAAGTGAGCATGTCCAAACAGGAAATTGATTAGCTGACAATATTTCAAGGTTTTTTAATACCTAATGGAATGCTTATTCCTGTTCTCTTGAATAACTAGCTCCTCACTTACCCTTCACGCTCCACGGACTGATGCAAAACAGCATTTGATAGTATCTGTCATGTTACTAAACATGACATGCATGGGAATCAGTTAGCTCCGCGATGCTTCTGTATAACCAAATGGACAAACGAGGGCCAAAGTGTAACTGTGCTGTAACACAACAACTTGACTTGTTATCTCCGTCGTCATCATCTTCAACTGAACCCTCCTCTGGGGGCCCCTGCTCGAGCCTGTCAAAAGCTTTGACAGCGGAAGCAGCGTGGGGCCATTTTGCCTCTTTTCAGTTCAGTTTTGTTTCTCTTTGGAGGGCAGTGTTGGTATGGACTGTGGGCGTTGTAGGGTGAGGGCACATTGACCCTTGTGGTGGTGGGTAGTAAGGGGGGGGGGGGGGTTAGTTGGTGTTATGGAGTTGGGCAAAGCCAGAGAGTGCTGGTCCGCCCCTGGAGTGACATGGGTGCCTGGGGAGAAAGGGAGAGGAATATAGGGCGTAGAGTACAAACATGTCTAAGTGCTGCCTTCACTACCGATAGGCCCATAGCAAAGAGCGTGGCTGCATGGGTTATGACAGCATATCTAGGGGACCTCTTGTGCCCTCCAACCCTGAAACACACATTTTACTCCTCAAAGTATGACTATGATATAAACGTCCTCAGGTTAAAACACCACTGACACTTTTGGTAAAAGCTAAGCTTTCTAGTGCTGTATAGATGCCCTGCTATAATAATCACACTTGATTAAAAAAAGACTATAGCTTAACCTACTATTCAATTGTCTATAGGCAATGTAACCCATTTCTTCACCATAATCATATTTTTAGGCCACTTCGAGGGTTTATATTCTTATTAAATAAATATAAATACTTTGACATCATCATTTTGAAGGAACAGTTTCACATTTTGGGAAATATGCTTATTCTCTTACTTACAGAGAGTTCGAGTCCATTTGACTCTCATATGCATCCTTTGAATATGAAGCTGAATAAAACAGTCAATTAGTTTATCTTAGCATAAAGACCAGAAACAGCTCATCCGGATCTGTCTGAATTACAAAAAAACGCTTCCTACTAACTTTTAAAGCTGACTAATGAACACTTCAATATCTCATTAATATCAGTAACAAGTTCCCTTACTGCATGCAAAAGCTGAAGTGTGAAAACAAGAAGTTGTGGTTTATTATTTATTTTTTGTGCAGTGCTATTTCTTGACTGGGAGCAGTGACTTCCTCGAGTTCACTGGGAGAAAGCTAGAAAGATCTAAAGCAAATATGCGTACTTCCAAAAATGCTGAAATATTCCTTTAAGATCACTGTCCTAACTGGCTCTGTCACTGCTTTAGTCACCAAAAGATAAAAGCTAGAGCATTACCAAGGATAATTTGTTATATATTATTCATTCTTTCTTCTGTGTTGCACTCAGTCTACAAGTGCATACACCCATGTACAAAAACAAACAGACACACACTGCCACTTGCCTATGCATGTGTCACACAGAGGTATTTACAACATGAGCGCACAAAGCCGGCAAGTACAACCAGAGTTTCGTGAACCCAACCTTCCCTCTGACAGACAGCCCTATTTCTCCCTGGATGTTTGCGCTGTGATGGAGTTCACGCAGTTTACAGGCATAACATTTGGCAAAGCAAAAGGTCGTCTGGAGGTTACTGTGTCAGCCTGGGTAAGTGGCTGACCCTTTGGGAGGGGTGGGTGCGACCACTCTCACAGAGGAATAGTCTGCTGTTGTGCTAGCCGAAAAATACAGCACATCAAAGCTGGAAATACAAGAACAGAAAACAGAAGGTGAAAACATATTATGTGTTGTTTTAAATATTTCCAGTATCAGGATGGTGACGTTAAAGCTCCCACATCAAGTTTGTAAACCTCCTCTCCGACCGACCACCTGCTTACTTGTACTTGTCCTGCAGTTTTATGACACTGTAAGGCACAAAAGCCATAAAGAGGGAGGCAGCAGAAAAAACACATTGTTTTCTACTGGCACAGTGCCAAAATGAGCAGCACAAAACAGCATATACACCCATCAGCCACAGCACTAAAACCACCTGCTGAATTGTGTCGGTCCCCTTCATGCCATCAAAACGGCTCTGACCCATTGAGGCATGGACGTGGCACCTCTCGGGGTGTCGTTTGGTGTCTAGTACCAGGATGTTGGCAGAAGATCCTTTGGGTCCTGTGGGCTGCGGTGGGGCCTCTGTGGATCGAGCTTGTTCCGGCGCATCCTGTGGATGCTATATAAGATTAGGATCTGTAGAGTTTGGAGGCCGGGTCAATGCCTTGGGCTCTTTGTCGTGTTCCTCAAGCCATTCCTGGGCAGTTCTTGTGCTGTTGCAGGGAGCATTGTCCTGCTGTGGGAGGCCGCTGCCATTGGGGAATACCATTGACATTAGGGGGTGTGCATGGTCTACAACAGTGTTTGGGTGGGTGGTACGTGTCAAAGTAACATCCACATGAATGCAAGGACCCAAGGTTTCCCAGCAGAACATTGTAACAAGATGATCAATGCTATTCAACTCACCTGTCAGGGGTTTAATATTGTGGCTGACTGGTGTATATTATCCTCTGTTTACGCCCCAGTAAATCAGACTGACCATAGCGTAGAGGAGAGGTACAGTTGTGTTTAAGCATCACTGGGAAATTCTTTTCACTGGGAACTGCCTGTACAGGATCACATACTCAAGTTCACCAGCTTGAAAGCTTCAGGAACTATGAAAGCACTCATATGGATAACACAGAAGACTTGGGAATGATTATGTACCTGGATTCCTTCATGTATTCACACTTTCTCTGTAACTTGAGACAGGAAAAGAAGATTAATGAGGAAAAAACTTCACCTTCATGTCTGACTGAAGTGAATCAGACAGTTAATGAACAATGTGGAAGCATGTCATGTTGACCTGTTGGGAGTATACCTAAGAAAGGTGCATGCATCTGTATGTGCACATCTTAACTATCTATGACACCACTGTATCAGATAATGTGCTGATATGTTTGTTATGCTTTTGATGTCTTTGTGGTTGTATGTATGCGTGAGAGTGTGTGTATGTTTGCATGCATCCGTGTCTGTTAGTCTGCCCGGATGAATAAAGGGGGGTGGGTATAATCCATCACCAGTTGATAGTCCTCACAAAAAAGGAGCCCTTTTTGCTGAGAGGACAGCCCTTGTGTGGACAAAGACCACCATACTGGGGACTTCATAGGACCCAGCTGAAAAGGTGTTGCCCAGAGTAACCCCATTCACATTAACAGGCATGCTGGCCAAAGCCAGTCATTACTGCTGACTTGGACCAGCCGGGCCACACATAGACCAGCCTAGAGCCTCTAAGGCCATTCACTCCACATCAGCCCACAGGCAAACAGCCTGAACTCTGCCACTGGGGAGCATCTAGAATTGTTACCGTTCTATTCGACTGTCCGTCTTGGGAGCTTCAATATATGCAGCCTTTGAGTTAATTTAGAAAAAGCATGAATATACAGTTTTAAAGGGCAAGGTTTCAGTCTTTGCCTATTCATTCAAATGTGGATGCAACAATTTGAAAAAAATTATTGTGAATTTGTATGGCAATATAAAAACTATTTAATGAAACAGCTCAATCCGAGTCTTAAACTAAAACAGCTGGTTCAATATGATATCTTGGGTAATGAACAGTAGCAGCTTTGCAACGTCTCAGACTTTTAGACATTTAGTAAGATGAAACACAAGGGAACTGCTACAGAATAACAGTTGCAACAACGAAGCCAAGAAGCAATTAGCAGTGTTACTGCTGAAAATGTCTTCTAAGAAAAAAATGTTCTCAACAACATAGAAGTGAAAGGAAATGAGTTTGTTTCAGAACAGGCCAAATACAAAATTGCTGGAAAACATTAGAAAACTTTAGATATGGCAATGTAAAAGTTCACTCATTGCCCCCCTACCACTGCTATTTGTTGCACTCTGAAATGTTCTCCTAATCTACTGAACTCCTGATGACACTCTGGACAACCAAGATCTGACCTATCCTCTGTTTGCACTCTCATGCAAACTTGCAGTACAAAAGAGAAAATATGCAGGGAGGAAAAGTTGCGCCAGCAGAGACTAAACACGAAACAGAAATGCTGAAACGGCTAAACATGTTGCATGAAAATCTAAAATCTGAGCTGAATATCATTCATTCAAAACGTAAATTATGTTCACTGTAGCTATTAAACACATTATGCATTGCATCCTCTGACACACGGACACACTTCAGTCTCCCACCCCCTCCTTGTCTCTTCTCCTATTTGCCCACCACCCCCAACCCCACCTCCACCTCTGCTTTCCTCTCCAGTCTGCTCCCTGTGGGCAGGTGGTTGTGTAAATTTAGCCACAGCTAGGTGAGGTGCTTCCTGGGTAGACTGTTGGCAAAGCCACCTTTAGGGTGTTCAAGATGTCAGAGGGAATGAGACATCACCTCGGCTGCCCTGTCAAAAAATTCACCACCTTCCATTTCCCCCATAACCTCTAGGTCCTAGAAGCACTGTGGGTGATGGGGAATGCTTGTTTTGTGTTTTCTAATATTGCCTGAAACACATCAACCATTACCTAACCTAGAGCGCTGGCTGAGTGTTAATTGTGAAGCATTACTAAAGCCATTAAAACAGTGAGCCAGGGCCTGGGGAGAATGCATGCTGAAGTTAAAAATCAGGAAGACAGTGCTAAATACATGCCATACCCTCTCTGCAAATGACCCCTATAAGAGGTGGTACTGCAGAGAACAGCTGGATTTTAAAACAGAGACAGGAAACATAGCATAATACAGAAAGTCTTTTAACTCAAAGAAAATAGTATGCACTGCTGTACGTACAAAATACAAAATACTCCCTCCATTAAAGGCTTGTTGCTACAGGACTAAGAATTCCCTGTTCATCACAAACATGATATTTAATATCAAATGTCTGATGAAGAATTTTGCTCAGTTACTCTTTGGGAAATTTAGCATCACAACTCAAATTTGGTACCACTGAAAAACTTTCCATGTTACAGGGGTGGGACAAGTGACAGCCTTTGAAAGTGTACTTTGCACCATGTCATAAAATTATAAAAAGGAGCAGCTCTGGTGGGACAGCAGAGTGAGAAGCCGAGAGAAAAGTAATGAATCAGCTCAACAGGAAAGAGTGTCCACATGGACTTTAGCTTCTCAAAGTGGAACGTTATGTACGGTCTTGAGAAAGATGATTTTAAATCAGATGACAACAAACAAGTACAGAAACTGTCCAAGGGTTTTGCTCAGGTTGTAGGTCTATCTAATATAAAGCAGTGATAACTTTTAAATGAGGACCACATTATGAGACAGACGTTAACTTCTACTACTGCTACTACAGTAGGAATATATTTATCAAGGTACAAAGAACAAAGTACAACAAATAGTTGTGATTTCGGATTACAATGAAGTAAAATAAGATGATTTTTTTGGCTATACTGTTACAATCCAAATCCCAAAAATTACATAGACCTCTAAAGGTCTGACGATGTGGATGTGTTGGAGTCATGGGCAGTTAATCGTTTTGGAGTTGATTGGAAATAGAGGAAAATAAAGCTTTAGTATGAACTGTGTGTGTCTGCAGGTGGCATGCTGCAGTAGCAGGTGGGTTAGGGAGGTCACTATCAATCAAACTAAAGATGACATTCTTTTCCTAATTTCACAAAACTGCATATGAAAAGAGCAGAATTGCTGAATTTCAGTCCAAAACTCGCTCTAAACTTTTGCTCAAATTTTCTGTAATTACTGATGATTCATTTTGTGGCAGAGTTTCTGGAAACTTGTCAGGAGAAACCGTTTTAAAAGACAAGTGAAAGCCCTTCTGTGGTTAGAGCAGTTAGGTTTATTTGTCAAAAACCTTTGATCATAAAACCACAAAAGCTCGAGGAGACTAATGAGTAAGAATATTAGTTTGACAGTGTGTAATTAGTGTGCAATTATGTTCTATGAAGTATAGTCTAAAATAAAAAGTAAGGGTAAGTACAGAGATGGCTACAGAGAGCTGTTGAGTTGAAAAGAATAACAAAATTGAAAAGCGTTCCAAATGTGACGATCAGCTTCTTCATTCTCCCCGATGTCGAGTTAGGCGTTTTGCTGGGAAATGGGCGGCCTGCCAGATTGGGGCCAAGTCAGAGTTGTCAGGGGATTACAGTTCTGCCTTGCTCACCGCAGGGGGTGCGGAGTGGGCCTCAATTACCCTGGAGCGGCATGTTTGATTTGGCCCGGCACTTTTGGGGACAGACCAAAAGCTGAATAATGCACCATTAGCAACTCAAAATCCTGCCCTAAAATGAGTCCACTTATGCATCACATACAGTAATTGTGTGTCTCTCAAAGGCTGGCAGGTCTACACCAATTACCCTGATAACAACAAAACAATCTATGCATAATATTATCTGCTGAACACCTGTGGGCGGCCTCAAACATCCAAGCTTCCCGGTTTAAAACTTCTACATCTCATTCAAGGTCGGTCACCAACATGCTGCAGTGAAATGAAGTGTCAACTTTAGAGCGCTGAAACACGGAAATGCAACATTGCTCCAAGATAATAATGAAAAAAGTGTGAGGCTGGAACTGTTTATGTTTATATCTACAAATATGGGAGACAGCACAGAGGGAGAGAGAGCGTGAGGGGAGAGAGAGAGAGAGTGGGAGATCCCCCTACACTGGCTACAGTTGGAGCTGTGCAATTGAATTTCACAGGATATGAGGCAGCAAATGGCATGTAAAGGCTGAAGCGTCAGACGGTTGCTGCCACACGGGCCAGACAGATAAGGGAGGTGTAAGTGAAATCATTAGGTAACTCTGCAGGACATCAGGGGCAGTTTGAGGTTGGCAAGAGGCTATGAGAGTCAGAGGTCCTCCTTGAGCTCAATTGAACACCCACTCAGCCTGATATACATGCACTTACAAACACGCAGGGGAAATCACTTATACAAAGACAAGCCGCAAGACAGACAAGGACTCAAGACAGAGACAGGCCTTCAACCAAGCGCCGTTTTTTCTCCCTCTCCACCCACAAATACATGCACATTAACGCACACAAGGATATGTACTCATGCACACACACACAAACACACACACACACCCACACACCACTTCAAACTACAGACGCCTCATTGAGGTATCAGCCCGAGTGATTGTGTTTGTCCACCTGGGTATGAAAGAGCCATTCTGGCCTGTGTGGAGGAAGACAGCAGTGTGGTAAAGCTCAAGCCGGAGCCCAGCTAGGCTACGTCTGTCTCAGGCTCTCAGGGAGGGGAGCAGCCAAGTGTGGATGCACCTCATTACCTCACTCATCCACACACCAATTACCCCTAAATAAATACACCCAGCCCACAGGCAGCAACAATGACATCCAGCCTGAAAGGGAAGAAAGGACGCCGTTCAGAAAGCATTTGCACGCACAGAAAAGTGCTGTTGGATAATGATGGAAAAAAAGTACAGAGAAAAGAAGCAAAAAGAAGAACATGCAGGGGGCTCCAAGTCTTTTAAAGAGCTCAAAGAACGAGATGGAGAAAGAGAAAGAATGAAACAAACACCGAGCAAGCAGAGTGAAGTGATTCAGAAAATGATAATTTCTTGCTAAATTTCACCCAACACATCCGCAAATGATTGTTGTGGCGGAGGAGGGGCAAAGTTTAATTGTTTTAATGCATGCAGCCATGAGATAGCTCCGCGGCGGACTAAAATGGTGATCACTGTAGCGTTGACACATATTTGCATGTAAGACGGACCGCTTGGGGTAACCGTAACAGCAGTGTGTCCAAAAGCCAAAGAACACTGGCTGAAAAGACACCGAACCGGCAGCCAAAGAACTCCATCCCAAGAAAGTTTGACAAAATATGGCAGGTGGCACGCAATGTGACAAGAAACGCTCTGAAGAAATACACTTTCAGGCCGGCCAATACGTGAGAAAACATTTTAAGCTGTTAACAGCGAAAAGTCTCTGTTGCTGGAGTGAGAAGGTGAGCGAAGGATGCAGAAAAGGTGTGTGGCAGAGAAAAGAAGACAGATGTGTTTTCAGGGAGGGGGGGTGAGTATGAACCAGGAGAGGAAGCCAAGAGCTCCTTCATGCCCCCCCTCCTCATCCTCTCTCCAACCTCCCTCCATGTGGGATCCTTCTGCATGAGTGACTCTGTCATACCTGGGGGACAAAATGGTCTCTCTCTCTCTCTTCCTCTGTCTGTCTCTCACCCAGTTCCTGCCTACCTTTCCACTCACTGCTGCTGTGCTGTGCGGCGGCGAGCCAAGCCTGGTTAGTCGTGTGGTATGGGTTGCAAAAACGGACTAAGGAAGTAACTGAAAGGCTGCATACAATGTTATCATTATTAATAATGTCTTTAAAAGTCTCAAATGAATAAAAATCCTTAATATATAAACTCTAAATCTCAATCATGGAGCAACTTGTACAGTGAGAGAACCACTTTTCTCTTGGCAACAGAAGTCAAAAGAGATGATTCACTTCCTCTGCTGTCAGGTGAGGGGTGGAACTGAGGGTGTGTGTATGGGGGGGGTGCATCAGCATGTAACGCCTGATAGGCTGCTCTACAGTCACCAGGATGCACGAGCACATCCCAAACTTGAAAATAGCCCACATGACCAGAGTCGACCGGTTCACCTGACCAGAGGCAGATTCCTGATTAACAGAAACAACGGCTGGGAACGTGTCACTTTTCCAAGCTGTTGATTCGATGCAATAAACAGACGGTGATGGATGGAGTGGAAGTGAAAGGAGCAGGTTTATTAGGATTCCTTCCTGATGGAGGGCCGATTGAGGGAGGGCACGCCGCATAGGTCTGGTGCCACAGGTGGGTGGAGTAGCGTCGACATGCTGTGGCAGCATAGTCAGGATTCCTGGTGTACAGCTCAAGCCCTCAGCTGGAATCAGACTGCATGGGAATCCCACGTTCTGTCACATAACAACACAACAGATAAGGTCTGTGAAGACCTATTGGCCTTTTACTAACTGCTGTGTCTTTGACACAGGTTCAGCCAGAGTGGCCTGCGGCTGAACCTAAAAATAGAAGGGTCCCGTCACCCTTTCTCCCTTCTTCTTCGCTGCTAGACGTGGCCTGGAGGTTCCTCGTGGGAGCTCCGGTGTTATTAATTTACAGCACACTACAACACCTACACATGCTGTTGTCAAACCCTGCAGCACCCTTCACGCACACTGATATACTGTAAACACATCACATTGTTTTTAAGATTTATGCGTATTGTTTTTATTTGATTAAGGTCTGCCGGCACACCCGCTTACAAACACACATTTCAATACATCAGCACTAACGCTTTCTCAGGAAGCGTGTGAAAACTGGTACAAATGCCTGGGTAACTGCAGCGTCTGAGCTTCCAAAGGCTTGCGTGACCTGTGAGAATTCACACACTACCTGTGCCTGAGAGGAATGTACAGGAGATATGCATGATCCTCCAGTACACACCCAGAAATGCTTGATGATCTGTACAATCCACAAACATACAAAAAGGAAAGCGTCCTGCTTTTGTTTGTATTCATCAAAACATGTCCAGTGGGCAGGATCTGGCACGCCAGTCAGTTCTGGATTTGACACGACAAACAGGAATGATTTTATCCACTTGTGATGAACTCACAGTGTCTGTGGTTGGTAAACATAAACACTCACTCACTGAGGGAAGCTCCTGTTAAACATTATGAATCCTTAATATTCTGAACACATTTCATCTCTTTGCTGCAATGTTAAGCCTGTGACATCTTACCATGACTTACAGTAACACAAAAAAGTTGAGCCTTTTCTTCTGTTTTAGGATGATAGTGACAGCTGAAGAGAGATAGAGAAGACAAGGGAAGAGAGAGTGGATGAAGAGCATTAAAGGGTCCAGGCAAAATTGAACCTGGGTCCCATCATGGGACATTTTTAAAGTCTTTGCTCTCTCCTACTTCCTTATTTGCTTACTTCTGTATAAGCATGCCAGGCGTGACATTTTCTTATTGTTCTTTTGCACATGCTGATGAGTTCATGAGCATGACCAGTTCAGACAGGTATCAGTAAAGCTTGTTGTGTGAAAATGGGATTAGTGGCCTGTCTGAGATTTTAAGTGTTTAAACTGAAAGGATGCATATAAATAAACACTTTATATACAAATACTAATATCTTACTATTTTCTTCTCCCAGTTAGTAAGAGAAATGTTCAGAACTGTTTTGTGGAAACGCACAAGAAAGGTAACTTTCAAGGCTGAATCAGACGGACTACATATCAGCTTAATCACCATTAACAGACATTGTAAACATATGTCATCCATCTATACATCCACTCAAGAGAAGCCCTCTGAATAGACAGGCCCACCATGACATAATTTAGACAAGGCTAACATTTGATTTGTATGGTGTCAGTTTAAAAAAGAGCAGGTCTCAATTTGCCACATCACAGTCTAAATCCCAGTTATATGGGCCATATACGTTGGCAAACACATTTACTTCATCTGCCAAATCCCTAAATTAACACCTTTTTGGTGAGAAAGCTCAATTTGGAACACATCACACCAACACCACAGCTGGCATTCAAGGGTAAAATTAATTACTTCAGATACATGTGCTTCCTCTCAAAGTGGCAGACTTATTTGCATTGAGGAACATTCAGCAGAAGTAATCGATGCACACACAAAATACGGCCACCCAATGACCCCGGCCCCGTCTCAAAGTCCCTCCCCGTCCCCAAAGCTCTGACGGCTCAGCCATGCATGGAGGAACAAACACAGGTAGCGAGAGCAAATCAGACTGCAACAAAACACAGAAACATGAATGGGAAGCATTACAATGACGGGTTGGATGCAGGACAATGGGCTCGACATTAAACAAACGGCAAATCCCAGGATGGGCTGCAGGAGAATGATACAGATTACAGGCACCTACTCCCTGCCTGGGGAACAGGGGAGAGGGAGAAAAAAGGACACAATATTGCAATCTGACAGCTGACGTCTTCATATAAATGTATGAATTTACATTCCAATTAGAGGAAATTTACATCTTAATCACAGAGAGCAGTGTGTCGGTCCCTCGGTTAGTGTGTTGCTACGGTAATGAGGTGGGATGCTGCTGTGCTCTCTCATCCAGACAGTGATCTGTCAGCAGACGACGCCTCCCTGTTATGAGGGAGCTGCACCCTTAAATGCAACCGCCGCCACAATCCAGTAATATCCGTTGAAATCTGTCTTAAATACCAACAAGGTGTGAGCCGCCACCCGAGGATAATATGCCAAATATGGAGTTTGAAAAACATCAAACATATCTTAAATACAGTGCACTGAACCAGGAGTGTCTTTAACTGTCACTCAAGTGACAAGCTTTCAGTACTCTATGGCATTCCATTTCGAATTTCCATACTAATAATGGGTATATTATCCTTAATGGTTTGACTTTGTTTTATGGCATTTGAAATGGATGGTGAAGCCGTCTGTGGAATTACTCAAACGTATCATGTCATCAGATCACATGCTGCTCTGGTGCTGTCAAAAGCAAAGGGAACGTGTGAGATGGAGGGACTGCGAATGCATCATCAATATCGCTCTGGTCATCCTTTACATCAATGTAACTCGTAGCGTCTGAGCTCACCCTCAGGAAGAGCACACAATGAGGCGGTCAGAGGGCGTGTGTCTGCTTGTGGGGAGAGAAGAAAGGCAGACAAGTGCAGATAGCTGAGAGGAAACAGTAAAAGCCTGCTGAAAGAAGAACTTCTGGTTCAAGTATGTAAAGTCTATTTGAGGACGCTTCTTGTGGTTTAGTTCAATTAGCAGACAAGAGCTGCTGGTTTGAGGTTTTGGAAGTGAAACCACACAGACAAGCCTGAGGCCGGGACAGGGTCCTTTCATAAGCTCCCAACTTATAGAGAATATAAGTCACAATGGCCTACTCATATCAATTTTAATGAGTCCAGAAAAGGCAGAATTTAATGAAAACTTCAGTGCTGAAACTTTGCTCAAACAACTTCCATCCAGTAAAATCATTTACTTGTAGAGCAGCACTGATTGCTGACAATGCAATCAGGAGGAGCAGATTAGCTACCACCACATAGCAGAGCACATAAATCAGTTTAACACAGTCCTTTGCCATCTTCACGCTTGACTTTAATACAGGGATGTGTGAACAAAAAATTGGAGGTAAATGAGGCATGGCTTCTTTATCACCTACCTCGTAGCCAATCAGGCCTCTTCCGTCAGAGACACTGCTCTAATGGCTGATATCTATGGAAGCAGCCTATTACTGGATACTGCCTGTAATTAAGACAAGTCAGATTACACCAGGCCAGTGCCTCCTCTCTGATATGTAGGCTGCCATTAAGGGCCAGAAGTGGTGATGCACTTGTACACCGCATTGAGAAAAGATAGAAGGCTCATAGGGCTAGAAAAAAAGAAAAGGCTCAGAAAAATGTTGCGTGTCCAGCGTAGGTGCTGAATGTGTCCCCAAACATCATATGGGGTGATATGTGGGGCGTGGCTGGGATTCCACTTTAGCCTGCAGGGTGTATGGAGAGGATGCCGGGAAGCTGCACACACCCCCTTTGGCACTTATCTTGCATATTCTAACGTAGGTTGATTCCCACAGCGGTGCTGCTGTGTCTCTGCACTTCTGTTCGAGCAACCAAATAAGACTGTCTATTCTTTCTTTTTGTTGTTGCTGTTGTTGTTGGGGGGGGGCAGCAATTGATTGAGTTTAGCTTGAATGTTGGCCATGATTACAACATCTTAAAACAGGCACCAGCTTATAAGATGTCAAGCTGACTTTGTGTCTGGTAGCAAATGAGGTGAAAAGGCTGAATGTGAAGGCTGTTAAGTTGGGATAAGGGCTCTGAACGTAGAGAGAGCAACGCTCTTAAAAAGCTCACTATGATTAAAAAAAGAGGACGAGAGGGAGGGAGCCTCTGACAAAAGAAAGGGTGAGAGGGGGAGCAAGTGAGTTTGAGATGGGAAAGCACTTCTTTCTGTACACAGAGTGACCTTGCTAACACTCTGCCTACTCTAATATTCACCACTACACATGCTTTTGTGCGCTATTCCTCGCCCATCTAAGCACGCAAACCCTCTTCTCAATACACACACTACTCATTATACAATTTCACTAGCCGGTTATCCGAGTCTTGCACACGCATTAAGCACTCAAGCAAAAATTCAAAGACACACACGTACACACAAACACCAAGATGCGTTATCTATTGAGGGGTGCGAGAAATTCACTGTACTGATTTAATTATAATTTTGCGCATTACATCTCCCGTCTCCTTGCAAGACTTCTGTTGATGCAGAAAGCTCAAACGATGACTGCTGAATCTCAGAGTGTTTTTAAGGATGTGCATCAAAGGAGGCTATTAACTTTTCATGTCCTATGAGATTTATGTGGAGAGGGACGTTCAGTGGGATATTTTCTCTTGTTGAGGTAAGCAGGTTATTTCTGATATGAGTAAACGAAGTCGCTCAATAAGTGAAAACTTATTGCAACAGAGACATAAAATATTCCCATCATAACTTTGGGCGCAAAAACAATACAGAATTTCTTCAAACTTTTTGAACTTAGCAGTTAAGCTGTTGTGTTACTCAAATAAAGTGATGACGCAATGTTTAGGAGACTTAAACCAAAAATAATGCTACAACATTGCAAAGGCATGTAAGGATACAGGATTAAATGCATGGTGAGCTCAGACACACACATACGCACCCATATGCGTGCGTGCACACACACACATGCACTTTCAGAGAGGGTGGTGAAGCAGGCATACATGACGTCCCCACACAAACAGTCTGTGTAAGTGAGCGTACAACATCAGGCCATCAGATCACTTCCTTCTCCAAACATGAAGCCTTTAATAGATGTGAAACTCTGGGCCCTGGATCTTTTCACACCACTGAGTCGCAACTCACACAGAAGAACAGGAAGCAGAGGATGACAGAGCAAAATAAATAAATAAATAAATAAATAAATACAAATAAAACAACGAAACAGACTCCACACCGGGTAAATATCTTAATAATTAGGGGATGAAGATGAAATATACCTGGTTTGATTTGAGCCACGGAAATCTTTCTCGACTTGACGTAAAATATACTTGTCTGAGGGAAAAAAAAAAAGATTCATAAGAATCCTCAGACTAACATATGGAGTAACCTTTGTGGCCTTCCGGGACTTGGTGGTGGTGGTGGTGGGGTTATATGGGGGGGTCTAACGCTCCGAGGACTGTAGGCACGCTAGGGAGAGGTGAGCTGTCACCCCCCATTATGATCACTGCCTGAGCTCAGAAAGGGGGAGGGGTAGGAGGAGAGCAGGCAAAAAAAAAAAAAAAAAATACTGGTTCCTCGCTAACCGCCATCTAGAGCCATCCCCGGGCCTCAGAACCCTCAGTCTACAACTGCCTCCTGGGAAACACTTGCACGCAAGTCCTCCTCATCCCCAGCTAGCAGTGGGGCATAATGTGTGTGTGGGGGTGAAGGGAGGGGTTTCTGAGTGTGTGGTCGGGCTGTGTAAGCAGAATGTATGGATTTGGTGCAACAGAAGGACAACTGTGTATGTTTTCTTGCTTGCTTCAGACCGAGACTATGTACTGATATGCAGTTTTATTGGATTAATAAAGGAAGTGATGCAGACACAGAGAGAGAAAGAGCATCTCAAGGTTAAAATGAGGGAAAAGAAAAAGTGAGTGGTATTTCAGGGGCTCAATGGGATAAGACTCCCATTAGAAAGGTCTTTGATTACCAATAGGGGTGCAATTTGTATATTCAAAAAGTCTTTCAAAATTCTGTACAGGATGGTCGTGAAAAATACTACTGAGCACAGCAGAGGCATGAAACGATTTAGCTAATTATATGACGCATAACGTGGTGCAATATTATATGCCTGTGGATAAGACGCTTGCCTCAGATTTGACCTTTTGCTGCCTTTTGTGTGAGTTTGGGTGAGCACTGCTTAGGCGCATTCAGTTCCCCAGATCCCACTCCTAACACCCCTGTCACTCATCATCACTCATCATTGTTAGGGACAAAAGGAAAGTTTGGTTAAGCCACACACTGGAGTATTCCCCTACCCGGTGCCTCCCCCCACCTTCACACATTCACATATGTGTGTTAGGTAGCACACACAAACACACACACAGACACACACAGACAAATGCACAAAGAAAATTGTTCTATTTTTGCTGCATAAAGACAAAACCACTGACCTACACATGCACCCTGATTCATGGATGGGGTCACACAATTTTTGATAAGGCGCCATCACCTTGCCCTCTAACTTGCCTTTTGAAGTGCTGGCTTGTCCTTCGAATGGCCCTCTGTGTAATTAAAGTCTATTCAGCGCTCTATATGTGTCCTAACTATCCTCCATCATCTGGCCAGGCCTTTCAATAGCCACCTGTGAACTCTGAAGGACAGGGACACTTGCCCTCATAAAATTCATGAGTGCTGCTACATTCAGCAGCTCACTCAATGGCCAACACCACTTTAAACAACTCTGTGTTGACTATTGGGTGAATCCTTCTTAAATGCAACCATATTCACAGTAGCAGGGGTTAAGTAGCTCCCAGGAGTAGCTGAAACAAATGCCTTTATGGTGAGCTTGGAGATAAAGAGAAAGACAGAGGATCCAGAGACCCAATTTGTCAAGTAAGGACTCATTGAGGGATAGCTGACGGAGGAAAAGGCTAACTGTTGAACTGATCTGGCATCTGAGCCTACTTTTCTCTGACTCCTCACAAAAAGAACGTCTACTCAGGAGGACAGGTTTTTTGAGGACAATGGTCTCACGTTGTAGTGAGAGCAGAAAAAACAAGCTTTTAAGAAATTTTGATATTTGATTGTCAACCTTGACAGACATGACTGAGAGCTTTCCTACAGCAGTATTGCTAAGGACAACTTTCTGTTGCTTCCAACTGTGTGATCACAAATTTGGTATGTCAATACGGCCAATCACACACTACAAGCGCTGTTGATGACGAATCTTTGTGCATCTGAATTCATCTGGGTTTTACCTTCCTTAAACAAAGTACAGTCTCTGGTCATAACTATCTGAACAGGTTTTTGCCCATTTCACTGCACTCTTTGCCAAATCTTACCTCCCAAACTACTGAAGAGGAAGAAGAAGACACTTAAGAAAACCATTTTAGAAAACAAACCTTTTGTAAAACAATCTGAAAATTTGTGTGGGCATCGTCCCATTCAACACACTCTCTGTGTTTTCAAGTGTGACCACATTGTGGGCAGCACAACATACATAAACACTGAGCAGACACACTGAAAAATACATACACACACTCCTCCTCCTGACCCCCCCAGGACACTGAGCGGTGAGAGTGTGGGAAAGTTATTTTTAGGACCCAAGCAGAGAGCCTTCCTGAGTTTGATGCTCCTGCTCCGGATCAACATTCCACCTTTGAACCACTCCGACCATGGAGCTGTTTGTGCCCATGATGGCAATTTTAACTTTGTCTGTGGACCCACAGCAGCAAGGGGACTGTTTCATTTTGGCTGCTTCAGACTTACACTTGGTTTAGAATTACACCAAAACAAAACAGCTTTTGCTTGCTTGCTTTTTGCCACTATTAAGCCAAATCTCAACATCAATGCTGACTTTGTTTCAGTACAATTTCAGAATGGACACTGTTTAGAGCACTTGAGATTTCAGACTTTCAATTACCAACATGTAGCTTTTGAAAAAGTGCATATGCAGATATATTCATTTTCGCTGCCGTTTGTGACCTTAAATTTAAATAACCAAGGATCAAAAGAAACTCATGAATTATGTTTGACTGTGAGGAAAAACAGCAGAGGTTTTACACAGGATTTTTGGTGAACAAATTTAACACTCTTTCAAACTGTTTTAAGACTTGCACAAAAGTGTATAGACCTAAGGCAAAATTAGACACTTTTTCTCGAGCCTAGGAGATAACAATAAAATAATTCAGAGGCCAAGGATACAGTGAAGACCCAGTTTATAAGCACCAGGGGGCCTATGGTTCCCCAGTCACTACCATTATGCTAATGGTGAGTCCTTTCTGAACGCACTTACACATACACCATAGTACCACAAAACCCCATGGATGTAGGGTGGCATGTAAGTTACAGCCTCTTCCCCCTCCTCTGTCTAATGGGAGCTGAAGACAACTAGGGCTACTTTAATCAGGTCTGAGTCCAATGTAGCCAGTCTAGTCTGATGGGGGCTGAGTGGTGCATGGACTATGTTAAGGGTTCACTGCTCACTGACGAAACAGCTTCACTTCCAGGGCGAGTTCAGGCAGACCACGCTCTTACTCAGTCTGGCAGGAGGAGCACATATGCCCTGTTTTGTTTTCCTTTAATACTGCATGTTTGTAGGAAACGTTTCGGCATTGTGTTGATATAGTATAGAGGGCAGCACATTTGGCAAAATCCCAGACTACAGCAAACAACTGCTACTTCTTTTTCTCCTGGGTGTTCTACAAAAAAACCCCAACTCTTTTTGGACTGTTTTAGCCGGTGTCCTTTGTTGCCGGTTTGGTTGTCCAATCAAGAGATTTAACAAAGTCAGCAAACAAACCCAAAAAAACATGAACACGTTTGCACTCCCCCCCCACGTACCCAAGACTCAGCATGGGGACTGGGCCTTTTCAAACACACATGCACATTTGCAGAATAGATAAAATGCCTGTTAAATAATAGATGTAAATCTGATGTATGTTGTGAATATTGTTCGGCTGAGGGGTCTGATCGCGTGCCACAGGCTGGCCTGCACCGGGCTCTCTCCCTCTCTCTTTCTCAAACACGCACAAACCATAAGCACACCTCATTCCAAAATGCGACAGAGGCTGGTGTGCACCAAGGGAGGAAGTATAAATTATTTAACTGGAATATTATTCCAAAGGTCTATTCCCATCTGATCATGATTCCCAAGGCATGTAGGAATCGCAGGCAGATGTATGGAGAATGTGAGGATTTTTTGCATGCTACTAATAGGTTCAGGACATCCAATAAAACCATTGTTTGTATTTAGTTACCTCTCAGTCTGTGAATAGTCATTGTGATCCACTAATGGAAGTAAATATTAAATGACCCACTTCAGTTCTTTCTCCATATGAGTTCTTTTCAACATTATTTGAGACATGGGGAAGCAGATATACGACCAGGCATGGAATACAAACAAACATATAAACAAATACACAAACAGGCCCTCAGGACTTGGTCTCTGTCTAACTCATTCTGCATTCCAGAATTCTTTCTTTCCCTCCCTTTTTATTTCTCTCTCAATAAGACTGTTTGGTGCCTCTGAGGAAAAGCCCTCATTTTAATTAGACCTGACCTGAGAATCACTTAACTGCTCCTCTCCGCTTATGCCTCCCCCCTCCTCTCCAAGCCATCGCTCTGTTCCTCACATAGGTCCATTAACACCCTTCCCTCGGCACCCACAGGCTTCAACAGGGGGCAGACACAGGCGTTGTCTTAAAGACGTTTTGAGGACATGCCAAGAAACATTAACCTACTCCACACACCTCCCTCGGACTCTTTCAGTTTGGCTTCCTCTTCTCCTTAAGACTTCTTCTATTCAGCACCATCATCATCATCATCATCATCATCATCATCATCATCATCATCATCTTCATCCTCTTTTTCTGCTCCCTCTCTACTCAGCTTACTCAGCCGGCTGATGCCAAGTTCACGTCATGTGGGATGGAAGGTCATAAGACAACTCAAGATGTCTGAATGATGGCAGAGATGATCGTGCGAGGGTTAATAATACATGACATACTCGATCTAATGCTTTAAATGAATGCTTGATTATCTTTAACAAGGGTGCTTCTGCTGACATGAGGCATCCATGTTTGTTTAGCTTTTTTTGGCATTTATTTGAGGACGTGCAGACTGAAAACAGCCTGAGTTAAAGCAGTCCAGGGGCTGTGTTAGTTGGGGTGTGTTGTTGTTCAGGTACCGGAGAGATGATGAAATATAATCCAGGAAGTCCAGTTTGAGACTAATGAGGGGGCTGCCTTTTTTCATGCGGGGCTACAGTCGGTTAAAATGCCGCTGCATTCTGAGTGAAGTAAGATAATACAACCTTGATTCCAAAACAACTGCGACGCTGTGTAAAACATAAAACAGACTATGATAACTTGCTAAACCTTTGTAACATATGCTCGATGGAAAACAGTACAAAGACAATATATTTAGTATTTTACCCCATCAACCTCATTGATTTTGTAAACAGAAGCTTATTGATAGGAATTTACTGCAGCAACACCTTTTAAACAAGTTGGGACAGGAGCAGCTAAAGACTGGCAAAGTTGTGGAATGTTCCAAAAACACCTGTTTGGAACAGGTAAACAGGTTGATTGGTAACAGGTGATAGTATCATGGCTGGGTATGAAAGGGGCATCCTGGAAAGGCTTAGTTGTTCACAAGCAAGGATGGAGCGAGGTTCACCACTTTGTGAACACGTTTGTATTAATGTTATTACTACATGGGCTCAGGAGCACTTAGTAAAACCACTGACGGTAAAGACAGTTAGCATGTGAAACTTTACACAGCATCCCAACTTTTTTAGAATCATGCTTGTCAGAGCTTTCAGGAAAATCTCAGGTTCCCTAATTTTGATTCTGACTTGGATGTTGGTCTGAAAAAATCAGAAACTATGATCACAATAACTTCTACATTTAACGATGTGAGGTTTAAATCTGGTTTTGGACCTTGATCACGGGTCATCCTCCTCTCACTCATCTTTCTTTTACAGACTCTCTCCAATGAGGACTTTAAAACCACACAGGAAAACAAACATGAAAATCATTAAAATTACACTGAAAGTTCTTAAGCCTACAAATATTTCCTTAAAGCCAATACATGTGCGCAGACAACACAGCCACCCAAGTGACAGAGCTCATCAGTGCAACAGACACCTCCAAATAGCCTCTCTAAGAGAGGACTAATTTGACACAAATCCCTGTCTTATACTGTATTTGACCCTGTGACCTGCTGCTGGCACCCCGGTACCCCACAGGCACATTGCCTGTCAGTTTAAAGGGTCAAACAAAGGTTAGGAGAATGTAATTGCGAACCATCTGCATTCTTCAGAGCTTCATCCTCAAAGCATCTTGTATTGTGAAACGAGTGACAGAGGCCTGTGTCGGCTTAATAAGAGTGAGTGAGAAAATTCTCACACACATCGCGTGTTACATATGTGCATGCGTGCGTTTCTCAATAAGTATGTGCTTGTGCTGCTGCATGAATGTCAATATCTCTATGTGTGGGAGTAAGCAATGTTTGTGTGTGTCTATGAGTATGTGTTAATCTTGTCTAAACACCTAACACTCCCCTACCTGCTCAGACAGGGCTATGGGTTAATTCTGGCTTCAGGCGTCATGGCTAATAACTGCTCATCAACCGCAGCTTGAACTCTCGGAAACGTCAACTGTTACCGCAGTAACCTTATCACGGAACCAACAGAACATTGATGACGGCGCTGAGTGTGGGGTTGGGAATGAATGCAGTAAAACCTCTCAAATGAAGAAAAAAATAATTACTTCTAAAAACTGAATACGAGAACATTTATTGACAAAACCTGTGCTCAATGTGATGGCAAACAAATACTTTTCCGCGTTCCTGAGGCACTAGGTGATAGAAGCATGAGTCAAACAGCAGTTAAGAAATTAGTTACCAGCATGGCTCCATGCACAGCTGGGGTGACATGTAGCTGCCTGACCCAACTGCTGAGGAGCTCGCACTGTCAATCACCTGTCACTCACCACCAACATTTCACAAATTAATCCTGATAGATGATACACAGAGCAAGGCTGGATGCAGTGCATTTAAAATATGGAAAAGGAGTCAAAAGTTGAAGGAAGCGCAAAGCAGCAGGAGCAGTGCTCTATTGTGACCACGATGGATGTGTGGAAGAAGACAGACTGTGAGTACTGTGGAAAAAAACTCAGTAAGAGAATGTTGTATTATGTGGCCCCAGGCAGAGGAGTCCTGCAGCTTGAGTAAATGAGGTGATTAGCAGGGATGGTGTGAGCTGTCACACTTCAGACACTGGGCTTAGAATCCAATCACCATCTCATGTGTCAATCAGTGGCCCACCGAGGCAGTTGACCACCGGGTCAAACAGTCTATGACGAGCCACGTAGACAGAGCAGACGGGATTCCTGCATGCAAACTTCGTCTGACAACTGACATAGAGACGCAGAGCCAACGTGCACTCATACCTTTGTGACATCTCCAGCTAAGGTGAGGTGTAAATTAATGACAGCCAATCATGGTGCCAGAGAACACAACACGAGAGCATAATAGTGTATAACAATGACTAATCTGTTTTGATTGATTTGATGCATGACTGGTGATATGATACAATGTTCTCTGGGAAATTCCCTGACACATAGCAATGTGTCATGGCCAGGGATTGTGATTGACATTTGACTGGCATTTCATATACGTGTTCTTTTATGTCAGCAGCCAAAGCTATTTTAGAAATCTGAAAAGTAATGGTATGTGGGCAATACAAGAGTATGGTTACCATACAACAAAAAACTCCAATAAAGCTCCTTAAACAAGGGAAGCAGACAAAGATTGATTTTACAATGTGCTGCTGGGATATATGACACAGTATCCAAGCCCCGCAGGGCTACAGGGTTGCTCTAGAACTCGGCCCCCTGGCCTGCCCAATACAGAGGCCTAATTAAAAGACCACTGAGGATAACCACCTTGACTTTTACGGACCTTATAAATCTATACTGGAGTGGCCTATTCAGGAGGTCAGAGAAAGGAGGGGGAGCGGGCCGAAAAGGGGTTAGAAGGATGGTGACGGCTGGCAGAAAATGAGAAGGGGTTGACCGTGGGATGCGGCGGAGGTTTGTGGGAGTGGGGGGGCATTCCTCTCCTCCCCCTCACCTCCTGCCTGAGACAATAGGACTCACTAAGAGCCAAGGACCAGAGGGTGTGATAAGGTAATGATAATGTAATGAGGACCAATCATGAGCCTGAGCTAAGAGGAGGGCCCCTTAATTTGTCTCTAGAGTGGTAGTTCAGTGACAGATTGATTGCCCTGAGTGAGAGTGATGATGTGACACATGCAAAATGGATTGCATCTCTGACAGGAAGAGAAAGAGAAAGAGGATGAGAAATCATAAATCATAATGAAAGAAGAAAGGAAAAGGCCATACAATTCCGTGTATGTATGCCCCATACCCTATACAAACTGAAAATGGCCGAGATTTTACACTATGGTAGGAAATGAAAAAAGTTTGAACCGCCCCTTCTAGCATTTTTTGGGTATTTCTGTCCTTAGACCTAACCCAATGTGTCTTGGAGGATGTGACAAATGCCCTTTGGATATCACACTTACCGAGGGCGACGGGGCATTTGGGCCAAGTGGTCAATCTGCTGGCAGTTTTAGAGTTTTACTAGTGCAGAGTAACTTAGACATTAGTATAATTCTAGATCAGTGTATTACAGAAAATAATCCTGGTATCACTATTCTTCTCACTATTATTCCACAATTTAAGTGCATTTTTGCTTCTCGTGTGTGTTACTCTGAGGGGATGACACCTGGTCAAGACCAGGCTTTCAGGGTCTCAAGCATCTTTCTAAACATGACAGCAGTGGGAGTCATCTGGACGACGTGGCAAAATTGGGCTTTCTTGCCAGACACAAACGGGGAATTGAACAGCATAATCAACAAGTTGAGGAGAATAGGTGGGTGGCTCAGTGGAGTAATCACCTGTTTTACACTGTGTGGAAAATGTGAAATGGTGCTACGTGGCAATGAAAGGTCTGTGGACTGTCTGCACCCTGGGATTTTCCAGTGGATATTTGAAACCATGTGTGAGGGTGACTAAAGGCTCAGGAAGCACTGTGACGCTCAGCCAGTTTAAAGGGACCTCTAGCACGATTCAGAATGAGCTGTTGAACTGCAGAGGTGTACAGGGAGGAAATTGAGATGTTGCTTTACCTAACTATCATGGCTAATTAATTGTTGCATTGTCTATTGCAGTGTAGTACGCAATGCATCATTTTTTGTACTTAATGATGTTGTTGGCATTTGATGTTATTGTCCTGTTTATGTGCTTGATGCCGTTATTTGACCTTGTCTTGGCTAGGTCTGACTTGTACAAGAAGTTTTGATCAGCCATTGCTTGTCGATGATAATGAAACAACTGTGTCACGCAAATCACAGCTGGTGCTTGTATTGAGATTTTATTTATTCATATTTGACATTTTTCGGAGTTTGTGCAAGTTGAGACAGATGTGAGCCTGTCTAACACCATCAAAAGGGTACTGGAATCACAGTTAGGGGGCAAGTTGATGGCACAAACCTATGATGGTGCTGCTGTGATGAGTGGGAATGTCTACGAATGTCACCAGGGTGACCATTTTGAGCGAACAACCTTTCTGCACAGTGCAGTTTTTGGAGAAGACAAAGCCACCATCAGAGAGGCATTCAGGCTCTCTAAGCTTTAAGGATTGCACCTTCCCACAGCTACTGGAATTATTTTCAATGGCAGAGGTGTATGTTTTCCACAATATTCCGCAAAAACAAACTACTGGGAGAAAAAATGAAAAGTTTTTTAACTGATTCAGATGAACCGAACAGAAGAGTCCCCTATCCGGCACCAGTTACTGTATGAATGAGGTGTGCAACATCTTAATCTCACAGGCTGAGCAGCAACTTTCACAGGGTGACCACCTTATTGCTGCTAAACTAGCTGACAGCTCTTTTTTCTCAGAGAATGAGCTGATTGTGCAGCCCCAGGATTTACTGAAAAGTTTGCCCACAGGAAGGATCACTGTACCTCCTTTCTCTTCAAATCTTCCCTCTTCAGCTTAGAATCACTTAATTGGAAGATTTTCAGTTCATCTTGCTCGTATAGTAAGTATTTGCAATCTGATTACATCAGGTCACTTTTTTTCACGGACAATATCCAATTATGCGCTATATGAGCAACTCCGGACAATGTTTGGACCTGATTCTCTGATGAGAAACATGACGGCTATACTTATTTGCCCTTATTCATGGGGATGTCCTCCATTGTCCTTCAGTCCTCTTCTGCTCTCCTCCCTCTCGCATTCAGCTCAAACATGGGTTTACACCAAATGCCACTCCTCGTCTTCTCCTATTGCTATCCTTCGGCGTGCAAGCAGTGTTTGTAAGACTATACATTGCCTCATTTTATCTACTCCTGCAGTGTGTTCTAGTCACGCCACAGAAGAGTCAAATATTAATTGTCATTATTGAAGGGATATGAAACTATTAAAACTGTGTCACTTTCTGATCCTGTATCTGTGCAAACTGTCCCACCATTTTTTCAACCTAAAAACACCATGACACTGGCATTTAATTAGCTTATAGGCTAGAATAAAATGTAGGGCTGCTGTCTACTTTTGCTCCTTTTTCTCATGTGGTCATGGCTGTTGCCATCTGGGGAGTGAAAGAACAGCGACCTGCCAGACAAAGAAAGCAGCACCTCCTGTATGTACATATCTTGTCCTCTCGAGAGCTACAGTGGCCTAAAATGTTTTTAATGGTGCAAGTCTCTTTGTTGCGGTCTATCATGGATGGCTGGGGACATGTTCATGCATTAGTATCATAAGTGCTGATTAATTCATACTTCTTTAGTATATAAAAATATAAATACCTTTAACTTAAACTGCCACCTGTTTTTGCATATAAATATAGAGAGACATTTTCCTCACTCTGTTGCCTCTTGACTTACACTGGAGTAAGTGTGGCAGTAACAGTGTATAATCAATAGCTTCACCTTTGATTTTGACACCCAATAACAGACAAATGGAAACACAGGCTGGCAGAACTTGGCCAACAGAAGAGACTTCTCTTTATCATCAGCACTAAATTTCAGCGCTGCTATGAACATGAAGAATGGTAACAACTGTAATGGCTTTCTTCATGAATAATTACTTACTGCCTAAATTCAGCTCTTGTTTCAGGTTAATGGTTACATGGCAAGTTATAAAAAACACATTCGAGGAATGAAATTGGGGCAACAAAATAAAACAAAAAAATCTGACTGAGAGACAGCATTAAATATACAACAAGAGGGTAGAACCTCTGAACACTATGTTTCGTTTATGAAGAAGCCCTGGGTATGCTGAGTAACCTTGACAACATACCTCAATAGTGAACTGTTTTCTCTTGAGCTTGAAGGCCAGGTCCTTGTGGTCAGGGAGTTTACTCGCCAGACAGTTCAGGTGAGGTACTTGGTGCACATGTAGAAGACCTGTGAAGGTCAGTGGAAGCAGATTGTAAAAGAAAAGTACAAACAAAATATTGCACTCATATCCACAATATGCATGTTATATGTTAAACTGTGCCCATAAACAACATAATGTGCATTGTTTTTAAAATGCAAAAAACTTGTTGAAAGAGTGCAACTTCTCTTGAGGGTTTAAATTACAAAAACAAGATTCACTATGAATTACTAGAAGAATTCAGGAACACTATTTTGCTCAATATACCTATCTTAAAGGAAAATTACTCTAGCCTAGGGGTGCATCATAGAGTTCATATATGGATGATTTGCTTGCAAAATACATTTGAAAATGTATGTCTTCATTTGTTTTATACATAACAATTTCTTTTTAAATGTAGCAACTGCTAAGAAAATTCAAATGATAAAATACTACTCCAATTTCTGTCCATTTAAATCAGTTTTGTGATGACTGAAGGGAGCTGTTTTTCTTTTGTGTGGCAGTGTGACAGTCAGCATATTAAAAAGAAGATCTGATGGATTTTTTTGAGCGTTTGACAATGTTGCACTAAAATCGACATTTTCCTCAGTTTATTTGAAGCAAACTGAGAAGAAATCACTTGTTATCAGATATCAGTAAACATATAGGCATTGCTACTCGATGTTTTTCCCTACAGGCTGGAGCATGGGTGTACTGTAAAGGAAATTTGTCAATTAAAGGACACACAAGAGCAATGAGGGACAGAGAACAAACATACGAGCTCGGGATTCCTGCAAAGAATGGGAGGAAGCTTTGGAGTATTTTTTACCCTTAGCTTCTCATTTCCTGTCACCACAAAGTTACGATTTCATAAAACTGTAAAAAGCACTGTAGAAGTAGGGTGGTATAAATGAGCGTGAGAGAGGAAAGACGGGATCGAGGGAGTAATGGAGAAAGGGAGACAGACAGAGAAAGTGGGGGATGGTGGGTTCTCTCCTCTGTGCACTTGGGTGATTTCCCCTTGCCTGATTTGCAGTGACAGGCTTCCCAGCATGCTTTGAGCAGCCCTGAACTGCTGCCGCAAACACGCACGCACGCGCATCCGCACGCACTCTCACACTCATACCAGATGCGTTTGCACTCATGAACACACATCAAAACAATCATGCACATAAATGCATTTCATAACCCAACCAGAATTTCTCTGGCTGGTTAAACAGAGGGCAAATATTATTCTTGAACAAGAAATTCAAACAATGTTAATTGCAAATTCCAAACAACATTTTTGTAATACACCATTATTTTAAAAAATGATGCACTACAACACTCGGATGCTGAATGGGTTTACTTGCCTTCTGCCTTCACAATGCAGAGGAATGTGATCACTATGGGCTGTATTAACTAAATAAAACATGCTGTTGGATGAAACCAAAATCTGCCATTGAATGTTTTTACTACTCATCTCTTCATCTGTCACAACGGGGCTGTCTAACCCGAGGAAGGGAGAGAGGGGAGAAATGAGAGGAAAAGCACAAGAGTGAGTGGGAGAGTTCGAGAGGCACAGCTAAAAATACCCCACTCGCTTATACTGACCTTTATGCGTGAAGAGTGTGATAGAGTGATAGAAAAGAGGGAAGCAAACAGGAGAAAAAGGGAATGGTAAGACCATAAAGGAAAAGTGACGGTGAGGACCGGGAGAGCTGGGACAATCTATGTTGCACTCCCCCTCCTCTTTCTTCGTTTCTGTCTCTCCAATCGTCCCTTACCGGTGTCCTCTTCCCTGACTGAAAGCCTTGCCCTCTATTTATTAGCAGAGCATGCTGGCCATGGAGACAGTGAGCGAGGGATAGAGAGATAGAGGCAGAGAGGAAGAGAGAGTGATGGTGAGAATATCGATTCCCCAGTGTTGGTCTGCTCTGCTCCAGAGCCTCAGGGGTATGGGACTGGGGATGGAGAGGGGGCGAGGAAAGAGGGAGAGGGAGGAGAGGCTCTGCTGGAGGGGGGGAGGCAGGGATGGAGCGGGTGAGGGTGCGAGGGAGAGGGGGTACAGCGTGGCAGCTGAATCCCCCCCGGCCTGTCTACTGAGGAGCACGTCTGATTGAGCAGCAGCACACTAACGTGCACTGACAGCCTGGCCTGCAAGGGGGCTGCCCTGCCTCCATCCACAGCCCAGCCCCAGTCTTAATGCACTGTCTGCATGTATGTGTGTGTGTGTGTTTGTTGGAAAAGAGACAGAACGATAAGCGAGTGTGTGTGTTCTTACCATGGTAATCTTTGTAGAGTGGGTTGGTCTCTCTCTCAGAGCCTTTGAATGATTCCAGGGCTATGGCATTGTCACATAGCCTGGTTATGCTGCCCATTAGAGCTCTGTCCTGTAGAGGGGGAGGGAGGGGGAGAGAGGGAAAGAGAGGGAAAGAGAGAGAGAGAGAGAGAGAGAGAAACATGAGCAGGTAATTAAAAGCCTCCTGACGGGCCATCAGTGTTGCAATTAAATTAGGTCATCATTTCCCGTGGCCAGGTCATTTCTGCCCATTGCTTAGGTGAGAGTGATGAGGTATAGAGGGAAAGAGCACTGATAGGGGTTACAGGTGATGGCGGGGCAGGCAAACGGACATACACCTTACATCAGGCATACATCTACAAAGGTGGCATGGACAAAGTCCGGGGCAACACACTGACATGATTTTACTTCATCAAACAACAGTTTTGATGAAAAGGCTCACAGTTGGTGCACAGTCTCAAACCTGCACACAGCAGGGGAGGAGAGGGGAGAAGTGGTAGACAGCAGCAGAGGCTCGATGGGGAGAGCTCCCCCTACTGGTTAGGTTAGTGACTTGACAACAAAGAGGACAAATCAGGGGTGAATACAGTAGATAGAGAGAGTGTAGAAGAAATATACAAAAGGGTGGAGGCAGAGGCTAAAGGGAGTGGAGGGGTGGGAGAGAGAGGGGGACGCTGGGATGGAGGGAAAGAGGGAGTCCTGCATTATTAATCCTTCTGCCTCTTGAATCATTCACATCCTTCTCTCTGTGTTGGCTGCCACCGCCTAATGCAGTTTTCATGCCTTCATGTCTTTTCCCCACTCTTTCTTCTTCCTTTTCATTTTTGTCCTACTTTTAAAGTATGCATATCCCACCAGTCAGGGCCACCCGCACTTACAGGGTATCTGAGGTCACCCTAATGCAGCAATTAAAGTCAGCGTAAGAGTTTGGCTACAACAAATTATTCAAAACACTAATGGTACAGTATGGCCATGGTGTCTGTGCAAGTGAGAGGGTGAGTTGAAACTTTATCTGTACTAGTTTGTCTGGGCCATAATAATTCTTCTGCACTTACTTAAATACAAAGATGAGGCTCTTTGACAAAGACTCAAAAGTTTCAAAGTCAGAGGAGTCCAAAGTGTCGACAGAGCTGCTCAGTACAGTGGCAGAAGGGCAGCATAACTGCAGTAAGACATGCATGTGCTCCACTGCTCCTTCAGTTTCAGGAGGTGATCTGGGAAACGCTCACCTCAACTGTACATCTTTATTTTAAGCTTATTTAAAATAGATAAGGGACTCAAACAAGAGTCACGTCAACTGTAACGAAAGTCTGCGCTGGCTCAATTAGCTCAGATTCCATCACTGGAAATCCCCTGAACACACAGGGCCTAGATGACTATCACTGGATGACCCTGCAGTAACTTACCTTAACTAAACCACAGTCCCTTCATGTAACCAGTTACTGAGGAACCACAGATTTTAATCGCAGTTGATTGGCTTGACAGGTTTTGTTTAGTTTGGCTCAGTGATGTACGTGCGTTTGTTTGTTTGAAAATATATGTCACTGTGCGCGCAGGCTCAACCCAAAATTCAGTACATCACTATAAAGGAGGCAGGGACGACTTTTCCATCTGTCTGCCGTCTTGGGGGAGTAGAGTCTATATATGACACGAAATAAATGCACACACAGAGTTTTCGTCGTGCTTTCGTCTGGGAATACAAACACAATTCGTCCATTAAAAACAAATCGAACTGATATGACAGTTGTAGTGACCATGATGATTATCAGTTACAAGATTCATTTATGTATCATTCTACAACACGTGGCTGTTTAACGAAATGCAAGTTGTTGTCTCTTTATACTACTAACAAAACAAAAATGACATAAATGGATGAATAAATAATAAGACATAAAATAACGTATTTTTTATGGTGGAGTGCAGAGGATGAATTGAGAAGCCTGAATGAAGAAGCTGCTCTGTAGTCTGGTGGTACAGCAGCAGATATATGGGTATCTCTTGCCAGATGGCAGCAGGGTGAAGGCTGTGGCTGGGATGAGTGCTGTCTTTTAGTGTTCTTGGCCTAGATTAAGACCTGCGATGCATATATATACTTATAGAAAAAATATAGACGCAATTTTACAATTTAAAATAATAAGAAACAGATTGAGATGAAAAAACTACATCTGGAAATTTGCAAGCAACCACTGAAGCAGGGTTTCCACCCAAAGCACCTGGTACTTTGAGTCCAAGCAACCACTTTTCAAGGAACTAAAACGTTCCTTCAGCCCATTGTCGTCTACCTTTCCACCGCGGTCTGAAGACCCACAAAGATGAAGCAAATTAGTCTGCTGACATATGAAAAAGAGACGGCTGTTTTCACAACTTATTTTTGTGTGTGACTATACAACAATGAACACTGGGCGTTGTCGTCGGCCTATCTGTCATGCTTTCTTCTGTAACTCCATGTTTATGTGTCAAAACACAATGAAGAAAAAACAAACGAGTTTGTGGCTGCAGATTTTTAAAAATGGTGGTTGAGATAAAACGCTGCATGTAATAGACCAATCAGAAATGTTCAGTGCTGCAAGCCTTATCCCAAAATTGTCGTACTTTTGGAAAGTACAGGTACTAGGGACGTTCTGGGGGATAAAATAATGTCCCTAAAACTGAATTTGACCCTGGTCCTTGAGGTGAAAATGGACTGAAATCCTCCACAGGTACTCAGTCCCTGGGGAAAGTTCCTGCAGTGGAAACATGGCTTTAATTTATTTAATTCACATATGACGAAAACTCTATGCCAATCTAAAATACATATGACCAGTGAATCATTTCAATTATTTTATCAAGCAAAAACATCTGCTGGTTCAAACTTTGTAAACCAGAGGATTTACTGGTTTTCTTTGTCATATGTGAGAGTAAATGAAACATCTTTTGGTTTTGGACTTTTGGACGTTGTTTTTGGCACGTGGAAGTCTTTCATGGCTGAGATTGACTAAACAATGATTGATTAAGCTAGATCAAATGATTTGATAATGTAAATAATTGTTAGTTGTAGCCATAAAATCTAAATGAATGAAATTAAACAAAAAGGTAAACTGAATACTGATTTTTTCTAGAGGGTTGACAGTTATTAAAGAGAACCTGCAGTGGTGGTTTTGTTGCTCCACCCCAGTACTAAACAACTCCACCTGACCAATTCATACCCTGAGTCTACATATTTGCATAGGTCAGGACACCACTTAGTCTGAGCAGCAGGTGAGGTGGATATGGGTGCATTTTTGGAAAGACTGTGTATTTTGTGCGTTGTGTTTACTTGTGGGGATGGGCATGGTAGCAGGAGATAGTAGGACGGAGGAGGACCAAGCTGGGATGAGTCTAATTAATGTTTCAGATGGACTGTGGCAGTGGGCTGCTGTGAGGAGGCTTTCAGTGAGTTGCTCAACTTCCCAAGCTGCTCAATAATGGATAGAGGGTCCAGTGCGGTCTTGGCCAGCTAGCCCACTGCTACGAGTCTAGACAGTCTTCCAAAGGCTACACTAACTAAGCTAATTATCTAAGCAAATACACTGGCAGAAAGAAGCTCTGCTAACATGTAAATTCTTAAAATGAGCAGCATGTACACCTTGGTGACCTCAGCCGATCAATTACAATCTTTTCTTATGACATCAACACCAAGTGAGAGTAAACTAATCATTCAGGTCAT
Source organism: Chaetodon trifasciatus (assembly GCA_037975065.1). Classification (NCBI taxonomy): domain Eukaryota; kingdom Metazoa; phylum Chordata; class Actinopteri; order Chaetodontiformes; family Chaetodontidae; genus Chaetodon; species Chaetodon trifasciatus. The sequence goes on from JBBMOE010000001.1 coordinate 16,803,955, forward strand.
TTCATTGGTGCCCATCTTAACAGCCTCTCATTACCTCTATGTTGGCTAAGTCACCCTACACCTGATTCAGTCCAAAATTTCCCCCTCTCCTCATCTTCCCCCACTCATTCACTTCGCTCCCCAGGGTGGAGGAGGGGGAGGGGACAGATTAAGGGTTTGGAGACCAGGCCAGAGAGGGACAGGGGGACCGCTCCCACCACAGCTGACATCTGCTAGTTAGCCACTCTACCTTTTTTTGACCAGGCCAAGGCCGCTGTGCACTGAGCTTACAGGCTTGGAGCCAGAGCATGTTGTGGCAACACAGCTGTTCTGAAAGTTAAGCAATGACGTACATCAATGTATAAAGGATCACAGATAATGCAGCTTCCTTGCTCTTGTGAATGACAACTATAAAGAAGTAGGGTGTTTAAAGTGAAGGCCAGATAAAAACATTTTGGCAGGAAGTCTCAGATGGCTTTTCTTGTGAGTGTGCTTCTATGGTCGACTGTCTGGGGGAGGGCTGTGGTTTGCCATATGCCTCAGCAGATGACTCCACCTTCACACTGAGAGGCCAGACTGTACACAGATGCATGCACGCGGACTTATACCCCCCCCAAACACACACGTATACACACACTCGCAAACACAGCCAGAGACACACAGCTACAAGGAGGGATATTTGTAAGAGAATAAAAAGCATACACACGCACACACTCTCACTGTGTGCAGCGTCAAGTAATTAAAAGCCTAAACAAACAAACATAGATTTAGAGGCTTTTGAATGAAGTGTGCACTCGACTGTGTCTGTTGGGGGGACTCTTGAGTGGGGGAAGAGGCCCCTCGTAGGCCTGAGTCAGACCAGGGTGACACTGCATCACAGGGTCAAAAGGAGGCCCCAAAACAAAGGACTTCAAACTTTGTACCCCATTAATGACCAAGACAAAGCAAAGCACATGGACCAAACATCAACCCACGCACAAAAAATCCCGTCTATTATCTTTAAATCTGAGTCAATTGAAGCTTAGCATGTATTCATCCCTCTGGTGTCAATCTAAGGTAAGTGGTTTAGGACACAACAAGAGATGATGAGTTATGACTTCTAGACCTTAAATATCATGGTATTCTTGCAGACACTCACCTCTCAGAAAATAATGACTGATAATAACTGTTTCACACTAATCAAAACTTGCACAAAAGGTGGATATATTGGTGACAACATTGTTCTCATGGGACAAACATTGTCTTACCTGGATGAGATGTGAGGGCACAGTAACTACTGCGACTGCCAGCGATGACCTTAGCAAAGCACGCAGTCCATACAGAAAAGTAGTCAAGGCGTGGCAGTTTGTAGGGTTGTCATGGCAACACAGGTCATCACCCCACAGAGCTGAGCCAAGAGAGTGAAGCCCAATTCGTAGGATGTTGCGTGACTTTGACTATGAGAAAGAAAAAGCAAAGAGAAGAAGTCAGAAATACTAAAAATGTGTAAAAAGTCATGCAAATATGTAATTTTCTCCATAAGCGATAATGCAGTTTGATTTAAAGTTCTCAGAGTGCATCTAAAGATGAATAAGTTGGTGCTTTTGGGTTATTTTGGAAAGGTGCAGTTTTGGGTAGTAACCCCAAACTCTGGGAGAGAGCAACTGGACAGTCTGCTCACCAGCACAGACGATCGGAACACAGTGCCCAAACGTGACTGGACACAACTGCCCAATCACAGAGGCCATCTGACACACGCACAATGGACCTGTCAGACAGGCTTCCAATATGGCCGCCACCCAGAAACCCCAGCACATTCTTGGCACAACAGTGATGCTCTGCAGCCAAGGGGGCCTGGGTAAGGGTGGAGTGCCTTCCCTTGAAATCCCCCCACCCCACTACAAGAGATCAACAGTAACCCACTCTCATGAAGACGAAGAAAAAGTGGCCAAAGAGTAGTGGGATATATATCACTGAAACAGAGAGAATGGAGGAGCCTGTCTAAACTGTGAGAGGTTTTTAACCTTTGGTACAATTGCCTTTTATTTGGGGTTTTCTTCAGGACGGTTCCTGATTGCTGAGGTGAGAGCCAAGAGTGATTAACAAAGCTCTGGCCTAAAATCTGCTCACTTTTTCCTTTTTTTCCCCCAGCCTCTCCTCTCCTTTATCCCTCCCTCTCTATCATCTCCTCCGCCCCGCTCCCTGTCGCTTCCTCTCCCAACAGTATGACCTAAGCTTCATTTGGATCTAGATCAGAATCACAGGCATCTAAGAAAAATAAACCCCATTGTTTCTGGAGCTTTTCACAGTTGGCTCATAGTTTCCCAAAGCAGGACTCTCACACTGGACTCTACATTCAACCTCCTCTACACCTTTCAACATCAATGCTGCAGCTTTATACCTTACTATACTTACATATGATATGTGCAGTACGTTGTCTTGTCTTTATTAGATATGTCCTTTCTTTGTTTAACAGGCCTTGCCTACACAGGTCTTGGGGGGAGGGGGGGGCGCACAGAATTAGAAATCTATTTCTATGTCTGCAGCCCAGCAGGAAGGAACTGTGGTAACACGACTGTTGCTGTGGCATCAGGAGGGGAGGCCAAACTTAACTCCTATAGTTTAGCCTATAGAAAAATCAGGGAACAGTGCCAGTAGAGTCCAGCCAAGGACCAGAGGCCAGCCATATAGGCTGCAGCCAGCCTGGGACCACAACCTAATCACCAGCCAGTCTCTATGGAGGCTCAGTCCTGCTGCCGCCCCTGTTCCACTCATCTCAAAAGACTCCCAACAATATGCTTCAGGGAGTTTAATCCTTGTTCTAATCTGTAATTTACATAACACAGTTTATGTAAAATCTGCATCTTGTTACCAGTCCATGATGGCAGATTAACAGATAAACATATAAACGTGCACACACTGACTATCACCCATACTGGGCATTCTTGTGCCAGAGCCCATGTCGCTCTGTGCTGGTCTGCATTCCTGGACTGTGCCAAAAGCATGTCAGGCGGCCACACTGCTTTAATGATGTCAGCAGTTAATCTGGCGTGTGAGTGACAGCGCTCAGGGAGGGAGGGTGGGGGGTACTGGAGGTAAATCCTGTGTGTGAGTGACAGGGAGGAGAGGTGGCTCCAGGTGACGAGCAGAGGGGTCACCAAATGTAGGTGAATAAGGCGCCCAAGCATACGAGCACGCACACTAATACTGTATACATACACATCTATACGGGCACATCAGAGTTTTAACAGGATTACACTTGGCCCTGTGGAAAACAGACAGGACCATGGATGTTCCTGGCATTCTGTAAAGGACTGATGATTGTTAAAAAGATGTATGTCAAAGGTAAGACACACACAGCTGGGACACACAGGTGAGACCAACCCGAGCAGGTGAGAGGGGGGTAAACGGATTCAGGAAAAGTGTTGGTTGGAAGGCGACAGAAGAGCTAGATGCAGATCTGGTATCTCATTAAAAAAAATGCTCCTTTACAGTTTGACTGGGCTCACAGTAATTAGTGAGGCTGCAGACATTTGCAACCTGAGCACATTAACAACAGCAAGTCAAGAAGTTCACCTTTATGACGTTCAGCAAATGTCAAAGAAGAAAATGCACACCTGCCTTTTGTGTTGCATCACTGCTCGCGGGAGCTTACTGCATGCCTTACTGCATTCCAGCAATGCTTTTTGTCAATTAGAGAACAAAACAAAAAACAAACCCACAAACAGCAAGATGCTGATTAAAAGTTGTGGATTTGATTACAGGAACTGATATGTGAAATATCAAATATGGAGCGAAACCAATAAACAAATCTTATGCCCTTAACAAGCATTTTTAACACTTTAACGGAATGAGGTAGTGATAAAACTTAGCATGAAGAGATTTGTGGCCTGAAGTGGACAACTTTTCTTGTTCAACTGCTCTGTCAGCCATTTTAGCCGTAAACACACACACACACACACACACACACACACACACAGAGTCACAGTATGATTGCTGTTTGGTGAGAGGACGTATCAGTGAAGAAGGCTGCAGTTGGATAAAATATGTGGCAAAAAAAATGCGTGAATTTAGGTGGAAAGAAACAAATGCAAAGCAATCGTTCATTTCTTCTTCTTACCATGGGAGCAGCTACATCAAAGCCCTCCCTGTGTATGACCTCCTGAAGGGACTTCAGCAATGCAGCATAAGACTCAAGCATGGTACTGAAAAGAGCAGGGGACAGAGGAGAAAGTGGAGAAGATGACCAGAAAGAGAAGACAAAAGGGTTACTTAGGACATGTAAACTGTAACTGAAACCGTTTTGATAAAACTGGGCCAAGCCTATCATGGCAGTAGCTTAATCCTCTATGACTGCAGTATGTTCCTCCTGACTGTGCTTTTCTGGAGCCACTGAAGCAGACAGATGATCCATATCAAGAGATCCAATTAATTTATTTGCTTGATTAAATTACAACATGACTGGTTCTCTGTCAGCTCCCCGAGGATCTGATTGTGCAGAGACAGACAGACAGACAGACAGATGAGACGTGCGTATGCACAAACGTACACAGAACAAAGATGATAAGTGGTGATGGTGGTGGTGGGGGGGGATTAATGGGCTGATATCTAAAATAAACAAGGAACAGCATTTTGGTGTTTAATCAGGGGTAAGATGTGCACCACTGACAAAGAGCATACAGTACCATCAGAGCAACATTTAGCCATCAGCCAAAGGATGGATCACTGCTGAGCTCTCCATGTGCCTATAGGATGGCCAATAGGAATGTTAAGCCTATCTTTTTACACAGGTCCCCCCACTTAAGAACACTCCACTACTGTAATGACCACTCTATAGTGAGTCACAGTGGGCTGCTGTGTCAGTTGTCAATTCGACCTGCAGGCTACAAAAGCTGATACACATAGATTGGTCACACGCCAATAGCCCTGCATAAAGAACAGTAATACATACTCGTGTTGATTACACTTGCGCCAAGTATATCCATGTACTCTATTTCAGTTATTCAGCCCAACAATGGTGCCTCCTGACCCCGCTGGGCCTAATGATAGAGCTGGTTTGGTGAAAGAGGGACACCTACCCTCCTTGGCCTGTCTGCCCATGCCCCTGATCTGAGGTAGGGGGCTGGGATGGTTTGACGTGCAGTTGAGCAGGAGGTTGCCTCTGGTTGGCAGCCATTGTGTGGGACCGCATTGTGTTTTAGCTACCCCTACTGAGCACCCCTCATTCAGGTACCAAAAGGGTCTAGGTGCTTAGCTACAGGGGCTAGTACGTCAGCTAATTAGGATCATACACAGGGAAGCTTCTTTATCTCAGTGTTCCTCTTTCAACGAGGGAAGAAAGGAGGAGAGAGGGGGATGCTTGGTCTTAAACAACAGGATCTGTATCACCTAGAGAGCAATTTGTGCCAATTATGCCTTCAAGTGAAACGGAGCAATTTAACAGCTAGGGTATCAACATGGGGCTGTGGACACGTGCAAGGGGGAGTAGCCTGTTTAGGAGTGTGTGTGGTACATGTGCGTGTGTAATGTGCCGAGTGTGTGCGTGCGTGCGTGTATGTGTGTCAGTATTGGGGCGGGGCCGGGGGCACAATGGTGCGGTGCAGGTGTAGTTTCCTGCTGTCAAAATGTCTGTGAGATCTATAACCCATTCAGACGGCACAACGCCGCCTCCATCAATGGAGAACATATTTCATTCTTTTGTTTGTTCCCTTCTAACAGACATTATTAAGTTATGAACCAATACTTCATCCACTTCACAGTCGACCCTTGTGAAAAAGTATCCTTTAAGCTGAACAGCCACAACATTTAATGTGTTTGCATGGGTGCTCTGTTAAACAGCCTGTTTGCTGAAATAAAAGAAGAGGGATTCTATAAAGCCTCCTCCACATCCTCTGTGCTCCAGATTGCTGTATTTACTCAGTGTGTGTGAGTGTGCCTTCGTGTGCCCTTGTGTGTTCAGCAGCACTCTCTGAGTAAAGAGCCTGCATGACCTCTGAACCCTAAGTACACTCAACGCAGGAGAAATCAAACAGACGCTGAGCAAACAAGACCCTTATTTGAATAGACATACACAACCTTTCCAAGAGGCTGAATATCTTAGGCCAATGGCAAGATACTCAGAATAGAGGCTGAACCTGATTTGTATCAGCTGTTTAAAGGGTAAAACTACTTAATGATAGTTTTTAGAACAAATATTTTAAGAAATACTGTGTTGTTGAAACCAGACATCTCATTTAACTATGACGAAAAACAGTGGATGCTTTAGCTTTTAGGTGTAATGGTTCACATTTTTTCTTGTTTTCAACTCAATTCAGTGAATCACAGTAACTACTTACACAACACTTAACAGCTTATTAGAGCTGAAACAATTAGCCGATCAATTAGCTGATTGACAGAAAATTAATTAGCAACTATTCTGATGATCTTTTCAGTATTTTTTAAGCAAAAATGTCCCATATTAACTGGATCCATCTTCTTCAACTCCTGATATGCAAAGATTCACTGTCTTTTTCTGTTTTGTATCATCCTGTTATGAGCATTTTTTTTACTACTTTCTGACATTTTATAGAAACAATCGAGAAAAGATTAAACAATAATTAAAATAATCTTTACTTCAAGGCCAGCAGTTCTTATAAAATTCTTATAAATGAGCATCTCAAATGAAAGGCTCTTCATGGTACTGGGAAGAGCTCAATCTAGTCTTTCTTCCTTTCTCTCATGTACTTGCTGGTTGCAGGGTTAATACAGTATGTGTTCATTAAATTATGTTGGACTGTCTGCAGTGTTGGTGTATCTGTATTCTGTGAACAATGCCATGTTTGCTTACCTGCGTTCTGCAGATTATGTCTTATTTGAGGAACTGTGTTTTGTGGATGATGTCGGGTTTGTGTGCCCGTGTTCTGCAGATGGTGTCTCATTGGTTTCCATGTGTTCTGTGGATGATGTCTTGTCGTTTTACCTGTGCGTGGGTGAAGACTGGGTGGGATGTTCTGGAAGGTAGAAGCGGTGGCACTTGGCTGCCTGGCGAATTTCTGGCTCCATCGTCTTGGAGACGTCATAGTAGTGGCCGAACCGGGATGAGGATGCCAAGGCACTCTGGGGGGGGGGGGGTGTCAACAAGTCAAAGACATGTTTGAGTATAAAGCAACACTAAGGAGCATTTATATGTATTTTCAATTATCCCAGTCTGACTCTACTGCTTGCTTTAAACTTCTGAGAACAAATGTGCATTTAACTAATTTCAGATGAGAATGAAGCAATTGATAACATAAAATAATCTAATTTGTCTTTCTAACATGTTAAATGAGTGTGCTTCACAATACTATGGTAATGCAATTGCATTGTTTATGGGTCATTCCTCAACATTCCTTCAGCAGAGAAGTTAAATAACCACTACGACCACACTCTTAATCATTTCTTCACATAAATGTCCACTTCTGGCTGTGAAAGCAAACGTGTCAGGGACGCCGGGGAAGGCGGATGTTTTCCTGTAGCTGAAAGAGAGAGTTTTAGCTCTTCTCTCTCAGTGAAACCGGGGATTCCATTGTTTGAGGGGCCCTTAATCTACTTCTAATCTGGATTAGGGCCCCCGGTGTGTCCCTCTCCTGGCGGGACGAGGGGGTCAGCAGGGCAGGGGGGTCAGGGGCTCATCTTCTCTTTGTGAGCTAGGCAACCCGCTTAGCGTTCCATCCCCGCCCTGATGGCCTCACCTTTGATCTGATGTCTTCATCAGGAGAGCGACACAGTGGGCTATGCCAGGAGAGGTGTGTGTAAGGGGAAAGTAAGCGTTGACTCTGGGGGTGAATTTGGGATGCAAATCCTCTAGTGGGGCTTACTAGTGGTTTGTAAAGACGATTTTACAGGGGAAGGGGGAGAGGTGAGGAAAGGACACAGATATAAAGAAGTTTCCAGGGAGAGAGAAAGAGGGAGAGGATCCCCAGGGACACACTGTGTGCTGTTAATCCACATAGCGATATGGATTATAGACAGAAGGGGGGAGACTGCAGAGAAGTAGAAGGGGAGGGTCACCTCTCAAAGCGGAAGAAAGAGTGTAGGGCTGCCGACCCTAGCAGGGGGAAAGGCAGGGATTTGGGGGAAGACAGAGGCGCAGGTCTGGGTCATAGGGTTGAGCGAGCAGACATGTCAATGCACAGACTGCAAAGTACTCTTGTTTCCCAGGCTAAGCAGGGGTGCAGGCGTGTGTGTATGTGTGTATATGTGAGTTGGGGACCAGTGAAAAGCCTACCTATTGCCAGCTAAGTGTGAGTAATCTGGTCCAGCGCTGAAAGGAAAGGCTGAGGCCTCATTCACTCCACAAAGGAGTTTAGAAGCTCATGGATTTAGTGGTGGAGACAATTGCCGAACCACTAAGACCAGAGAGCCAGTGCTGTTCTTTCTCATACCATCATTAACAGAGACACAAGGACTTCTATTTAACATAGCATGAACACAAAGTTACCTCTATTCTACTGTATATTCTGGTCCATCCATGCTGCAATCACCATAATACCAGACAACATAAACTGTTGTGTGATCACCTGCACTTTTGGAAGATTCTGATAGCGCCAGGCAATTTTCATGGCATCCAAACTGTCCTGAGGTTCATAAGACAGCCGGGGCTGCTCCAATGGTTTGTGGATAGCAACATCGTCCAAGATGGGAGATGGGAGTTCCTGCACAAAATAATACAATGAGTTCAAATATGTTGATTGTAAATGGCGAAAGAGTCATCTCAAGTCTCATCTTTTGACAGTTACCTGATTTCTTAAACGTTATGTCAACGGAAAGCAAACCTTCTGTAATCCATAATTAAGAAAAACCCAAATAAAACAGTGAGATTTTCCCAGGAGAACGGATTGTTTCCTAGGCCATGTATAAACTTAACTAGGTTTTTAATGTTTTTTTTTTTTTTTTTATTACGAGAGCATGTGCATGACAAAGCCTTCAGACAGGAAAAGTATTGCTGTGACAGCAGTGCGAAGGGATGAAGGATCCTTGTAGCAGTGTGTCTGAGCAAAACTGGAACTGAAGTAAGTCAAACTTAGTCAGCTTCTAAAGCAGTAGAAGAGTAACAGTAGACTGTTTTATAAGATTCAGACCAATGTGCACTGTATCTCATAAAAAAGCCTGCTGTCATTGAGCAACTAGTAAAAAAAGTTTTGACAAAATGGAATAAAATCTTGTCAGCCTTGGCTTAAAAACATAATGGGAGTGGGTGGGAAATCTGATTAGCTGTTCTATGTAAACATGAGTTTTTAAGTGTCTAACTTAGGGTTAGGGTTAGTACATGTGAACGCACTCTCCAATTTCCTGCTTTAACCTGATTTCTCCCAATAAGCTGGTTTCTTGTATGCATGTTAACATAATGCATAAAGTACAACCTTAGAATGTGAAGATTAGCATACCGTGAATGTAGCTGTGAAAACACTAAATGATGTGATATATCCCCATTGGGAGTCCCCCTCTCTTAATAAGTCTTTGATATGTAAAGAGAGGGTGAGGCTGTGACCCCTCCCACTATCAATCAGTGGGAAAGAGGCCCTCCTCCTGTATGATGGGTGGCAGTCAGCTTCTGGAGCTACGGTCCTCTTCACAGAATGATGCATCGGGAAACATTTCAACAATGCCACAACCATGCTACCCTCGACCTCTCGGACACCCCCGCTGACCCTGACACATCTTGGGGAAAGCTGTGCGTCTATAATACCTGCTAAATCATGTTCTGACCAGCCTGAACCTGACTGAATACTGTACAGCAGGAGCTTGTTCGTATTTTGCGACAAAGTAGGACGAACATTTTCGACATCTTCTGATGTCTTAACAAACATAAGTTTTTCAGAAATGTCTTTTACATCTCCGCAGCATTTATACAGGGATGATGTTAAAGTAGACATATTGAGGCCGTCTTAGCGTCTTTGTTGATGGTGTGTCAAGGCTTGTCGCTTGGAAAAAAATATAATACCTTGCAGAACAACACATTTCATTCCTAAGAGCTTACAAGACAGACGGCACCTCCTCTCATACCTGTAAGATGTCATCTGGGTTATCTTGAGCGGCCGCCACAAAAAGTTCATGTTGACACACCACCCCTTCTGCCAGGAAGTACTTCAAGATCATGCGAGAGTAGCTATCATATCGGTCCTCCTCTAAAAAAGAAACAGAAGACAATGATTAGAATTTGAGTGGAAAACTCAAATAAACATACACTCTGAAGAAACTGTCAATCAGTGCCACACAGCGAACACTGTCTGCGAGGCCTAAGGAAAGGCTTCATGATAAAATAGCTACATCCTTCCTATGAAAAATATATCAACTTCAAGCCTATCGTCGAACCTTGTCTCATTCTGACCATTCATTCACACACCACAGATCCTGCAATTCATGACCACATCACAGTTGCTGACTGTAATTGATGTAAGGACCACATTCGGGCTACCTTTAGTCAGGAAAAGACAAAGTGGCAATTGGACATGGCACAGAAACACAGGTGATCTGGCCATCATAGTGGAGATGACATCCTCGGCTCTCTTGTTAAGGTCTTAACAGGATTCCTGTCCATTTCCACCTATCATATCCCCAACCAGCAGCGGAGGTAAGAGTGAGACACCTGTCTTAAGTATTCACCTGACCGCTCCCCTTGAACACAAGGGTACCCCAGCTATCAGGACAACTAACAGGAGGAGGCAGAAGTGGGATATGATGGTGCCTGTCCTCAAAATGCTTCCTGGCATCTGGTTCATTTGAATCTCTCTACTTTTTGTGTGAGTTCTGACAGCAATGGCATCTTTTCATCAATATGTTTCAAGTGTCATTCACATCAGGTGTATTTATTATCATAAAAGCAGGTTAAAGGCATCTGCAAGTCCTAGACTTTTAAACACATGGGGAGAGGGTAATTCTCCACTTGGAGTAATGGCATTACAGTCTCATTTAGAGGAATCTCTCAAGCATTAAATGGACAAACATACTTTCCTAAAGGTGGCCTTTCTCAGTGTACACAAAGCAGCCACCCGGCCATTCCACACCCCAAATCCTCAAAAAAAAAGCCTGCATCATCACCATGAAGCCCCCTCCGAGCGGGGCACATAACTCTACCCAGCATGCTGCTGCTGCCTCCTGTCACAATCATCATTTTGTAAAGATTTCATAGGCCTCTCAACACAATGACAAACAGTGGGCACAAGGACAAAGGCAGCAGTGACAGTTAAAGGTAACGGGCATACAGCTGACAGCTTGGGAATGACATCCTGACATGTCATCCTCAAACATCTGGAGAATTTCCTCCTCCCACTTTCCCGGTACATGTCCTCACCTACGGACTCAGGATGGCCCAGGAAATTCCATGGCTCTTCAATTTGTTGTCGGTGGGGCTCCCTGTTCTCTTATTGATGGGTTTCTAGGTCAGCAGGCCTTTGTAGCTTTCAGCAGGCCCCACAAAGACTCCCAGATGGGCCCTCTCAAGATGGGGCCTATTGTGGCTGTGTTTCTATGGGAGCCTTACAAATGGAACCTCCAGGAGTCATTAGGCTGTTGAGGCGGGGGGTAAGGGAGGGGGTGGGAG